>CM035226.1:101513965-101999181 GCA_020226215.1 Sindora glabra
ATCTTCATGTCTAAAAATCTACATAATTTATTTAAGAAAGCCATGACCACCCTAGCTTGAGCAATTGTACCTTTGGCAAACAGCAATACATCATACAGAAGAAAAGGTGGGAAATGGGGAGGCCTCCTCTAGAGACAATAATGGATGCCATTCTTTTTTATTAACTTTTTTCAGAATAATTTGAGAGAAAACTTCCATGCAAAGAACAAATAAGTAAGGCGATAATGGATCTCCTTGCCTTATTCCTTTTTTAGGAGAAAAAGAATTAAGTCGTTCACCATTCCATAATATGCTGAAAGAAGAGCCAGTAACACAATTCATAATCAACAAAATGGTTCTCTTAGGAAAGCTAAACATGTTAAGAGTCCATTTGAGAAAACTCCAATCAACTTTATCATAAGTTTCTCAAGATCAATCTTGAAAATCATAGCTCCTTTCTTACTTTTCATTTTTTGGATAAAATAATGAATCTCTTGGGTAGGAATGATGTTATCTGTGGTATTCCTACTAGGTATGAAATGCTCCAAAAAGGACTTACAATGCTAGAAATAAAAGGCCTGATTCTATTAACTAAAACTTTGGCGATAAGTTTGTAAACAACATTAAACAAACTAATAGGCCTAAAGTCAGATAAACATTGAGGAGCTTCAATTTTAGGGATGAGAACCAACAGAGTTTTGCCTAATCTAGATGGAATACCACTTGTTAAAATAGCTTCAAAAACTAGCTTCCAGATGGAGTCACTAGAAATATCCTAGTAATTCTTAAAGAAAATAGCTTGAAAACCATCAAGATTAGGAGCTTTATATGATCCCATAGAATAAAAGCCGCATACACTTCATTTTTACTGACTAGGCTAATAAAGCAAATTTATCCTAGGTAGATAACTGAGCAAAACAATCTAGGACCAAGTTTGTATTGTCTCTGGTTGCAAGATTACAGAATAAATTCTGAAAGTGATTAGTTACTGCATCTTTTAGCTAATTCTAATTTGTAAACCAGTTTCCATTTGGAAGCTTCAAACATTCAATCTTGTTACGTCTTCTTCTAATAATCGTTGTGGCATGAAAATATTTTGAACTTCGATCACCTAAAGCAATTTGCTGAAGACAGGATTTTTGAAACCAAAACATTTCTTCCTATTTGAGAATCTCATTAAATTCCTCATTCAAGTGTTTTTCAAGTCTGGCCAAACTATGAGAATATTGAAGGGAAAGATCTTGTTGAATTTTTTCAAGTCTGGCTAAAACTCTTCTTTTACGCTAAAAATATTTCCAAATTCCCTCTTATTAAACTCCACGCATTTCTCTTAGAGTTAGTGAAGCTTATAAGGGACATTAATGAAAGAATCACTCTAGCATTGCTCCACCATCTCTCTAAAGTGTTAATACTGCATCCAAATTGCTTCAAAATGGAAAGGTTTGTTTTTGGGTTCACAAGTTCTCCTTTGCTCCATAAGAGAATAGGATGGTGATCTAAAATAGTTCTCGGTAAATGAAAGACCACTACTTTAGGAAATTTCTCTTTCCAATTTGGTGTAGCCATTGCTCTATCCAGCCTTTGGGATGAGACACAATGACCCCTCACCATACGATACCAAGTGAATTTAGGTCTATTAAAACCTAAGTCAAAAAGATTACAAGCAACTATATTTTTTAAGAACTTATCAATTTTGCAAGTGCAAATTTGACCTCTTTTTTTTTCAAAAGAAGATGCAATATCATTGAAGTCTCCAATGGCCACTGTGGGGGTATGGGATTGGAGAAAGAAATCTTTTAGCATCCCACGTAAGACCTCTGGATAATGGTGTTGGACTTGCATAAATAGCTATCAAATTCCAAAAAAATTCCCAAGCCTCAACTTGAATAATAATAAATTATTATAGGTTTTAATAAGTGAAAAATAGGACAGTGAGTTATATCCTAACACCCAAATCCCACCTGAGAAACCTTGAGGATCTTGAATTACAATAGGATTGAAACCTCTTTATTCCACCAATTTCTTTCTCTACTAAAAGGGATATGTGTCTCCAGAAGAACAATAACTTCTTGTTTATGAATTTGAATCAAATTATTCATATTCCTCTTAAAATTCGTATTGCAACACCTCTAACATTCGAGGCTAAGATGGAGAAATTATTTATATGAGACATAATCTAATAAGAAAATTTGAAAGGAGGTACCAGTCAAAACTTATTGAGTAACTTCACATAGAATTTCATCATCACTCTCAAAAGATTCAGTTGCATTGATATCTTCCTCTCCATCTTCATTTGCTGAGCTTTGTCCTTCCTCCATCTCATTATCCTTCAATTCAAGAGGTTTTCCCCCATGATCTCCCTGAACTAGAGGATTTTTTTATTTGTGATCATCCATAGTATTCCTCGTGATACTTAACTCTGAGTACATTTGTTTAGCTTGCATATTTAAAGAAAGATGTTTAGCTTTTGGGACTATGCTTTTTTGTTTATGCTTTTGACAAAGAAAGTAGTAGTTTTCTTTTGGTGGATGCATTAGAGTTCAAGTGATTCTCAAAAGAGAGGCTTCTGGGGATTCCATGAAACACTGTAGCATTTTTATTCGCTCTTTGAGCCATTCAAGCAAGGACTTTTGGGGAACAAGCAAATTTAGATTTCTTTGTAACAACTTGAGATGGTGACATTATGGCTTTTTCTGGACTGAAGAGAGCTTGATTCGTTTCCTATTGAACTTTTTCGTAATTCGGGTCAGCCAAGTTTGAAAGAATTTCAAAAGCATTTTGATCCTTCATTTCTATGGTTTTTTTCATTCAAAGTTTTCTCCCGATTAAGGATTAGAAGTATAAGCTTTTGATTTCAAAGAATTACTCTTCTTTCTTTTTGAAGCCATCATCCACTCTCCAAACATTAGTTCATGCTGAATATTGTTCTCTGTCTCTAAGTCATTAGTCTTCTTATTTGCCTTTCCCATACATTGATCTTCATTATGACCATATTATCCACATGAGAAATAGAGTTTATGGAGTCCTTTAAACTCCACCTTCAGCTAATGACTACCTATTAGAACTTGGGGAATTAAAGGTTTAGTAAATCCACCTCCACACATAAATGAGCGAATTTACCCCTTGAAGCCATGAAGGTGTTCCTATCCATCTTAATAGGATTGCCTATGGCTAAGGCAATTACCTTTAAAGTATCCGCTTTGTAATATAAATGTTAAGTTCTGGAATCCAAATCGAAGCAAAGTAGATGTTATTGCATGAGCAGCTGGTACAAAATTCGGAGTCCATTTTTGCATTATAAGATAATAGTTGAAAATTAACTAGGGACCCTCAATCATAACATATTCCAAATCAAAATTCATTGAAAATCTAATTAGGAAAAAATCATTATCAAGCTCAATTACCTCCACCATCCCGATCTGCCACATTTGCTCCAATTTCTTTCGTAATACTTATACCTCACTGTCCTTCCCAAAACTTCAATTATGAGTGAGTTTCATCAAGGTATGCTCAATTCATCAATCAACTTCTCATCAAAATAATTTCTGCCAAACATTGGTTTCCATTGTGAAATATGATTTTTGGTCTTTTATTCTCAATCAGATCCTCTGGATCTTTATTCGGACCACCATTTGGACCTCCCATAAGTTTCTCCTTAAAGGATACATGTCCTCAATTCCAAATCGATTCTTCCTTGTCGTCTTTGTTGCTTGGATCAGGCGGGTCGTTCGTAAAATTTGATTCATTGTGCTATCTGGTTTTAAAAACCCTAGCAAAGGGATTCATCACTTTTTCTAATCCTATTAAGAATTATATATGCTAATTAAAATATAATGTTATAATTTTTTAGAAATGTTTTAAAATAAATTAAATATTATAATGTTATATTATCAAAAATTATATTTATAGAAATATTAAATTTTAAAAAATATATAATTCTATAAATTAAATATCACCTTAATAAAAATCAATTGGGGGGGAGATGTACATTATTCAGAATAGGAAAAGCTATTAAATTAGGTAAATTAGGTGACCAAAAGGTGGGTTGATGGGAGGAAAATGACTAGTCTAATCAATGGAAATGCTTGGCTTACCTTTTTTTTAGTCCATGGTATACACTTCTTTTAGTTGACAACTAGATTTTGAAGCGGGCTTCGGGCAACATTTATATTAGGTGGGATAAAGTTTTACAGTAGTTTTTAATAAAAATTATTATATAAATAAATAATATTTAAATACATAATTAATAATATTATTATAAATATATAAATTAAAGTTATAATTAATCTAAAGTAGTGAAATTTTTTTGTTACTCTTAATAAATTTTAAATGTTGAATTTTAATATATAAATTGAAATAATATTTCAAACTCTGAAATCAAGTTAAATTATATTCAAACTTAAAATCCTAAATCATAGCATTAAACTCATGTAGAAATGAAAATATGATTAACATAAAAGATAGAATAATTAATCTCTCTAAGATATAAGATTTTCTCTGGTAATTTTAATTGAATCATTTTAGTTAATTTGAAAAATTAAAAAACTTAGTCAAATTTTAATAGCATATATTTAAAAAAAAAAATCATTCAAGTAATTTTAAGGAGTTATATAAGTAAAAGACACTACGGTAAAATTAAAAAATATTTATAAAATTAATGCCTAAAAATAATTATGAATACTCATAAGTCATGTGCATAGGAGGAGGATAATTTAAATGAAATATATCATATGATTAAAAATTGAATGAAATATTTAATACAATGGAAGGGAAAGTTCATTTAAATAAGATATTTAATTATAACTTAATTTGAAACATAAATTACAATTGGAGAATAAATAAATGGTTAAGGGTGTGTGTGTGTATAAAATTCAAAAGGATAATATAAATAAATAAGATACAATAAAATTTGAAGAATTTTAAATACTTTGTTAAATATAAGAATAAATTATTCAAGTAATTTTAAAGAGTTATATAAATTAAGGTAAAAAATATGTGAAAAATAAAATTTAATTTTCACAATTAATTTCCATGAAAAAAGAAAAAAATGCAATGAAATAATTAAAAAAAAGAGAAACTATGAGTGAATTATACAATGATGTAATATAAAATTTAAAAATATAATATATAATTATATTATTCAATTAGGTTAAATCCTTCACTTATTTCATTTTTTTAAAAAATGAAATGTATTTTATTATATCTTTATTAATTAATAATATTAACATTTGAATTGTAATAATATATGTGGATATGAAAAAGAAAAAAATAATATGTGCATTATAAAAATAATAAGAGATAAAAATATAATATATATTAATATTTAATTAGGTTAAAATTTTAATTTATTACAATTTACAAAATGAAAATTATATTAGGATTTTGTTTTACGTAATGAATAATCTAACTTATAACTTATTAACCTAATTAATAATTTTATAAGTTAATCTTTAGAAGCATTTTATATATTAACTTATTAAAAAAATGAACTTTAATTCTATAAGTTACTTTGAATAATTTTATAACTTATAAATTAGAAAGTTTTTAAATTTTTTTGTAAATTTATCTTTTTTTATTAATTTAACAACTCATTTCTTTAATAAATAATTATGTTTTAGTTTTAAATAAAAATAAAAAAAATTAATTAAATAAGTAAATAAATATATAATATTAAAAATATACTATAAATAAATATATGATGTCATAAAATATGATTAAATTAATTTTAATTAATTATATTCTTATTCTAAACTATAAATATATAAAAATATATATGTAAATAAATATATAATATCATAAATATAATTGATTATATTTCATGTAATTATTTTTCTATTATAAATAATATTTAAATTAAATAAAAATTATGTAAAATTATAAAATATAATTAATTATTATTTTTATTCCTTGTTAAGTATTGTTTTAAAAAATTATTTCCATTTATTTGTCATTTTAGAAAATTAAGAATGCATTTATTATCTTTTTTCAAATATTACCTTTATAATATAAATAAATATTCAACAACTTTACTCACTAATTAATTTTTAGTAAATGATATATTCATAGATTATAACTCATATATCTCTTAAAATTAAAGTTATTTATTATATTCCTTAATTTTTGTAAATTAAGCTTAAATGACACTTAAAAAAATAAAAAGAATACATTTTATGATATCATATTTTTATTTTTAATATCTTATTGTATTAATATAATTTAATTTCTAAAATAATATGAATCAATTTAATTTATGTATCAAATTATTTTAATATTCGGTTAATTTATCAACTTATTTTATGAAATATTTTATATAATTAATTAATTAATTACTAATTAATTTATTAATTATTTGTATGAAACAATTTTATATAGGATTTTAATTAATATTTCATATTAATTAAATTTGATTAAAAAGAAAGAAAGGATCGAAAGGAAATGGCATGAAGCAAGAAATAGAGAAGAGAAAGAGAAGTGTGTTTCGGACTGCAGAAAGAAAAAGGAAAACAAATAGAAAAATGATGGTTTGACATGTGGCAAAATAATTTGGAGGTGCTAGCATCAAAGGTAACAACAGTGATTGATTGATTTTGATAAAATTTATAAAATTAGGAACCTCATAATTTATAAATTTATCAGTTTGAGAATAGAAATAATATTATTTTTATTTTTTAATTTTAATTAATTTCAATGGTACTAATATTATGTGGTTATAAAGGAGCCCGTGACTCACTCTTCCAAATTTAACAAGAGTGTAGCTTGCACGTACAGTTAAATTAGCTAAATTAATGGATCCTTATTTGGGAGATTTGTTGTTTTCATAGACTCCAAATTAGATTAAACGAAAAATATACGTTTAAGTAAAACTTATTTGAATCTCAAATTTTGGAGAATAAAAAAATTAGGATTTTGAAATTAGAAAGATTAGAACCAATCATTTTATATTTTAGTTGAGTCAAATTATCTTGAAAGAATCGAAATTATAAAATAAGAATTATACCTTGAAATTGAATAGCCAAAATTATTTCATTTCTACCCTGAGTTCCTCAGTCTGACCCTTGGTCGTCATTTGTCCATTCATGTCGCCCGCCTGTCGGCTACCACGTATAGAAGCTTCCACCTTCTTCGTCTATCGTCTCTCCGATTCGAGGTCAAATGCAGCACTAAACCTAGGCATTTCGTGCTCTGAACAACAAATTTAATTGAAGAAGGCCTCATCATCTTCACAGCTTATTCCACTTGGCATTCAGAAAGGTAATAAATTTTCACTTTTGCCCTTGAGAATCGAAATTTATAGCCTCAAATCTATTTGATGATTGAAGATTAAACTTGACAATATGATCTCTGTAGACTTCTTTACTACTTTTTTCTGGATTTTAGTCGTTGGGTATTTTTCTCAAAGGAAATACATTTTTGGAAGTGCATTATTCCCTCTTTTCTAAATAGATAATCAAGTTTATAAATTTATAGAAGGCGAGTGAGTAGGAAGTGGGTTGAGGTGATATAAGTAGAATTATCCTTTTTCTTAAAACTCTCTTTTATTGTCTTCTTCATTTTATGACTTCTCTAACCTTTTGGAAACAAAAAGTGAGGGCTTTGTAAGCACCGGGAAAAAGGAAAAAAAACATAGGACTTTTTTTATTTTATGACTTCATTTTATGGCTTGCTTTATCGGAAAATATACTATTCAGAAAAATCTGACTTTTTTAATTTGCCGAGCACTTTCATAATATTAATATGTTTTATAATTAATAAAATAATAATGCCATTGAAAAGATAAATTATTATGTAACTGTATATTTAATATTGAGTAAATAAAGTATATTTTTAAAATTTTAATTTTTTGTAATTATAAATTCAAGTAAGCATTACATTTTTTTTAATACTAACAAATGAATATTTTTATTGAAAAACAACGGATAAAACACACATATTAAGCCAATTCTACCTACACTGAATAAAATTAATGCATGAATTGTTGTTATATTGATTGGTTGCTTCTCAGTTGGGGCCTACTGGCCTGTAGAAAAAGGAATAGGAACCTAGCAATAAAAACAAATTTACAAGCTCGTTTCATTTGGCGAAAGAATGGCTGACGTACTGCTAAGTTCTCTAGGGAAGAAGATACAGAGGACAAAGAAGACTGATACTTTCTCAATCAAGTATGTCTGAAGAAGTGCAACAAATAGTAGACCAAAATCACAAAGATAGGTCCAGGTCTGTGACTTTAGTTACCGATCGTGAGGTACTTGATTGCTTCATTTATTATAAGCATGTAAGTATTCTTATTTTTCAATACAAAAATGGCCATAGTGCTTGCTCATCTTGCTGTGATAAAATTAATGAAAAATGTCTAGCTTGCTTCATGGCTATCGGTACAATTCATTGTAGGACAATTGAGAAGTTATTGGAAACTCTGAAAATTTCATGCGTAAGTGCAAAATATGGCTGCAAAGATTTGTTGAGTTACAATAAGATGAATGAGCACAAAAAATCATGCATCTATGAACCATGCTTTTGCCTGCATTTGGATAGCTAGTTTGTTGCCTCATCGAAGAAGTTATTTCTTCACTTCAGCGGTAAGCATAAGGGTGTTGCAATTCAATTTGAAAATACAATGAACCTTGTCTTCTTATCTCCCTACGTGTTCAGGATAAATTGACTATTTTTCAAGAATGAGGGGGATTTGTTCATTCTCAACAATTATTTTGTTAACATCATGGGGAACGCGTTTAATCTTAGCTACATTGGCCCCAGCTCATCAAAACAGAACTATAGACATTAGATTGACATACAGGATGTGACTTTGATGTTCATTGCCCAGAATAGTCCAGGGGCCAATTTTAATGATATTTCATCGTCAGGATGTCTTCTGATTTCATATAACTTGGTTGATGCTTCAAGATAGCTCAAGTTGCAACTCCATATATTTAGGGAGTTCTAGCTTTGGTAGTGAGAATATATTGATGATGATCCCCACCCGAACGAGAATGATGAAATTTTGGATATTATTTATTTGGTTTGTTTGATATGTTTAAATTAACTTCATCTAGGTTGATCTACCAGTTGAAGTAGTTATGACTGCACATCGGTATCAAACTAAAGAAGTCTTCAACACATGCTTTAAGATTGCTCTCAATTTGATGTCTTGTTGATTTTTAATTGAATGTTAATGATAATTGATTAATTTACAACATCAAAATGACGGGGCTTTGTTTTTTATTTACGGTCATAATTTTTGACAAAATGTTGAATGTGATTAGTTATAAGGGTCCCATTTTGCTTGAGATAATGTTTGTTTAGTAAATATAGATCTCGCATTCTCACTTTTTGCCTCATTGGTCTGCTAGGTTAATCAATATAAACATGGTATATATTTTAATGTATTATTTTATAAGACAAATTCATATAAAAACTTACGTAGAAATTAAATATAAAAGCATGATTAAACAATAAAAAATACACGTGTTAGTAATAGTGATTATAAGTCAATTGATGAGATAAATTTAAGCTTTCCTACCTTTTCTACAAATTATTGCCATAGAGTGTAACACTACAATCTCAGAGCATCTCTTCTCTGTAAATTTTAGAGAAGGAGAGAAAAAAGACCCTAAAGTGGCTAAGGGGCTAAGGGGACTTAATCTAGACAAATGAGAAATCGTGTTAAACTCATTCATATGGATCCAAAAATAATAATTTTATGGCCAAAACAAATCCATTTTGAAATCAAAACAAAATATTTAATTAATGATAGTCTAATAAAAATGTTCTAACATTCTCTTACTTGTATATTATTAATTATAGACTAAACATATCTTTCAATTTTTTCATAGATTATTTTTGCATTAATTTTATCTCTCAAAAAATGTGAGTATAATTTTCATCCTAACTATTGATTTACAGTAATATTTTAGTCTATCTATCAAAATAAATGTTAAAAAATTTACGGAATTAATAATTTAACATTATTAATTTTATTTTAGCCCTCCCTAGTTTCTCTTCTATTCTATCTCTACGCTCTCAAATAATGAATAATAGATTATTTAGCATTATTATTTCTTTTATCTTTGTATTGTAGAAAAGCAATTTTATAAAGCTTTACATATTTTTATAAAAGTAAAGGAATCTTAAAAGTGAAATATGGAAATCAAGAAGAACATATTTTTATATTCAAATCAAAGAACAAAAGAGAAAAATTGTAAATTGATTGAAGGGGAAGCTTAATCCATTGATTTTAGATTTTGGAAGAATTATTTTTCTCTTTCATTTTCTTAATTTAAAACCAATAGATTAGTTTACATTCCTCCAATTTTCAAATTTTTCTTATTATTATTCTTCAAGATTAGTATAGAAATAAGTCCTCCTTATATTTTACTTTCAGTCTTTTGCTTTTCAGATTTTTTTTAATCTATTATGATTTGCTCTTGACATTTTTGGGCTCTCCATTCAATTTGCTTCAGCATTTATTTGGTGATTGTGTGGTGCTAATCTTCAACTATCTTTGACAATTTGTTCTATTATCTATGTTATTTTCCTTTGTTCACGTTGGCTTTATAAGCCTTTTAAAGCTCAAGCATTGTTCTTTATTGTTGAAAAGCTTTCATTTTTATATTTTAAAATTACTCTTTAATAATTGATTATATGTTTTTGAAGCATTATTTAACATAGAAAGTCAAAATACTCAAATACATGTGTTGTTTTGCACTTATATTTTTGAAAAATATCATTTTTGCTTAAATGCTACATTTATAGAGTAACTTTCTATATTAGTATAGCTCCACTACTTGAATGCTACTTTTGAGAATATCATTTTATTGAGGGTAAGGTTTTATTTTAAGGTCAAATTAAATGTGATAAAATAATTCAATCATTCCTTATTATTCATCACATGTATTTGCTTAGTTGTTTATCAAATGTTGCTTAACATACAAGCTAAATGGTTATGTTAATTTTATTAAGTCTCTTTAAGCAATTGTGACATATATGCGTCTAGTTCTAATAATAATGGTGAGAAAAAGAAGAATAGCAAGGCTCTTCAATTAAAAGGGACATGGTGCTCAAGCATGCCAGATAGGAAAAGTTAAGAGTAAACTTCAATGAAAAAAGGGTTAGGTGTGGATCTGGTGAAATTGATTTCACTACCTAGCTCAATTCCTTGTCATGCTTGAAGGTTCCCATTGCTATAAGGTAATGGCACTAAGTGAAATAAGATATCAATACGTTATCCAAGAGGATTTATTGGCAAGAAATTAATACTTATTTGCATTTCAATTTTAATATGTTTGTAACAAGAAATCTTGGATTATTAATTGTGTTTTTTATTTGTGGATTACTTTATAGGCTACATTTGATATTAACTAGGATTACAAAAAAAAACATGCCTCTATATTGATAAGCAAGAGGTAAAGGGATTATAAACTTATGTTGAAGAAGAAATACGTCGATGAAGTGGGGACTTCGACAAGACCTTAGCCTTAAAAAAAATCACTAGATCGACACCTCGATATAGAAGAAGTTTATAGAGATATACCATTTAGAAGGGTTCTAGATAAATATGGTCATCTCAATATTGTTGCCTTTCTTCTACTATTTATAGGGAATAACATCTTATAACTTATTTTGTTCTTTTTTTTGTCATTTGGTTATAAGTGCATAGTAGGAGAATTAAAACAAAAATATGTACAAATATTGGTTGTCTCAAGTAAAGTATAAAAAGCTTAAGGAAAGGCTCTGTGGGAAATGATTCAAGTTATTTAAAAGCTTTTGCTCAATCCAGTGATTAAGCATCTACCTCTATTACTGCTATAGAATGCCATGATTATAGGAAGTAGCAAGAGTGAACAAGAAGGGTGAATTTATAATAGAGAAATAGTCAACATGTTGCTTAGTAAATAACAAGCGATGTTTCCTTTCTTTTTTTTGTCAATTACAGAATATTTTGTTTAGTTTTTAGCAAATGACTAATCATATTTGATTACATTATGCCAAGATAAGCTCAAGTAATAAGCCACCTAGAGAGAGTTTCAACCAGTAAGGATGATAGACATATTGAAACTTATTTTAAGAACTTTAAAGTATTATAGGTATGTAAAGGGCAATAAAGGAACATTTAGCATTAAGAAACACTTTAGAAGAATTTCAAGATGTTCTTACAACAAATGACTTTCTAAGGAAGAAAGGGCATATTTGAAATAAGAATTGTAGTATTTAATTCTGTAGTAGGTATTGGTCACCCTCTAATAAACTAGTTGTTGGCCGCCCCAAGGAAAGAGGAAGAGGTGGTACAAATGGTAGCTTTTGTACCATAATAGGTCAATTGCTATCCTGCTAACCCCAATCCCTTTACCCAATTTTATAAGTAAATTCTTATCACCTTACTACATGATGCCAAGTGCTTTCTAATCATGTTGTATGATTACATTAATGTTGATTTACTAGTTGCAAGCAAGAAAGATATAATAAGTCAAATGAAGACCGACCTAAGACTAAGTTATCTTTTTAGTCGTAGGATTCCTTAATGCCATCGTTAGCTAAGCCATCGAAATTCCTACCTTGGTTAGATGGTTGGATGCATTTGTCAAAGAAAACTCAATTAAGGTAGTATAGTAGTTGGTTGTATCCTTTGATTGATTTGCCTAGCCATACTTTCTTTTCCTTGATCCCATCGATACTACTTCTTTAGAAACATTTAGTTGGCCTTATCATGTAGTTTCTTCAATAATTTAACATGTTAAGCAAATAACTTTACCTCAAACAAGGTACCCAAAATGTGATCAATAGGAAAATTGAGCCATTCATTGAAACAAGTCTACAAAGAAAAAAATTACTTAAAAATCAAACAATTGTAGCCTGGGGGAGGGTTTTGGTTATGACCTATTAGAAGTATAAAGATAACTTTAAAGGTTAGTTTATTCAACTTCTTAGGTTTGATATCTTAGTTAAATTGAAATGGGCACTAATTAAGGAAACTAATTTTGTTGAAAAGGTAATTTAATTAAGTTTTGCTCAAAGTTAGGCTTTCTTATGAAGGCATTGAACCATTTCTTTTGAAAATTAGCACCATAAGCATCCTTTATCCCTTTTAGAATTGTTTAGCTTTTCAAAGGGTAAAGTTGATACATTTATAATCATATTCAACCTTCTAATATTTCTTCAAAGCAATTATCTTGGTATAATACATACCTAATATTTTAGTTGAAGCTTCTTTTGTCTACATAATAGTAACATGATTTAACTTCATATTAATGGTCATATCATAGTACTTGTAAGCATTTAAAAACCACCACTTTGAGAATGCATTGGTATAAGCATGGTAGAGAGAAAAAAAGAGAGAAAGTTAAAATAAAAGGCACATAGGTAAGAACTTAATATTGGAAATGTCGTTGTAGAGGATTTGAGGGTTAGCTTTAGATTAAACTGAATTATTTTGACAATGTACTGGGTAAATGCCCTTTAATCTAGAAAGTTCATTCTTGATAAAGGTTGGTGTATAATTATTGTAGACATGAAAATTGTAACCACAACTTAACATTATGTACATTAAAAGGATCAAGGTCAAAAGTAAATTAAGAATAGCCATAAAAGGGCCAAGGAAAAAGAGCATACCTAAGAACTAGCCTAATTGTAGTGCATGTATAAAAAAGAAGAAAAGAATAAGTTAGAAACCTTTACATGTGTGTATTTATCAAATCAAGGGTGTAAAGATAATTAAATGAACTTAAAGTCATGTACTAACCATTTCAACGAATGGGTAAAGGATGACAAAAATGAAAAGTGTTCCTAGAAGTAAGTGCTTAAATAAAAAAGCCCTTCTTGACATAAATTACAACTAGATTAATATTTTTAAATAAAAAAGGCATCACTAAAGACCCTAAAGTGACATCTCAAACTTTGTGAAGGATTATAATGAAAGGTAAAAAGCAAAAAAAGACAAAGCCAAAACATTCTTTTTGATGAATTATACCATTTTGAGGTTTTAAAACAAAAAGAAGGAGAAGATGTTTTTATAACTAAAATGGTAGCCATCCACTCTAACTTCAATATTTGCCCAAAGGCATCAAACATGTTGGTATAATTGTAGGGCTCTATTTAAGCTCAATATTTTAGATGCTTTTGAATTCCAATAATTTGTGCCAACCAAATATAAATAAAAAATTCATAAAATATTAACAAAAATGAGTATCGAATTCTCTTGTTTTCTTCGATACCTATATCTAATTTGTTTCAGCATATATTTGAAATCATACAATAGACACTAATTGTTTTTCAAAAAGTGAATATAAATTTATTATAGCTTATTATTGGGAATTTTCTTGGAATGTTCTATATTTTTTATCTACAAAAGAATTTGTAATGATACATCTAAAGTCTCAATGCTATAATGGTTGTTACTATTTGTTCCCTATATGTGAAACAATGATTGTATGATGTCAGCACATTTTATTTAAATAGTAACCCAATATCCATCAATAAATTCTAACTTTATTTATTTAAAAAAATTGTGATTTTAATTTTAAACGCTCTTAATATAAATATCCACAAGGATATGCTTATTTTTTTTAGAATATCTATGAGGATATATGATTTATCATTTGTAAAAATAATTTGTGATTATGTGTACATATTATCAAAGTTATTACAATTTAAAAAAATATTTTTGTTCTAATCTTATTAATTTCATAATTTGTAAGAAATATTGTCATAGCAAATTATTAGTAATATTATTGAATTTATATTTTTTATTGAAATAATGTGAAAATTGAATAATTGTATACATAATTTTTAAATGTTAAATAAAATTTTATAATTCATAATATTTATTGAGTTATATGGGAGTTCTTCTATATGCTTGATATTGTGCTCTTATAAGATTGTGTAGCTATATATTGAAATCTTGTAAAATTTATTAATCATATTTTAAAATTATATTTTAATTTATAATTAATTTTATCAATCATTTATGAATATTGCCCATAAAAGTTTAGAGAAATATAAACTATTTCATCTTTTTAATATCAATTCATGAATTTCTCAATGAAAATTTTAATTAAAAAATTCATATAAAGAAATAACGAGCACTATAAACTTATATTGTAGTATGTGCATAATATTTTATATATAATTTTATGTATTGAAATTTTTTTCATGATGTTTATGGTAAATTTTGATAAATAATTCATTCATTTCTAATAATTGATACTTTTAATTAATTAAAGTTAAAATATTTTGAATTGATTCATAAGGAATTTTGACATCAATGTAAGCATTATGATATCAAATGTAATCATTTATATTAGACATTGATATTATTCTTTAATAATATTATTATTATTTTAAAGTTATGATATCATAGTATAATTGAAAAGTTCTATTTCAAAATTTTATTTATATATATGTTCTTATTTTTTATGACCATATAAAGATTAAGTATGCTCATAAATAGGTATAAATTTTGTGAGCATTTTGTCAATTTTTTAATTATATATATATATGTATTCCTTATCATGTTTTATAATTCCTAGCACAATGATATACTTAAGAATAATTAATATATTTGAAATATATATTAAAAGTATAATAAGCCTAAACTTTTAATCAATTTTTGAGTTTTGAACTATGATATAAAATATTATAAGATATTGTAATTTTATATCACAATACTAATAATTTTATGATGAATTAATACATCATTTAAATATTATCTTAATTTTGATAGTAATTACTTCTGCTTGTTAACATACATGCCTTTAAAGAAACATGAAATTAAGTTTTTTGATGTTGATGTTTGCCTCATTTGGACAATATTAGACTTTTGTTTTAAGTCACAGTTAATATTTTAATAGCATTTTAACATCAAATTTTGATAAACTAAATAATGAACTTAAAAAAATTGTGAGTATCTTTTTAGAACATATTTGATACATTAAGCATAATTTAAAATTCTTATTTATTAAAAAAATATTTTGTGAGAAGTGTAAAATTAACAAAATTTATAAGGACTGTACTACCTTTAATTGTTTATATATCATAAGATGGTCTAATCTTAAGATAAGCTTGTCATAAATGGTTATGTTAATTGCATATTTTAAACTTGATTTTTTCCTTAATTTAAGTGATTAATGTATTAATTTTAAAAGTTTCAAGTAAAGTTTAATTGTTTTCTCTTTACATTTTATGAACAACATTATGTTGTGAGCTTAAATGATTAACAAGTTAGATAACTTCGTTTATTATTTTAAAATATTTATTGTATCATATTATGTGAATTAACAATTGTTATTATTAATATGTTGCAAAAAATATTAAATATGTTATTGTTAGAATGATTTTATAAAAGGAAGTTTAGTATTATTATTATAAATATCAATATTGAAATTTTGAAAACTTCTTAAGAAATAAATTATTTTGATTATTTTATTTTATTTTTTGTAATTATTAATGTAATTGATTAGTGGGAGTTAATGCATATTTCCACAAGTAATTAACCCTTAATACTTCCATTAAATAATGTAATTGCATAAGTGATTTTACCTTGTTGATTAAATTATCATGATAATATTTCTCTTAAAATATATATTAATATTTTAATAAAATTTATTACAATTTTCTTCTTGGGGAGACAGTTAATTAAATGTAGAAATGATTAATTGAGATTTCATTATAAATTTAATTATAATTGTATTTTCTAAATATGTTAAATTATTTTGTTAGAAACTTAAATGATCCTTTTAGGAGATATAGTAACTTTCATGAGAAAGACTACAACAAGGACCTTTACATAATGGTGAGTTCCAATATATCAAGGTTATTTTTAAGACTTTAAATTTAATCCACTATCAATTTAATACTTTTTACACAAATACTAAATTAAAAAAATTATTGAAAGAAAAAATAATTAAGAATTTTTACTAATAGTAAAAGAGTTTTTATAATTTTTTATTAACATTATAACATATGAATAAGTGATAGTATAAAATTAATTTATATTTGATAAGGTATCAATTTTAAATTTTTTAATAATAAAAAAACATGATAGTATACTTTTGATTTGTTTATTTTGACAAAAAATGTTTTATATAAAATATAATTATAAATAAAATATTAAAATGAAATAAAATACTTTATTTTTTCAATATTAGTAAAGTGTAAGGGGGAAAACTACTTCCTCTATTTCAAAAAGTATTTTACTTTCTTCTACTATCATGATTTTATGTATTCTTCTTTTAATCATAAGCTACAAAAGTAATATGCCACTTTTTTATTAGTTTACATGTAAATGATATTTTTTATAAAAAATATTTTTCAACAAAATAAATAAATTTTTTATTTTCACACTATTTTTAAAATAGAAATATAATAATACTTATTTATTATACTATTTTTATTTTATTTTCAATAGGACCAAATTTATAAAATTTTCTTATAAAAAATAATTACATATAATAACAATTTTAAAAAAAAAATTAAGGGCTTGCTTAAGTGACACAAGGCTTTGTCTTTAATAAGAATAGGAATAATATTATGGCAATGATTAAGATACACTATTAATAAAGTGGTATGTGTATATACCATTAAGTGTCTATTTGGAATTGTAGAAGTTGGGGAAGGAGAAGTTAGAGGAGAAGTTTTGCATTTCACCCATTTGGATACAAGAGTAAAATGTGAGAAGAAAAAGTTAGAGGGCCAAAAAGTAATTGGGGCCCACAATAAAAGTTTTCTCCAAAAATAACAAGAAATTGGCAATATTTGCCCTTTTCTAGAATTTACCCTTGGCTTCTTCTCACACATCCTCCCAATATTTATTGCCGCATCTTCTTCCTCTACCGTCGTGTTATTCTGTATATTTGCTACTTTCTTTATTGCTTCGGGAAGATGCTTCACTCTTGCAATCCTTTTTATGTGTGCGTTCCTCAATGTTTTTCTCCTTGGTATCGTTTAGGAAAGGTAGCAGCTTGTAGAGATGAAGCTATTGAGCTAAGGCCATAAATCTCCATGATCCTCCATTGAAGGTTGGAAGTTCCATGAATTTGAAGAGAGAGGCCTAGGGTTTGGGTAATGTTACGGCAGATGTTAATACTCTTCTTGGAATTGAAACCATGAGCTGGATGGAATACTATAGATTAATTATATGTTAGAAATTTGACCAAAAAAATTCCATCTTAAAAAAATCATATAAAAATCAATGAGAAAGTGAATTTCCAAAGATATTTCATTTTAAATATTTATTTAAAATTTTTCTTGAAATTATTTTTTTAAAAAATATTTGCTATTTATATATTTCAATTAGAAGGGCAATTTGGTTATTTTCTCTTATTACAACTTCTTTCCTCCTTATTTTCTTTTTTTGCAAATAAAAAAATTATTTCTCCTTTAATTTTCTCTCTCTCATCTTCTCTCTTTCCAAACAATATAAACAAAGTATAAATATATGGTTGAGATTGTATGTCACAATTTAATATGATTCATGGGGGGAATGATTTGTGAAAAGGAAAAAATTAAGATATAATCCTATTGGAATATGGAGTTTTAATTGGTGCATTAGGCCAACTGTTCTTAAAGGCTTGAAGCCAGCCTAGTATGAATGAATGCCATTCATGGCAAGGAAACTAAGGATCAAGGTATAAAGAGGTAAGGTTTTTAGCATTAGTGACATACAGAAGGCGACGGATAAGGGATAATAAGAATAGCATGTCATTTAATGCTCGAGCTATAATGTCATTGGTTATCTATTATGATAGGACATGTCTTGTTGCAAGCATCGAAAAAGGTGTATGATATTTTGATATTTAACAAATTTGAAAGATCATTTTACATTTTCAAAATCTTGTCAGTAAAAGGTGGCATTCTATTAACCGAAAGTCTCTTATTGAACACCAGTTTCCGATAGTGTATGGTTGTACCACTTTTTTATTGATGCATTGAAGTCTCTCCCAAACATTATAGGACCAAAGTTAATATTTTTAAGTAAGGAGACTAAATTGAATCGATTCACAATTGATGATGTAAAAATATATTTATGTCATTTTTAAAAATTAAAAATTAAATTATTGAAAGTTTTATGTAAATTTTATATATAGTATTATAATATTTTTTTAAAAATGTAAAGGGGACTGTGTAACAAATATATTCTATTCGTATAATTGTAGAAAAAATTATAATTTTATTTTATATTCAAAGTTTGTTTGGTAAACAGTTATTAAAATAGTTTTTATTTGTTTGATCAAAAATTGATTGATTGACAAATTAAATTAGTCAAATCAATTGTTTAGTCAGTAGTTATTTCAAATAATTTTGTGTTCCTAATTAGTTAATATTGAAAACACTGCTATTTATAGTATAGTGTTTTCTTTTAACTACTCGATTATTGTTTAAAAAAGGCACAATTACCCTAATTGTTGCTGGTCGGTTACTACTACGTTTTCCTTTTTTGTTTGTAAAATACTGTTGCGTTTTTCACTTTCCTTTTGGTAAAATATTGTTGCATTTGGTAAAATACTGTTGTGTTTTCCTTTCAATAATATAAATATGTAAACTACAATTATAGTTATTAATTTTTTATTAATAAATTTATTTACTATAAATATTATATTAATATAATTTAATTTAATTTATAATAAATTATAATAATATATTATTTATAAAAAATTAATTTAATAAATAATATATAAAATCTAAAATATTATAATAAAAATATTTAAATAATTTATAAAATATAATCATATATTTATTTTTCATTTTATATATAAAAAATTAATCATAAATAATTAATTTTACTAAATATTTTTATTCAACAAATTAATGCAATCAATTGATTAAATCAACTAATAATTAATTAAATTAATTAACTATTATAACTATCAGTTAATTGTCAAACATGACCTAAATCAATCTATAATAACTCCTTTTATTTTTCATATATATTTTTTTGTTGTTTTCTCAAATCAACTAAAATATATATATATATCAGGAAAATTTTCTTTTGGGAAGAAATTGAGAAAAAAATTGCAAAAAGAAAAAATTGAGAAAACTAAAGTTTGTTTTTTTAATATCTGGAAATTTAGAAGCTGTCGCGGGATGGGAGGAGTCTTGGACGTGCCTGTGCAGACTGAGGGGAGAGAGAGAGAGAGATGAGTGCTACATGGAGATGGATCGTTCGAAAGACCCGAGACTCCAAACCCTTCTTCTTGGCATTCGCCACCGTATGCGGCGTCGTTCCGGGGGTCATCGGCTACGGCGTGATGCAGCTTACCAACACCCGCAACGAGCAGCTTGAAACTCAACTTCGCAAGAATGCTCGCCCCGAAACCTTGGTATTTATTCATCGTTTGGCTCCCGAGAATTCGTGAGAAATGCAGAATTATATAATTTTCGGCAATTAGCGTACTTTAGTCCAAATGGAAGCATATCTTTGGAAATTGGCATACTTTAGTTCAAATTGATCCTTACTTAAACTCTAGCGACTAGAAGAAGGGAAAGGATTGAGTTTTAGTTAATTGAAGGTTCCTCTTCCATATGTTACGTACCCTAGGATTATCGTATTGAAAATATTTGTCTTTTAAAACTAAAGTAAGTCAATTTGCTGATGTTTCTGAATCCGAGTTCTCAGAATTGTTTTGCACATATATTTTCTATTTAAATTAAATTGTTGTTATTCTCAGAATGAGTAGAAATTAGAAACGTAACGGTAATTAATGTATCAGCTAATTCAGCTTTGGGAGATCATGCTGCATGGTGAAGGCTTGCCTTTAGTTGGGAAATTATTGAGCTGTAATTGCAAAATTGCTTCAATTTTAGAATTCTCTACTGTTGATTTATCTCTATTGCTGTATGCCTCTATCTCATGCAGAGCAAGATTACGCACTAGTCGTCTCATTTTGTATAAAAACCATAGGATGAACCATATTACAAAAAGATCAGAGTTTTTAGCTGGTGTGCTGTTGTAGTATTGGGGTTTTGAACAGAATAATTAGTTGGATCTCAAATTCTCAAGTAATGGTTGGATAATTTTCCTTAAAACAGGTGGTATTACTGTGAAAGGCTGCTTTTTGGAATCTAGAGACTAGCCGGTGTTAAAAAAGTGCAAATTTTGCAGGTTTGATATATATATACATATATATATATATATATATATATATATATATATATGTATGTATGTATGTATTATTTTGAAAGAAGGAAGTGGGCAGGGGATGGCGATTATTTGATTACATTGCCACGAAGTTTAAGGGCTGCTTTCTTTCTAAAAACAGCAAGCCACATATTTGCTGTTTACATTGAGAGAGGCCATAGTGAACCCAAAGGACTTTCTTGTAGTTTGAACTTCTGAAATTCTGAGCCAGGGCAAAAACAAGAATTTATTTGCCATGTTTCTTTTCTACAGTAGAAAAGAGCATCATTTTATTAAGAAAGGAAGAGGTATACACAATATCAGACTGACTCTTTTTCATTTCTTCCTAATATCCTGGGAATAATTGAGTTAGTTTCTCAAACTATAGTCAAATGCCATAAAACTTGTCTTCAACAAGAGGATGCAACAAAATTTCTTTGTCAATGGTTATGAAATCTAAATTGGGAATTATGGGTGACGTTGTGTGTTTGGTTGTATGTGGTGTTCTGTTAATAAATTCTTCAGAGCAGTGTCTGATTCAGACATGCGTCTGAATTGTTGAGCTTTGCCCTTTGTTGCTATTTTTTCTTAGTTTGTTGCAATGAAATGGATATTATATATGTTCTATGCTTTCTTTCAAATTCGTCCTCTTCCCAAATGAGAAAATGAACCATAGTAGGCCAGAAATTTGGTGTGATAAGAAAGTACGTGGTTATTTTGAGTTACCAAGCTGCTCCCACACTATGAGATGTGCTGTTCTATGTTGAGTATCGATCAGAGTAAACCACATTATTTGATCAAATTCAATTAAGTGATGGTGATGGAGTTTATAGACCTGGATGCTTAGAGGACTATTTAAGGTAGTTACAATTATTGGTGCTCTAGCTGAAGTGCCTTCTTCTCGGAAGCACACTGAATAAAATGAGAAATCTTATACTCTCACTACTCTACACACCGCTTAATGTTCTTATTTTATCCACTTCTGTAAATGTGATATATTTCTTACTTACATTTAACATGAACACTTGATAACTTCGTTAATGCTGTAATTGAGTTGCTTTTTATAGGACTAGAGCATTGGTTTATCATGGAGGTTAGATAACATGTGAAGTTAAACTAAACAGCTGCTAATAGAATGATGTATTATATTGAAGGTTTGAACTTGTGTCTTTAAAGTGCTTTTTATTCAGTTGAAATATATATCTCCACATTATGTTTTCTTTGATTGTAAATCAGATGATGGGACAAGTAAATAAAGAGAGACTCGCAGAATATCTCGGAGAGCTACAGCGGAAGGAGAATACCAATGATCGCTATGTTGCTGCCTTAAGGGGAGAGACTCTAACCCGAAAACCTTATGTTAGAATCCAACCAATTCCGGAGCAAAATGACGTCAATGCTAAGAAGGAGCAGAAAAAATGATCGAGTTGTTAACTTGCAGTTGGTACGAATACTTTTGTGGAATCTGAAATTCTATATGTCCGAATAGGACAAGTTTTGAGAATTTCACTTCCATTTTAGTTTTATCATGTAACAACCCCTTACTGTCTTTTTTATCCTTTTGTTTCGTTGAGGTGGTGTTATGTGTCAGAATTGTTTCCTTAATAATTAAGCCTGTACGATGGAATGATATGTCCTTGGTTCTCGATTGACCACTTGCTTACCATAGCTGCTACTTGCGGTTTATTTGAACAATGAGTTTTTAGGGAGAGTTAAATGTCACTGCTCTATTTATGCAAGACTTTACTGGCTACACTTAGTGTTAGTGACGCAGCCAGATACTTCCATGAGAATATCCGTTGTTCTACAGTTGAATACATCATTGTCAGAGACTATGGGATGCTTCTACCCCAAACATTTCATATCTGAGGATCAGTTGATGTCATTATCTTAAACAGTTTATGTCTTTCAATCTGGTATAAACTATAGGATTATGAGTGTACAAATTTTGCATTGACCTGAAATAAAACAGGCCATCCGCATTGCATTCTTTCACCTCCGTCTAGCTTCATTTTGATCAAGAAACTCTTATTAGTGATATGTAGATTATTAGATTGAGAATTGGGGGAAGAAGGGTGGAGAGGGATGAAAAAGAGAGCACACAGATTTTTTGAAAAGTGGATTGGTGCTACAGAACTAGATTAAGGCAGGTGCATTTGAGCTGCTACTAGTTATCCAGAAAACAGCCTTAGACGGCTGGTTATCTGCTCTTGGCACATATGACACAGAAAAATTTTCATCCCATAGTCTCTGCAACTCTGCATAAAAAGTCATTAGTAGTAATTCACGACCTATGTAGTAAGCGGTAAGGAGAGTCATGTCTCTGCTTGAGCTAGCCGTGTGCCTACATCCTAAGGCCATGTTCTTTTCCTTGGTCAGACAAATTGCACAAGTCTACATCTTAGATGTGTTTTTAGTCCAGGTTTAGCATTAAAAATGTGTTCCTCCGAATTTATCATGTTGTCCTCTTTATATATATAATTTCAATTCTTTGAGATTTTCTATTAAAGTCCTCACTTCATTTCTTCATTAAATCTTAAGTAAAATACATTAGCATCTTTTGTATGAGTTTGAAATGAAAAATGGAACAGTGGAATTTGCATTGTAAGGAGGTATTTGTGGTTCTAGAAACAAGAGACATCATCAATGTAATTTACTCATAATCTCTTGTGATTTGTTAGGAAAAATGGCAATTTTTTTTTTTTTGGGAGGGGGGGTGTAGGGTAACGAGGCAAGTGAAAATCGAGCTTCCTATTTATATACTGTGTTTCTTTTATATCTAAACAGTTAATCATGCATTCTATTTTCCAGCCTCAAGAATTGCCTGTGAAACGAACTATAAGAATATAAACAAAGGAGAAAAGTGTGTGCTTGGGGCGTTTGGGTGGATGTTTTAGTATTTCTCATAAATTTTAAAATTTATTGATTGGATACTAGTTAATTTTGGACTGATATAAAATGTTGTGAGTAGAATCTATATAATATATTTATTAAATTCAATGATGGGTTTAATGAGAAGTTTATTTCATAAAGGTTATGCAGTGATGATATAAGGGATACGAGTGATGGTGGAATAAAGGTTTATGCTATCTCTAACTAATAATTATAATCTTTAATTTAATAGAAAGCGTTTGATCCTTATGTCATTTGTCTAAAATCTCTTAAATTTACGTATTGTATGCTGCCGGCTGGGGTTCCAATGATGATGGAATTTTAGGTAATAGGCTAGACATCTTAAATTTGATATTTTTGCCATCAATGACTATAAAAAAATGGTAATTGCCCTA
Source organism: Sindora glabra (assembly GCA_020226215.1). NCBI lineage: Eukaryota > Viridiplantae > Streptophyta > Magnoliopsida > Fabales > Fabaceae > Sindora > Sindora glabra. The sequence continues at coordinate 101,538,335 of CM035226.1, forward strand.
TTAATTAAGCTTACATAATTTTTTGACCAACCATTATTTTAGAAATTTTTTATCCGTTATGCCCTCAATTTACATGTATATTAAGTAGTTTATTATTTCTACTGTAAAGAAAAAAAAATGAAAAGAAAGACAACAAAACAATGGAAACAAAAGAATATAATCATACATATCTTAAGTTATTAAAAAAAACATAAATAAAGAAAAAATGACTACAACATTGTTCTTAGAAATATAATTTTAATTTTATAGTTCTTTTTATTTTTAAGGAGTTCTTTCGACAAAATTGAAATGATAAAAAAAAAATATTTTTGAAGTTGCTATTGTCATCTATGCATCTTCTTTTCTTTTTATTTCTATAGTATTTATTGTAATAAATATAAATTATGGAATGAAATATTTATTCCATTTTTTACCATACTAAATATAATTATGAAATATTCATTTATTAATCACAAACCAACGTTAAAAACAACCCCAAGATCCAACAAACATAATCTTCACTTCTGTGATAGACACATTATCGTTTTCAATTTTGCAGGTTAGCAGAACACATTAACATCAAGCATCAAACAATAAAGCCTGATTCGGTTGGCGATCTCATCCGGCATATGGTACACTTGCTTAATTTTGATCCACAGCCTCTGCAAGTCTGAGATGGAATCTCCATAAACCAAGACAGCTTATACTGCAATGAGTAAAGGGCAGAATTATGTATATCTCACCATGTGACCGCAGCCAAAAGCCAAGTCCCTTCCATTAGTCGGGCAAATTACACAATCCTAAGCGTTACATGAAAATTAGGAATCTTAAATTAATATCAAACACCAAATCAGCCAAAACATTATACAAAGACACATCCACAGAGAGAGAGAGAGTATGGAAACAAACATGCCTTATCTTCTACTGAAATCATTTTCTTCTCAAGATCATGGAAATTTTCCTGCGGAATCAAACCAATCAGCATAAGTTACATGAAAAATCATTTATTAAGATGGATGGAAGACAAGTGACATGTAAACAGTATTGCTGCTCTAATGTATCTTCTATTATTGCGCAGTGCACACACCACACATCACAGCTTCTTTAAACAACCAACTACTGATCTTAACCTATAAAATTATGGAAGGTAATCAAAAAGTAAAAACATGGGACCATATCTGCTTTTAAGGAGCTTAATTATTCAAATTATGTTAGGTGCCCAAGTGAACGCATTTTTGCTTTATTTGTTTTTCAGAAAGTAATTTCCATAGCAAAATCCCAAGAAAAAATTATCTTCTACTAAATTCATTACATTTAATATTAAACATATCAACTATTTTTCACAATCTTATTAATTTATAAATATATTTGATATTTTCCATCAAAACAAATGGTGCTTTAGTTTTACCAAGATTGGTGGATTAATCAATTTTCCCTAAAAAAAATGAAACATTAGACGACAACAAGTACCTCCGCAGTGACAGCTCTAGACTTAGCATCTGCAACACAGTAATGGGCATTGTCTAATTCAAGTCTATACCATTCCCCTTGTTCCTGAGCTTTTGCAGTTTTTTCTTCATATTAGCTCGTTCATCCTGTGAATTGACAGTTCCCATTGATTACAGTCTGTCCTTTCAAAAGTACATCACGTCAAAGGATAATGTACCACCTCTTCATGTCTGGGGAGATTTTATGTAGACAAATTACTCACTATCTTAATAGTTTATAATTATATTTATATAAAAGATATTTTTTGCTACAACAAACAGAACTTTAATTTTACAAAGATAGGTGGATTAATCAATTTTTGCTTAAAAAATGAAACATAAGACGACAACAAATACCTCAGCAGTGGCAGCTCTAGATTCAACATCTGCAACACAATGAAGGGCGTTGTCTAATTCTAGTCTATACCGTTCCACTTGTTTCTGAGCTTTTTGCAGTTTTTTTCTTCATGTTAGCTCGTTCATCCTGTGGATTAATAATTTCCATTGATTACAGTTTTCCCTTTCAAAAGAACATCTTGTCAAAGGATAATGTACCATCTATTTACTTAGGAAATGAGAAACACCTTCAGCATTTCTATATATTTCTTCAAATTTCTGGTCTCTGCAGCTCTTCCTTCCTCTGCAAGCTATATATATGGCATCATTTTGAGTAATCACAGAAATTTAACAATAATGTTATATGTACCAAAAATGAGATCTGAAATTGGATTTTAAGTGCAAATCAAGGGTTAGTCATTAAATACAAAATCATGTGACAAATTTTATAAGACTTAATCCAGTAGATATTTAAACTCAAATCCAATTTTGACACAAATTCGCCACAACATCTTAAGGTGTGTTGAGTCCATCTTAAGGTGTGTTGATTCTCAGCATCTGATTTAAATTCCTTTGCGTGCTACAAAACAAACAACTGAAGGATTCAGCACAGAGGAATTGACTATCATTCTAAACCAGCACAACGTTAAATAGTAGTAAGTTCATTACTTATTTTCATGGATTTGCCAAGAAATTGAAATTAACATAACATTACATTCTCTGGTTTCTTGAGGAGCTTGTCAGAGGATTGAGGAGCACATCTTTCTTGGTCTGCTACTGCATCTTCCTTGAGGCATCCACCTTTAGAACAAGGTATATATTTTCCTGAGCTGATAATATTAACACAAAGAACCATTACAAGTATTTCGTGCAAACACACATATTAGTAGAGATATTTCTGAGAGTCTTATTATAAGACGAAAACATTTTCATGTACATTCCTGATAATTTCTAATTTAATTGTACTGCTTGAATTATTTGAAAAAATGACCCCTTTTTAAAAAGAATAGTCGTTTGTCCCTTCTAAAAGGGTATAACCATAGATGCTTTTGAACAAAAATATGACTCAACTTTAATAGTTTTCAGAAACTAAAAGCTTAAACGTAAACAAAAAATTTCGTGGAACCAGTAAGAGATCAAGACATCATTTATTTTGACTGAAAATATATTCGAATATAATTATAAAATATTAAAATATTTGAACATATTCTACATTTTCAATGTTATAAAAAAGGAAGTTATTTTCTTTCATCTTAAGTATCAATTATTGTAATAACAAGTCATAGAGATAGCATGTCACTTCTTAATTTGTACACAATAAGAACCGATGCATTTTACATTTCACTCAAAATGCACATAAAAGAATATATCAATATTGCAGTGTTGCGTATGTGATATAATCAAAGCAAGGTTTTAAATTGTTGCTCGCAACGGTGATATTATATACGATATTGCTATCGCAAATCGTTCCATAACTTTGATTTTATATGGTCACATTTTTTTTCATATTTTTTTTACATTTATTTGCAATCTTGCTTATCACAACTGCAATTTAAAATCATAGATCAGAGTTTAAATCTTAGTGTTGGAGCCTATAGTTCAAATTTTAATCATATCATAATGCAATATTGCATAAATGAATATATAAATTAAGTAAAGCAAGAAGCATAAAAGCAGATAAGCGTTTTTATACGTTGGCTGGCTTGCAGTATCCTTCCCAAATTGGTATAGCTGATCAGCAGATCTGCCATATAAGCGATATTTGGAGCATGTTATTCTTCTTTCTCTTTCCATGAATTTGAAAACGTACGTACGTAGCAGCAAAACCTTAACTTTGTGTGGATGAACCTTCTTAATCCTAGATTTAAAATTGAAAATTGTATGTCCTGCAATTGAGATAAGTGCTTGGTTTGGCATCTAATTTTTAGAATGGATTTCATTTCATTTCATTTCAATAAAAATAATTTCAATTCATTTGTAAGTGAACTCTACTATTAGGAAACTTTATCAAAAATAATGATTTCAATTCATTTGTAAATCAATTATTTTATTTTGAAATGCATTGAAAAATATTCAATTAAAAAATAAATTTTAATGGTATTATAATAAATATAATGCTAGAAAGAAGATAAAAATTTTATATAAATTTTTTTTGGCCAAATAAAATAAATTCTAGTGAAATTCTTATTAAATTAGATGAATTTTATAATGGCATAAATGTAATTAAAATAGAAATTATAAATGAAATGAAATGAAATCCTTTTTTATTTAAAATCAAACACCATTTTTTAAAAGAATTCATTTAAAAATAAAATGAAATCTTATTTTTAATCTTACTAAATAAGGAGAAGATTCTATTTGTTTCATGTAAAAATATTTTATATAAAACATGGTTATAAAATATTCATATGAACAAAAAATATTTTATTTATTTAATATTAAATATGAAAAAATTTAAAAATAATTTTTTATTTCAAAAAAATTCTTTCATTTATTATTTTTTAAATTAATAATATAAATAATGTATTATTTTTTATTAATATATATAAATAATAATTTTTTATAAAAAATATTTTTCGATAAAACAACATCGTATAAAAGTCAGATCTATTAGACTTTTACTCTTTTATTTCTGTAGTCGTTAGTTCAATGTATTTAGAAATTAGATGTGCTGGGAATTTACGGTACTTATAGTACAATCTTGTAATCCAAAGGGTTCAAAATATATGTAAAGATTACATTAAACATGAATGCAATTTGTGGATTTTTGAGTGCATGCATGCAAATCTTAATGCAAACTAATTCAGTTCACTTTATATGTACATGAAGTTGACACGTATCTTTTCCATGCCATATAATGGATAGAATTTGAATTTCTACTGCTTTGTAATTTCCAGTTAATTATATAATTTCTTATATATAAGTAAAATATTGCTCAACCTAAACCTAAAGTGCATTGTGTGAGAGTTCAAGTGTGAGAACGTCAACACTCAATTTATATGACAAAAAAATTCATGTATTTATAAATAAATTAACATTTTAATTTTTATATATAAAAGATAACACACACACACAAATATATATATATATATATATATATATATATATATATATATATATATATATATATATATATATATATATATATATATATATATATATATCGTGGACATTTGCCCACAATTACTTTCTTATTCCTATGTCAACCATGGGACATTTTCATGGTGCTTCATAAAATTTTGAAAAAAATACACCTAATCTCTTAATTTTCTATAACATTTTCATTAGCTAGGATAATAAAGCTTGAAATTAAAAACAAGTTGGATTGGATTTTAAAAATAAGGTAGAATTAGATCATGAAATTAACTAAGTAGAGATTTTAGTTCAATAAAGTAGCCCGGACTTAAACCAACTGATCAATCAGCCAATTGCCATTTGAACAATCTTGACAATCAATCAATTGGGCTCAGGTACCTATATAAGTCATAAGGGATTAGTATTCTAAACTTCATTCACAATCCTATTTCATAATTGAGGACTTATAAAAAAGTAAAATTCACAAAAATAGGGTTGTGACTTGCACTTTATAGAGGTAAATGCGAAAGGAAAAATTTTGGGGAGTTATTTAATTTACATAAAAAATAAGTTCTCACAAAAATTTAAGCTTTTTGAAAAGTAAATTTTTTTATAAAATTTTCAAGAAGTACTCAAAGTTATTTAATTAAAATTAAAAGAATTAACACTTCTTAAAAATTAATTTTATGTATTTTGTCTGATTCAATTCTAACTTTCCTAAAGAGTATTATCAAAATAATTAATATATCTTTCAAAATTACAATATAAAAATAATAAATATTAAAAAATTTTAATTATATTTTTTAAATCATTTTTGTAATATTTATTTTCATCATAATTTTTTTAAATTGGTAATTTCTTATTTTTTAATTTATTATTAAAATAAAATAGATTATATAAAAAATTAAGATATCTTATTATATATATCTTAAATTATCTTAATATGATTAAAATATAATATAATTTAAATGAACAAAAAATGTTAGTTAAATAATAATTTCTATAATATTCATATAAATTAGATAAGAAATACACAAATTTTTTTATAATTGAATATTAAAATACTAAATAATAAAGTTAGCAAATATATTTGTATTTATAATTAAATTTTTATTATAGTTATATTTGTGATATAATATATACTATTTATTTTACATAATTTTATATAATACTCATTCTATATATTATATCTTATATAATTAATAATTATATTTATATTTTATAATTAATAAATTATATTTATTATAAATTTTATTAATGTGGGTCAAAGGTTAAAGTAATAGAGATAATTCCATATTTTTATTTAATAAAGATATAAGAAGGTTTTCTAACTGAAGGGATGTGAATAAGCAACTCCTCATACTTTTTGGAAAATAAAATTTTTTAAAAAGTTCTATTTCTTCCATTTTAAAATTAATGGCCAACTAAATGATTTAAAATTTTCTCACTTTCTGAAAAATTGTACTTCTTATGAAAGGCTTAATCTTTTACCTTTTGTTTGTTTTCCCTAAAATTTTAATATTTTTTTCTTTGGTCGTTGTAAGATTTCCCACTAGTTAAAGAATTAAAAGGGATGTCTAGGAGAAAGTTCCTGAGTCGGCTTCAATAGCTTTTGAAAGGAACACTCTCCTCTAAAGGTGAGTGGAAGCTTGTGTTTTTGGCTTTTCTCTCTTTTTTTTCCCCTAAAAATTATATATAGTATTATTTTAAAAATAGTCCCAGCATTTCTACTTGTTAGAAACTTACGATAAGATGTATGATTAAATTTTGTATGTTTAGTTATGCGTGGAAAAAGAAGTATATATAAAATCAATTATATTAAAGTATGTAGACATTTGTGATAATATTTGTCTATGATGAAAATATTTGCGATCTGAGGGATAGAATAATTAGGTGCTCTACAGTCCAAATTCCAAAAGTTACAATATAATTGCAGGCTATACACCATGTAACATAATGCTTGTAGGCCATACATATATACTTAATGACGTATGATTGTATGATCAAGATTATAATGTTATAAAATGTTATGGTTGTCAGATCTTAATACGCGAAAAGTATGATTTCATGGCATGACTTAGTTTTATGAATACATGTATTTATAAATGCTTTCATATTTTTGTATATATTATATGTGTGATTTAAAAAGATTTTCCATCTAGAGTTATCTTGGAACTTGGGGGCCTCTATTCCCTTCCTAGTGTTTACTAACTCCCTAATTTTACATTTCAAGTGATAGGATAAATGAGAAGTTGCTTATACATGTTAGAATTAATAGCTTTCATAATCACATAACATAGTGTTATAATTGAGATTAAATCATATTAATTATTTTAACCATTACACATTAATTATGAAGTTAAGTTCTATTAATTACTGTAACTACAACTTATTAAATATATTAAATTATTCATTTATTTACTAAATACTAAATAATCATAATCATAATTGTGTAATTCTCATATTAAGATTAAGGTTCCGTTTGTTTCGTTGGAAAGCATTTTTCGTAGGAAAATATTATTTGTATATAAATTAATGAATGGATAATATACTATTTACATTGATGATTAGAAAAAATGATAAATAAAAACTTATAAATGGAGGAAAGTAAATTTCTTTTTGAAATAGAGGAAGTTACTTTTTTCAAATTCTTTACATTTAACATTAAATAAGTAAAACACTTTCTTTTATGTTATTATTTTATATTTAACATTAAATAAGTAAAATATTTTCTTTTATGTTATTATTTTTATAACTATATTTTATGAAAAATGCTTTCCAATTAAACAAACGAAACCTATATATTAAAGTAGATTGATGCTTATTAACCAAGTTGGTTAGTGGAAAACTCTTCATATTTTCCTTATAGGAGAAATGAGTAATTTTAATATTTAAAATATCACCTAAAATAATAGAATGGGGTTTCTTAATTTAATGAAGTTAGTTCATTAAAGTAGATTGATGCTTATTAACCAAGTTGGTTAGTGGAAACTCTTCATATTTTCCTTAAAAGAGAAATGAGTAATTTTAATATTTAAAATATCACCTAAAATAATAGAATAGGGTTTCTTAATTTAATGAAGTTAGTTCAAGAGTCATCGTTCTTTGATGGATTGAGTTACTTGAAGTCCTATATAAAAGGTAGTTAGTCCCTCTCTCCATTCACCATACCAAAAACCCTTACCAACATCACAAGTTGGAAATAAGTTAAATTTGAGAGATTTTCATCACCTACTACTTGTATTAGAGTCATAAAGAGAGTAAGAAGAAAGAAATACTAGCATTAGAGTAATAGGAGAGCAAGGAAAGATAAGATTTTTATTTTCTTTTTTTAAAAATATTTTTTTATTTTTAAAAATAGAAACACTTGTTTAGCAATCTATTTTTAAAAACTATTTTTTAAATGTGTAACTTAAAAATAAGAAAATAAAAATAAATTTTAGTTATTTTCTAAATTTATTTTCTTGTTATAAATATTAGTTTTATAATTAAATAAAATATTTTCATATTTACAATACCAACCACTCTCAATTCTTTATTTTTCTTTAATCCAAAAATAATTTTTAAAAACATCTTTTAAAAATACAAAAATAAAAATGTATTCAAACACACCCTAAGATGCTAATATTGTTCCATCCTTTATTATTCTTTGTGTGCTTCTAAGTTTTCAGCAAAGTCTCAAATTCTATGGCTCAAGGATATCTCCTCAACTTACATGATCAGTAAATGAAAAAGTATTGAAATATTTGCTTGATTTACTTCTGCATAATGTTAAAATTTTCAATTATATTTGTAAATTATGACATGCCTAAAATCTATATATATTTTCTAATTTTCTAATAGTGCGCACTCTTACCATATTCGTACATTGATATATCAGGCATGTGGCACTTGACTAAGATCTCTAGCGACTATCAGCATCCAGCCATGCCAATTTGTAAAATGTAAAAATATGTTTTCAAAATGATGTTTTCGAATTCATTGAAGATTTCATATAACCATCTGTTTATATCTAAAATGCGCACAAATCACTAGAGAAACAAAACTATTTTTTTACTATAAAAATAAAAAATTATAATTTATATAGGTTATGCAAGATCACAAGTAAATAGCTACATTTTAAAACCTACAATTTTTTGAAAAATAGAAAGTAAATTTATTTTAAATAAAATTTTAATAAAATTTAGGAGACTAAAAATGCCCTCTTACTTGAAATTTTTTATATAAATTATTGGATACTTAAGTTTCTATTTGAATCTCAATAGAATACATAATCCACTTTTGGAAACATTTCAAACAAATAAAGTGATCAAAGATTCTTTTAAATATGTAAGTTTTAGATGCTAACTAACTAAATTGAGTAAGTATCATCATTTATAATGATAATAAAAATATAAATCCAGTTCATTCATCAATATTTCTTAAACTCATGAATGCCCAGTTGCATGTAATTTATGGCAATCATTAGCACTTTCTCCTTCTTGTCTTTCCTCCTTTCAGATTCAACGGTTCCTTGGTCAACTATATTTTCTTTTACTATTTGGAATCTTTGGATTTCAAGAAATTAAAAAAATTTCAAAGGAAATGCAGAAAATAATGATTTAAAACAACTAACTCTTTCCAAAGCAATTGGATAGTTATGGAGAAGCTTACAATGCCACTTCAAGAGACTATTGTGGAAATATATTGGAATCCTCCACCAGCTGGGTTTTATAAATTAAATATTGATGGTGCTGTGAAGGGAAACCCAAGTCCAGCAGGCCACAATTAGAAACAGTAATGCTGATTGGGTTGTTGGACGTGCAAAGGGAAAAGGAATCACTTCCAATTTTGTTGCTGAATTGACAGAATTGGGAGATGGATTACTTATTACTAAAGATAGAGGTTTAACCCCTCTTATTATTGAAACTGATGTTTTAACTGTTATGCAACTAATTATCTCTCAAAATGCTAACTTTAATGTTACTGTTAGCCCTTTTGTGGAGGATTGCAGGAAGTTATTGACTGAACTTAGAGTTGCTAATTTCCACCATGTATATAGAGAAACAAATTATATAGCTGATTTTGTAGTTAAATCTTTTGTTGACTCTTAATCATTTTGTAATTTTTGAAGAGCCTCCTATTGGTGCTACTATGTACTTAGTTCAGGATACTATGGGGTTATCAACTCCTAGACATGTAAAAACCCTTGCTTAGTCCTTTCGATATATTTCCCTTTCAACAAAAAAAAATTTCATATTATAATTTATAATTAATAGAGATAATGTCTCAAATAAGAAAGCACGAGGTGGGGGACCCACAACGCGCAAAGTTTTACCACTCCGCTCGCCTGGGATATTTTTCTTTGCTCCGAAAACTACGCCTATAAATCAGTAGATACAATTAGGGAGTAAATTTTCGACTGGAGCTTTCATGTACCATTAATAATATGTTAGTTGGTTCAAATTTTTATATTTATTGATTTGTATAATATCATCAATTGAATAAAATTTAATAATTTTAGGATTAACGGTACATAATAAGATGATATATTTTAATTTACATCTAAATTTTCATATTCCACCATCATTTCATTTGCATAAATGAAGATACGGAGAAATTTTGCGTGTTTCAACCGTATCAAATGGAAAAGTTTTTGTCTTTTTCAATAATAAAAGTAATTAAATTATTAAATATGTATAAATTAAACATCTAATTTAAGTATAAAAACACAGAATTTATAAAAAAAAATAAATATCACTGAAATTAAAGATATTTAACACCGAATAAATAGTTCACTAATATATCTAGAATTAGAGTAAGATATTCAATAAATTCAACGGATATCTCACCCTTCACTTCACTAATACAACAAAGAGTAGGCAATCTGCACACCATGACTGATTGAAATGCACAATCAACTAATCCATCCTTGTATATCCATTTTTGAGTACTCTGATTCAAAGCCACACATAATTTACATGATTTACACAATTTACATGTTTGGGCTCCGTGCATATCAGCCTGTGAACAGCCTGAGTCGACTGGTGATAGTTTGTCGACATATGGGACAGTTGCTCAACCCTGATCCACATTCTCCGCATGTCTATATTTCAAAAATAAATAAATAAATAAAATCACAAATATTAACAATTAATTTTTCAGACTATGAAATCACCGGAAGGAAAATATTTATTACATTCTTTAAAAAATAAGTAATCATCTACTCTTCTTTAATAATAGATAATGAGATTTACAAAACAATAAATTCTACATTCTATGAAGAGAATAGATAAAGAGTGAATGTACAAGAGTAAGGATAGTATTTTAAAAATATTATAGATATAAAAATGAATATAGAATCCAAAAATGAGTTTCAAATTCTTTTATATTTATTATCATCTTATATTTAATAATAACTCTAATAATGCTTAATTTATATTCAGAATTCAATTTTCAAATCCATTTTTAATGCATATAACGTTACTTTGCTCTAACAGAAATGATGCCAATAATTTTAATTAAAAAAATTTACCATATGCCCACATTGAAAGGCCAAGTCCTTTGCATTGGTCAAGCAAATTGGACAAACCTGCGTAATGTCATTGGATATAAAAACCGAATTAGTAACCAATTTCAAATTATTTATTTTTAGTACAAAAGAGCCAAAAGACACAAGGAAAGTGGAAATAAAATTACACAACTTAATTCTTAAAAGATAAAAACTATCACTACATCAACTACTTATTGTCACTTGCTGTTGGTGCTTGCTTTTTAGCTGTTCAGGTTCTTGTTGGTCTATCGGTATTTGTTGGTGTTTACCGGTCTGTCGGGTCTGTTGACAGGTTTGTTTTGCAGTTTTTGGGCTTTTGTCTGTCTGCTGGCGTTAGTTTTTTTGTCTGTTCTGGTTGTTGTCTTTAACTACATGTATACACCCAAAAAAAAAATTTCTACTTATTCTCACAGACAGCTCTAGGTTTGTTTTATTGATTATTGAATAAATTATATTTATTTCTCCTGAGAAATAAGAAAAAAAAAAGCATAATTTCATGTAGGTTTCATTTATTTCAATAAAAAAATATTTTTTGAAAATATAAGTATAAAATAATAAAATAAAAAATATTTTATTTATTTAATATTAAATATAAAAAATTTTGAAAAAATAAATCCTTTTTTAAAGAAAAATTTGCTTTCCTCTCCTCCTCATCTTTAGACACTTTTGCTAATTAATGATAGTGGGATACATACCCCAAGGATTATTTCTATTTAGTTTCTTTTCTTTCTTATTTTAGGCTTCTATCCTTTTATTCACCCAAAACAATTATATACTAAAAAGTAAATTCTAAGGTGCCCCTAGGGATTTGGTACCCAGGTGGTGTGGCAAAATACAGGTCACTTGTATGAAATTATTAAGTTACTATCAAAATTTTTGTAATCTCATCTAATAGCTTGTATTTTGCCACACCACCCTAAATACCAAATCCTAGGGACACCTTAGCAAGCACCATACTAAAATCTCGCAGCAAGTTTTAAGTTCTAATTTTACTATAATACTAAAACTTTAGTATTATCATTATTAAATTTTAATAAACTAGTTATTTTAACTTAATGTTTTAAGTAAATCATAAAATTAAGGAGTGATTTTTTAATTTGTGAAAATTTAATAGGTAATGGTATTGAAAATTTACAATTACAAATTAGCAATATTTTCCATACAGAGTCAAGTATATAAAAACACTGATTTTCATTTTTTTTTAACCATAAGAATAATTAAATCACTAAATACACATATATAAAAATTAAAAGTCAAACATAAAAAATCACTTGATCAAAAAATTCTTGGCTGAATACACTAAATTTTAATTAACATACCATTTCTTTTCGTTCATTTCCTGAAGGCGATGCCTGAGCCGGAGCAGCAGCTGCTGCGGGCCTTGAATAAGGAACCGGAGGAGGCCTTGCTGCTATTCTCCTTGCCCTTCCCATTACCCGCCTTTTTTGCAAAATAGTGAAGAGAAAACAAGTTATCGTACATCAAATTAAAAGTTCTATCAAAAAATCTGTTTCCAATAATGGGGCTAATACACTGTAGATATATAAATATTTTCAGATTTGACCCCTCCTTTTAATTTGATCATTTTAGTGTTATTTTAAAATTTTAGACAGAAATTAGCTAGTTCTGCAAGTTTGCATTAAATTTTAGATGTTACTCTGCACCTAAAATTTGTGTTTATCTCTATGCTGAAATGACCAGATTAGAATGAAAAGATCAAAATTCAAATTATAGACATATATCTCACTTTGAAATTTGATAGGATATATACAGCTCTTTTTTTATCTAAAATTACTCAAAATTATATTTGACTAAATATAATATAAACTTATTCTTATTTTGTAACACAACATAATAATAAATATGTCAAAATATCTTGTTTACTTGTAATTATAATTACAGAAATTTAAATTTAATATTATAAAAAATTATTTTTTAATATATATATATGAGAGGTATGTAGTAAAAAAATAATATTCATTATTATAAAAAGGTTATTTTTCTTTCTCGCATTATTTTATTAATAATAAGGCATATTTGTGACATAAAAATCTTCCATTTTTACACAAACAAACAAAAAAATTGTTAGGAAAGATGTCTTTCAAAAGATAAATAGAGTCATAGTTCGCCCCAATCTCCTCCAATGAAAAGTTCTAGGTAATAAAAGAGTACAAGAATCTCACCCTAGTATTCCAAACTCAAGGGCGGCTTTGTATTGAAAGGGTATCTCCATGAGAGCAGCCTCTTTCTGAGAGGGGCTTGTATTTTGGGACATAATTCCAGTGAAGTTCACAAACTGCATATACAAAATTAAGAGCAAATTATGGCACAAACAATCTCCATTAAAAAATATAATTATAAAGTATTAAGATAATAAAAAATAATATATATACTTAATATTAAATATATTAAATATATTAAATTTAATGAAAGATAATTTTTTTAAAAATTATTTTTTCTGACTTCTATAACTCTAAAATTATTTTTAATAAAAAATAATAATATATAATATTTCTTTGTTCAACTAAGTAATCAAATTAATAACATGCTAGTTGGCTATGCTTTTGCAGGCTTGCAGCTATCACTGTACCTGAAAATTGTCAAAATCACGCGCCGGTATCTTGTCGTCGAACTTCTTCATGTCATCCCAAGGTCCATCACCAACTCCAACAAGAACAATTGCAAGTTATGGAAGTGGAAGTGGTGAGGGAAGATAATTTCTTCTTTAAGGTTATAAATGATATATAATGCATGTTATGGAAGTGGTGAGGGAAGATAATTTCTTCTTTAAGGTTTTGATTGTTACTCGGAAGACATTTTCAATTAAAAAAAAATATTATTTTCTCGCTTAGAAACAGAGAAGTATCAATTATTCCTATGCTTTATAATTTAAAAGAAGATTTCTAAAACTATAGTAGGAAAGGAAAATAATTTTCTCTTTGAAAAAAAATAAAGTCATCTTCCATTAAACTAATTATATTTAATATTAAACATATAAATCATTTTTCACCATTTTGGTAGTTTATAATTATATTCCTACAAAATATATTTTCAGTCAAAAAAAAAAAAAGGAACCTAAAATAGAGAATATCAGTTTTTATCAAACTCTCTATGATTAACACTAAACAAATAAAATATTTTTGTTATCTTAATATTTTTCATTAAATTCTTGAGAAAAATATTTTTCATAAAACCAAATATACCCTAAGAGCTAAAGTAGTGCTCAATTAAAACATAAGATAATATAGTAGATTGATTTCCATCCTAATTACAATTCTTTGTAACTTAGTGTCGGGGTTATAATATATACCCCAAGAGCTAAAGTAGTGCTTAATTAAAACATACGACAGTATAAGGGAGATTTCCACCCTAATTACAATTTGTAACTTACTATCAAGGTTATAATATAACTATTTCTCAACATTCTTTAAATAGGGGAGAGATTATAGTATACCATTAATAAGGTAATGTATTGGTGTATCACCAACTTTGACTAAACATCAGATTTAATTTTTCCTAAGGTCAAATCTGACATGACATATTAACAATCAAATTTTGTAATTTATTGATACACTATTGCATCTTTTGGGGTATCATAATTGTCTCACAATTTAAGTGTTTGAAAATAATATGGTAATTAATGTAATATGGGAGTCTCTTAGAATTACTAATGAGGTAGTGCCCTGTTGGTATATTTATCAATAAAAAGAGAAATTTTTGTATACTCTAATTATTTTACATATTTTTAGTCAAAACCAATAAATAAAGGATAATTATCAACTTCTACAATTTTTAATATCTTAGAAAATTGAAAATTCGGATTTTTTAATTTACATAAATACCATAAAATTGACAATTATCCCTTATTTATTGGTCATAACTAAAAATATGCATCAAAAGAGGGATTCAAATTTGAATTTCAAATCTTTTATATCTATTGAACTAAATTTTACAAAATTCTTCCACTATCTTATATTAATTGACAAATCTTAATTTATATTCAAAACCTAATCTCAATTCCACTTTCGAAGCTAAAAAGTGAGTTGAAATCTTCTCCCCATTATTTACTGTCCTTCGCCTGTTTACTCTTGTTTAGACACGTTTGATTGATAGTGCCCCAACAAAATCCTGGTTTTCTTCTTAACATATTAAGCTTAGTCTCATAACAATCCATACCCATATTTAATCTAATACAAAGTGTTTTCATTAGTTGGCAAATCAAAGAAAGCTTTTCTGATTTTTTTTTGGGTAAATAGCTTTTTTGATGCTATTACAAGCACATAAAAATACAATAAATAAGTTGAAGCTGGAAGATACCTGTTCAAGGGTAGTAAAGCGGTCAGGATTCAAGGCATACTTCTTCTTAGCAGATAGTTGCCTCTCAGTAATGGCCCTCTTTCCTGGTTCTCCCAATGAGTTAGACATGGCTCCACCCGGAGAAAATAAATGTTAGGTTAATAAAAACTCAAAGTGACTAATAATAAAGACGTTCAGTAAGGTTACTCTAACGGGAGTAAGCACAATTCAACTAAGGGAAAATTTTCTAATTATATTGCATTAATAAAAACTCAAAAGGACTTATAATAAAGAAGTTCAGTAAGGTTACTTTAACGGGAGTAAGCACAAAACTCAAAGTTCTTAATAAAAACTGATTACATTGAAAATTTTCTAATTTGGAGGTCTTTCAAATCTTACCGATGATCTTTTAATTGGGAACCTGCAGAATGTGAGGAATAAGGAAGAAGTCTCATAGGCACGGATTATGGATAAGAAATACATTGAAGAGCTAGATTCGTATTGGAATACAGATGATGTGGATGATTCACAAACTCAGAAAGGTATTCTTGAGAAGCTACAGCTGCACAAAAACCTGAAAAGCAGACGGATTATAGGCTATATGGGTACAAAATTCTTGGCTTGGTTAGGACACCTTTCTTATCACAATATGACTGAAATTCATCTTATAAATTGTAAGAATTGTTGTTCGCTCCCTCCACTTGGGCAACTTCCTTACCTTAAGACACTATGTGTTTCGGGATTTGAGATGCTGATGACTATTGACGCTGAGCTTTATGAAAAACTCAAAGTGACTTATAATAAAGAAGTTCAGTAAGGTTACTTTAACGGGAGTAAGCACAATTCAACTAAGGGAAAATTTTAGTCAGTATTCTTGAACAGCAGGGCAGAGTAAACACATTTTTAACAGAGGAAGAAAGAGTGAAAAGTTGATGGCAAGCAAACCCTTTTTAGATTTTAAGATCAATAACTAAAACCAATCAGCATGATTTCTTTTAAGAACCAAACACTTGGTATATGCTTTCAAATTCCTCTCTAGTTGGAAAATACAACTATCCAAAATTGCAGAATCCCAGAGAAAAGTATGAAACTATGAATATATATATATATATATATAGAGAGAGAGAGAGAGAGAGAGAGAGAGACAGACAGACAGACAGACAGACAGACAGACAGAAAATGCATAAACAACAAATGAATTAATGAAGTGCAACCTTGTCACAACCAGAATTCAGAAAAACAAACCAATCTCAAAAAGTTGTGACTGTAAACTTACTGCCAATGGAATTATCTCATCCAAGTCAGAGGCGTTGCATTCTACTGAATAACATTTTATATGGATAGTGTTATTTATGCAGTAAAAATAGCACAGAAACAAATATAAGACCTTAATGTAATAAAAAAAAATTATAGCATTGTTGATGTCAATTAACTTTAAAACTCATGGTTAAAGATGGAAAGGAAATTAATGAATGCATGAATAGCTCCAAATGAGATGACATTTAACCATAGAATTACATAAAGCAATCAAAAATGCTCCAGCAGCTAATACGCAGATTACAGCAAAGAAATTTTTCAAAGCAACCCCATCACTGACTTTCCACATTTTTTGAAGAAAAAAAAAAAAGGTTCAAATTTGAACAGTGAGAAATTAAGAAACACACCAACATCTTTCAACCAAAATCCACCAAAACCATGGTAAGGATGAACTCACATAACGATAGGAATCAAATTTCACAGAATGCCAATATCCTATCCAAAAAATTGGAAGACCTGCTCACCTCTCATCTCAAATCAGGCCCGCTAAAGAATTTTCAACTTCTGTAATAAGGAAAGGCATTTGATTAACTATAGCGGTGGCTTTGCCCGTTAAATACAATCCCCGATTCGTCACAGAGTAATTTGTTTTCAGGTTTTGGATTTTCTGTTTTCTGCGTTCTAATCGTATGTTTTATTGTAATGGTTGGATCTGACCAGAAGTGGGGACTAAACTCTTCTGGAAAGCAAGCCAAGACAAGACTAGAACCTCACAGAGAACCAAGTCGCCTATTCTAAAATTTTTTAATGCTGAACATCATATGTAACCTCATAGAGAAGAAATTGAAGCAAAAATTCTGCACCAAATACCGGCAAAGCGCAGTGAATAAAAAGGAATAACAACAGTAGAGCATTTTACCTTAGTAACAAAGAACGCAAAGAAAATCTGAGTGATTCCAAAGCTTGAATCACAAAGAATTGTGATAGGAAAACAGAATGCGAAGCCTCATCAGTGAATCGGGAAGAATCGTGAAGGAAAAAACACATCTGAAGCTATCGTCGCGATTATTGCAGATTGTCCAGGAGTGGCGTTTGAGCATCCCCAAAGTGAGAATCGCTAGTCATTTTTTAACGGTAAAAGAAAATAAAATTGTAAAAATAAGACCTTTGACGGAAGTACGACCTTTTTCGATGGTCAACCCAATCTTTACCTGCATTAAAAACTTTGTTAGCTTTTATTATCAGTCACTTGACTGTCAAAGAATAATATAAATATTGTATAAAGAGATATGGGGGGTTCTTGCGTGCGTTCTTGCGTACTCATTCCCGCAATCTGAACCGTTGAGAAGGTTCAATTGCAATCTCTACTGTTAATTGAAAATGACTTGAAACGGGTTCCATTGGGCTGAGGGAAGTTGTAGAAGGACGAGAATGCCCTTTTCATTAAACGCAGGTGGAACTGATGAGGAAGCCAACGAAAACTAAGTGCTCAGAGATAAGGTTTCGATTTACTAATCGGACTCCATGGAGATTGCAGAGGGACTTCGGCACTGGCTCGTTGGCGGTGGCGCTGCCTACTATTCAGATCAAGAGCATAACTTCGTTAAGTATTACTTCGTGAACCATTCCCTCTCGCTTAAAAACGTTCATTCTTCAATTCCTTAAATTGAGTTGTTTATTTAGTGGAATGAAAAGCGTTGGAATCCTTACAAGCAGTCGTTCAATCTTGAATCCCTTAACATCTGAGCCTTGCCTCCGCTATTACTAGCTGTCCCACTAAAAGTAACATTCCGTGCCGTCATAGACTTCTTCACCACATTTTGGCCCTACCGTGGTCGCAGTCACTGATTATTTATATCTTGGTCAATGCATTTTATTTTAGTGATTTCAGTTTATGAAGATGTGGAGCTGATCGCTACAATGACTGCTTTTTAAATTGTTTCGATTAGATGTTTAAAAAGTATGTCTTCTCCTTGCTACCTAGACATACCTCATTCCATGATTAGAAGTTTAATTTTATTGGTAACTGTTAGTGTTCCTCCCTGCAGAACTATTAAACTGACAATGATTGCTTTTTACATTGTAGATTCAAGCAAGGAATCAATCCTACATTTTCCCCTTTCTTTTTTAAACAATTAGAATCTAAATGCGCTAAACGAACGCAATAAAAATTACAAACATTTTTCACATCAATGGAAAAAACTACAAGATAGAAATTTTTATCTTGCACATTACACCAATCCACAATCTTGCCCCAGATATAGTCGTTATAGTCAAAAATCTTGCCTTCGTCAACAGTCTTTCACCATTATTGCTTCGGAGTCTCTCACCGTCAGTAACCCATTTTTCATTTTGTTGAAGAGAAGTACGCAATCTTGCAAAGGGTTTTTGAGCTCCTGCTTCCTCCCGAGGTTGACGAAGTTGGCTTCCAATTTTTCATTTAACGAACGCAGCTCCCCTTTTCCCTTAAAAGATAAGGGCAAGGTTGTCCATTCACTCTTTAGGGGAGAAGGAGAAATTTAGGCCGCTGATTGAGTCTCACGCAAGATGGTCGGTTAAGATAGATTTTTGCTTACACGTGTAATTATCACATTGGTTCTCACCTATGAGTAGCTGTGAGTACCACAAAGATGAGTACCTAAGAAACCTCATCCTGACAGTTTAGAGAGAATGTCACAACTAATACTTAAAAACTATAGTTTTTTTTGTCCTCCAATAAAATCTTGTAGATAAGTGTAGTTTCTTGTATCGGGTGTAACAAAAGCACGACCAAGAGAGTTTGGACATAGCCATGGGATTTTCCAAACATATATTCACAAATCACAATAATGAAACACAGTCAAATGAATGCGTCACCGGTCATCACACCAGCCAGCAAATTGTGTAAACTTCAATCCATACTTTAAAATTAAATTTTATTTTATTTTAAAATAAGTTTTATTAAAAAATTATGTTTGAATTTAAATTTTTTAAATTTTATTTCACTTTAAAATTTTATTTTATTTATATTATTATTATTTAAAATTTTATATAAAATTTAATAAGAATTTATTTTATTTCAAATATAAAATTTTTATTGAATAACTTTATAAAGGTTAAAATGCAAAATTAGCCCTTTAAATATTCAATTTGAGCGAGTTTGGTCCCTTAAAATGAAAAATCTTTTCTCATCCTGCTAAAAATTAAATCAATCCAAAGTTGGTCCCTTCCGTCAATTTTCAAATGGATCTGCTAATTTGGAAGATGAACGTTAAATGAAAATTGAGCAATTAACGCTGTTGAGTAATTCCGGAAGGAAGTGAATCTGAAGGGTTGTGCTTCAAATTTGAGCGGTTCTGGAAGGAAGTGAATCTGGGAGTGGATATCAAGGGCATGCTATCAAAACCTTCAATCATTAATGGGTTTATAGAGATCCCTTTTAACTCCGTTGATCCCCAGGTGCCACAACCAACAATTTTCCTCCGAGTGAGAGCAAAAGACGAAACAGAGCAAGAGCTCAACAATGACAGTTACATGAGGAAGGTCACATGAGGTCTCATATCTGCGGCATCTCAACTGAAACAGAGCAAAGGCTCAACAATATTAAAGGAGGTGAAGAAACTAGCTATGATCTCCGAGAGAATCCGAAGAAGACTTGGAGATTTGCAGATTTAAAAGTGTAAGCTTCGGAAAAATTCTACAAGTTCCTTCATAGATTCAACCAGTAAATTCTATCAATGCAACAATTATATCAATCCAAACATAATTTCCATTTGAAATGCTAGATCGGCACAGAGCAATAAGAATCAAGTCAACGAACAAAAAAAACTGAAGGATTAAAGATTTCAAAAAGGAAACTCACAGCAGCAACTCCACCATCAATGATGATGTACTTGAAGCTCTTCACCATCGATGATCAATCGAGAAAAACCAGTTAAGGGAGATTTGAATTCTGCTTTCAGCTAAGGATTGAAGCTATTCAATTTTGCTATGGATAGCCAATCCAATAACAATCCGCGATGACTCTGAATCAAAGAAGATTCAGAAGAAGAAGCCGGCTCCGAATTAGAGAAGAAAAAGTCCAACGTCGAAGTAGCAAACCAACCCTATTTTGCCACGTGTTCTATTTCTCAAAGAGAGTAAGGCAAAGATTGGCTTTTTAGCCGAAAGCCTTAATTTAGAAAAACAAATACCCATCCTGCGCCGTCAAAATTAATTCCACAAATCCTTAATTTTTTTAATAATATTTTCTAAATCACAAGAATTGGCAGCCTATGATTCAGTTATATTTATTTTTTAATATTTTCTGAATCACGGAGTTTGGCAGCCCGTGATTCCATGATTCATTTTTTTTTATTTTTTTATCAGTTAAATTTTTTTATTTTATTATCTAATTTAAACTCAATTTTTTTGTTTCAATTTGAATTTATTTTATAATTTTTAATTATTTATAATTTATGAGCTTTAATTTTAGCTAATTTATACTTGGTTTAATTTTTTATATTTTAGATGTTTATTTGATACTAATTAACTAATGTTCTAAACTATAATCAAAAAATTATTAAAAATTTATATTTTATAATATTTTAATTCTTGTTTAAAAATAAAAAATACATCATTAGATAAAATATTTAATTAATTATGAAAATTAATGTATGTTAAATTAATAAAAAGAATTGCATCATTAGATAAAATATTTAATTAATTATGAAAATTAATGTATGATAAATTTAGATAAAAAAATCACATCATTAGATAAAATATTTAATTATGAAATATATGATAAATTAATTAAATTGTATAATAAAAAGAAAATAAATTGTATTAAAATTATATTATTCAATATATTGTAAATTTGAACTTCAAAAAATAGGAATGAATAATATATATATATATATATATATATATATATATATATATATATATATATATATATATATATATATATATATAATAGATTAGATGAAATGAGAAAAATAATATGTGGATTGAAAATTCTTAAAAAAATCTTAATTGATATATTTTTATTTTAAAATAATATTTAAAAATTATTATCAATAAAAAGGAATAAAATTTAAATAAATAAAATTTAATTTAATGTTACTTGTTATTCTTAAGAATAAAATACACAATTAGTTAATTTTATTAATAATTTTAATATTAAAGTTTTGATTCACTTAAAATACTTATATAAATTAATAATAAAATATATTATATTATATTATATTATACATATAATATTTAATAATATTAGTATTCTAACTATGAACAATAGGAGCTCGCATAAAAAAATATATAGTGGAACAGAAAATAAATGAAAAAAAATATGGCTATTTGACCGAAATGCATAAGACACGGAAACAAATTGCCAATATGCTGGGTTAGAAATTCTTTTGCCCAAAACACTTAATCATTTTTTTTTAAGAAAATGACAGTGACAAGGAAGGGCTTCGGCTTCCATGATATAGTGCACACATGGCAGCCCCCAGCTGCTAGAAACTGTTAACTGTGTTTCCCTAAACCTTTTTTTCTAAAATGATTAAATTTAAAAAGTTTTTGTCATATATTTGGAGCCAAATTTTCTAAAGTATATAATTATTCATGATTTGTTAGCACCTTTTTTTACATTTAATCTTGAGATAATCTATAAAAAATCTAATTGTTGATATTTTGAATTTTGGTGTGATAGTATCTATTGAAGATTTTAAATAATAATTAATAATTTAATTTACTCTCTAAATATTGTATAATATACATAATATAATAAAATTGGTAACTACCTAAAAAATTAATAGGAACAATTAAAATCTCAATGAATATAAATTTTGACTGATTTTTTTATAATTTAATTTATTAGAAGATTTAAATTGTAAAATTAAATCATTAAAAAATATTTTATCAATGGGTGATGTATATATCCATTAACAAATTTTGATCAATATATGTAACGTAGAAAATCATTTTCCTCACACACTACGCCGCCAAAACATATTCCACAAATGCTTAATAATTTTTATTAAAATATTTTTGTTAGTCACATGGAAGGGAGGGTCTCGTGACCAAAGCAGTCACGCCCCCAACCTCGTGATCCTTTTTATTTTCTTTTTAATTTTTTATCTCGTGACCTTTTTCTTTTAATTTTTTTCTTGGTTACGCTTGTAATATTTTTCTTTTAATATATAAATAATTTTTATTAACTTTAAAATATTGAATTATTGTAATTAATATTTAATAATAATATTATGATATCATTAATAAAATTAAAAATAGTATAATAGTTATTATTTATTTAATATCTAATAATACTATTATTATTTAAATACTAATTAATTAAATAATAATTATTTAAAAACAAGATTATTACTTCTTTAATAATTAAAATTTAATAATTTTCTATTTACAATATTTATCATTACTCTATGATGTTAATATGTTTTAAAAGTTTAAAAATAGTATCAGATCAAAAGAATAATTAATTAAAATATTGTAATATTATTAATATAATTTAATAGCAGAATAATATTAATTTTTTGTTATGTTAAATTTTTTTAACGGCATTATAGTTACTATAAAAATGGTATCTATTTATTATTTAGTAATATTGTACTAATATTATTAATTATTAATAACTTGAAAATATTTTAATATTAAAAATGATAGCTATTAAAAATATTCCAACATTATCAATAAAAATTAATAATATTATGAATATTTATTATTTATTTAATATGTAAGAATATTATTTATTTATTAAATAAACATAAGTATTACTATTAATATGTAATAATAATTATTAAATTATTATTTAAATATTTGTTGATTACATTGTAATTAATATTTAAAGTAAAATTATTAATTTTTACTTAACTATTAATACTAATACAAAAGATTTTATATTAAAAAATACACGAAATCCTAATTAAGAGCATAGTTATCTCATTAGGTTGTATAACTGATAAGAGAGGCGTAATGTACTGATGGTTATGAATTAATTGAATAAATAGACTTGATTAAATAGTTACAATATAATAGTCAAATGTTTCAGTCACTAAAATAATAGCTCTCCAGTCCCATATCGAGGGCGTCATCTTTCTTGTCGCAATGTCGTTGAAAAAGGGCACCAGTGATATCCGTCATCATCAGCATCATTTGGAATGAGTCAGGCAGGGTATGAACCATGGGATATTGCTAGCCTTATGCCCCCATCGTTAGCCTTCCTCATCGTAAGCATGACACCACTGTTTTTTTGGGATATTGCTTGATCCAATCAACTGCTCTTGGATGTAATTAGGTGCAGTTCTTCTAGTTTGGTATCGACCATGTGTCGTTCATATAGGTATCCTGTACAACACCCGGTTGTTATTGGAAAAAAATATTATCATGTCAGGCAAAGAAAAAAAGAGAACAGCAAAGTAAGAACAGCTCACCAATGCTAGTAAAAAGTTTCTTCATCCAAGGCATTTTAAAGGTTGAGTTTAGATTGCTGGCGACATGGCGAAGGCAAAACACAGTGATTGGCATAAGGGGGTTGCCTAACCTATGCAGTGGGTTTGCTACAGCGGTGAGTATCCCAGGATGTTTGTCTAATATTAAGCAGATTTCCTTGCCTGCCTTAATCAACATGTCCGACTGAAGGTTTGATAAGAACCAGGACCAAGAATTCACACGTCTCCCCTTTAACCACGGCAAATGCAAGAGGTACGACCTTCCTATCGCCTATCCTATGATGTCACAGGTAAGCAAGACTCCCTTATACTTTCCATACAGGAATGTGCCATCTATTTGGACTATTGATTTTAAATGCTGAAATGCATTGATACATGACCTGAAAGTCCAAAATACTCAATGGAATGTCACAGCTGGCTCATCTTTAGAACTTCTTGGCAAGCATTCTCTGCTAACAATCTCAAAGTAAGAACCAGGATTGAAGTGTCACACTAGCCGCCAACCACCATGGCAACATAGAATATGACTTCTCCTAATTCCTCGAATGCGAGCGCAATCGCTCAATTTTTACCCTTCCACGCTTTCTTGTATGACAATTAAGTACCCAAAAATGCCGTGGATTCACTCAATCACTTCTAGGATGGAGGGTTTTCAAGTCACCATCCCAACAATGTATGATAAGATAACATCTGTGTCCAATTTTAGATGGTCTCGGGAAAGAGATGCGAAGACACACGTAATGAGGCCCACTGTATTTGGATATCTCCCAATGATTTTCTCTGGGCTTGTGACAGTGCTCTAACCTTCCAATTGTATTGTACGTCATAGTTAGGGCATTGATATTCCTTATATTTAGCCGGAAGAGTAATGCACAGAAAATGTATGGTGACTTCGAACTGAATAAATCTTCATTGCACGGTGAAATGATTTTTTATCCAAATATCGCATACCCACGTACGGCTCCTGGTTGTCATTTATGCTCAGGCCATCTCCCACTCCAGGGTGATCATGACTTATTGCAGATTCAATATTTATTTGTGAGAAAAAGGCAGTGACTAACTCCATATATCAGCTTACTTGGTGTTGTTAGGTAGTACAATTGCAACGTCGTCTTTAGCATCATCGTCCTCGTAATTGTCATCATCACCACCAAACCCTTCAGGCACATCGTCATATGCAATGTCCTCTTCAAAATCATCCATTATATCATTTGTTTCCTCTTAGGGGAGATTGAGATGGAAGAAGACCATATTGGGACAATGGGAAACATGGCTTTGGTGCATAGTCGACTACGAGGGAATGAAAAGACTATCCATGCTCAAGTTGCCTGTTCAATGCAACGGGGTACGCATTGTAATGTGACGACCCTTCATTGAAGATGTGGGGTAAGCTGGTGGATGGTTGTGTGAATGGCCCATTGTCATCAACAGGTTGACTTTTAACATTCAAATTAAATTCCCTGCTTGAGACATATGCATAAAGTTCTAGGCAAGACAATTGAGTAGGGAATCATGCGTTCGCCTTCCATATTCGTTGAATGTCATCATCATCTGTTAGTGCACATGCCTTGTAGCATGTAGGGTTCAACGACAGTGGATGCCTATATACCAACTTGGACACAAATTTACATTCATCGAGTCATAGCTTGCAGGCCACAATATTTTTTAGATCATCCAGGGTGATATCTGTTTTTGTTTTTACTACTCTCACCCTATGACACGCAAACGTGTGACCTTCGTCTGTCTCATAGATTTTTCCATTAGCGTAAATACAAATGTTTTCCTCCCTAGTACCCATTTTGCTTCCTACCAATGTCGAAGTTACATGACATTTCAAGAATAATCAAAATATTCAACAAGTATAAAGTACCATAATCACAAAATACCCGGACCCTGAACTATTACTACGCACAAGCTCTTATTCATTTCAACATCATAAATTAGTTTTCTAATTATAATTATTGCAGTTCTACATATTTGCTAGAATTATTTATTAAAATGTACTTACAAGTTTAGCTCAAGAACAATGTTGATCTTTAAATTTTATGTAATTTCATATACCTTTCTTAAGTCTAAAAACAAGCATTCTTCCCAAGTTTCACGTAAAATGTACAGTATAAAATATTATGATGTTATCTCTTTATGTATAGTAAACATTTCTCATGTCACTGATATTTAGATGATAAGTTAATATTATAAAGTTGTTATAATATTAATAATTAAGTCAAAAGTGATAATTTTATCTTTAATTATTAATTATATTGTGATCGACGAACATCTAAATAATATATTAATAATTATCATTTCATATTAATAGTACAGCTTATGTTTATCTAATACATAAATAATAATCTTACATACTAAATTAATAATAACTACTATTTTATTATTGAATTGTATCAATAATATAAGAATGTATTTGGTAACTATTATTTTTAATATTAAAATATTTTCAAGTTATTAAAAATTAATAATATTAGTAAAATACCGGTAAATAACTAAAAAATAATATTTTTTAATAATAACCATAATACTATCAAAAAATTTAAAATAATGAAAAATAAATATTATTATATTATTTAATTATATAAAAAATATTACTATAATTTCATCAATTATTTATTAAATCTATTACTATTTTTAAGTAATTAATAAATTTTAATATTCATAAAATAATGATAAATATTATAAATAATAAATGCTTAAAATTTAATTATTAAAGAAGTAATAACCTTTATTTTTAGTATAATTATAATGCAGTTAAATAATATTTAAAAAAATAATGGCATTCTTAAATATTAGCAAAATAATAACTATTATATTGTTTTTACTTATATTGATGGTGTCATAATATTTTTACATATTATATTTTTAATATTATGGTATTTTTAAGATAATGTAAAATAATAATACTACCAGAAAAATAGAAAATATTACGATTAATATTCTAAAAAATAATAATTAGTACCGTCATGGTAATCTTAATAATGATTAATATATTAATAATAATTGAAATAATATGAGTGATGATAAAGATGATATTAGTCAGATATAAGTGATTATTATTTAATAATAAAAAATAATATAATTCATAGATATAATGAAAATAATAATATAATACTTATACTAATATGTTTAATATTTATTGAGAATTTTATTATTACTTAACCAATGTTGATTCATAATATTTTTTTATTATTTTTTTGAAAATTTTGCTCATCTTTTACTACTAGAAAATCTTCAAACTATTAATATTCTCCCTCCATATTACCCATTTCTAAGTGTAGAATATTAGCAAATCAACATCTTGAGTATTAAACGATTACTTCAAAGGCTAATGAGCTTAGAATAATAGTATAATTTTTAATTTTTTTTTCACTTTTGCATGAGTACCAACAACATTTTCTCATAGATAAAGACTAAACTCTTGTTCTACTGTTTACAAAAATCTAAACTTATTTTATTATTTTTCTCTTAAATATATAAATTCCTATTCTCAGTTAAATCATTTTTTTAAAGTCTTAGATTTTTTTCCTTCTTTCTTAATGTCTAATACTAAGTCCTAAACCATAACTCCTAAGCATGGTGATAACAATAATAACAATATACACAATATGCCTAATTAGGTCAGACCACAACCATGATAGCAAACTCAAACGCCATAGCATAAAAAATAAAGTAAAAAAATACAGTAAAAATAAAATAATACTCATAGGCATAAAAATATAGGAAAACAATAAATATATAAATGTCTTAATAAATAGATGACAATAACAAATATAAATTTAATCATAAAATATTCAATAAGATAGAATAACAATACTCTAAATATAATGCCTACTACCATTAAAAGATAAAATCATGGAATCTATGCAGCAAATATCATCCTCAACATAACACAAATAGTATTTTTACACTATCTAAATAAAATAAAATTACCAAATACATATCTTACTTGAATAATGATTCTTTGGATAATCTTCACAATGTAGATGCACAAATTGTAATTGCTACAGAGAGGAGGCAAAAATAAATACTGAAATATTTGTAATTGCTAGTGGAAAGATGGCAAAAAAAAATTAGAGAAGGATGATTTTATGCTTCTGGAAATAGGGAGGGAATTTTTTTTTTTTGGAATAAGCTGAAGGTAAGGGAAGGGGGTTTTATACTGAATGAAAGAAGCTATCTGGGGGAGGGGGCGTGCGTGTGAACAGGAAAGGGAGCGGTGGAGCTGCCACATGTCAAGCCAGCAGCTCCTACGTCAGGCGCATGCATGGCTTCTGCCACGTGTCAAGCCAGCAGTACAAGGGCCCGCCACGTGTCGCGCCTGCAACTCCTGCGTCAGGCGCATGCATGACTAATCACAGGGTGCTGGACCGCGTGACTAGTTAGGCCTGACAACCTTCTGATCATGGGGTCTGACACCACGTAATCAGTGGGCTGACACACAGCCTGTTGATCACGTGGTCCTGCAGCCCGTAATCCAGCCTATTTAAAAAAAAGTGTTTCAGTAATAAGTTTTTTTGGTGCAAGGAATATGTTAAATGACAATTATAAAATTATAATATGTTACTTAATTTTTATTTTTCATGTATAATTTTAACATTATACAAATAATAAAAAATAATGCATAAAAATTTATAAATAAATACTTGAAAATAATGCGTCGAAATGCATGCAAATTTATTTTTAAAAATAAGATTTTGTAAGACTATAATTCTTAGGTTAAAAAACTGACATGATTTGATGAAATATTTGTTTAATCCTATTTTACTTATTGCTTGCCAATTTTTTTCTATTTATTGTATTAAGTGAATTAATTATATATTTTATATCTATTAAAAAATACTTCAAAATTAGTTGATTTTAATAATATTAAACTATATTTTTAATGAGTGTTAATTTTAATAAAATTATTTTAAAAAATTAAAATTTTAATTTAATTTTCAATCTAATAAGAACACTAGAGAATAAGTAAAAATTTTATATTAATTTAAATCTTAGTTAATATGATTATCCTCAGATAATCACTAATCTAATTGTATTATATATATATATATATATATATATATATATATATATATATATTACAATATTACGAGAGTTAACAAAATTATTGATTATTATTTTAAACTAAGTAATTAATATCAAGTCAACATTCAAAATATAAAAACTCTTGTTATTGTGGTATAGGGATCCACTGGTGTACTCAATAGTGAATGCAAACGGGTCAGCTAATAACTGCATCAATGATCCAGGGACTTGTTGAGCTGAATGTGAAGGCGATGGGGTGAAAAATGAGGACTGAGAAAATAACATAATTAATATTTTTTGTAATGCTAGATTTATAAATAACATAATAGTGATTATTATTAAACAATTGTAAAAATTATGCTATTGCTAGATAAAATAAGAAGAATAGCATGCACAATATAACTTTAATAATAATTATAAGTAAGTTATTTTTCAAATTAATGGTTACTTATACACTAAATTGAAAGTACTTAGAATAACATTCTACCTTCACCTAACATTTTTTAGTAATAATTTAGCATTAATTCTTAGGGGCCGTTTGGTTGGGGATAATCAAGAAAGGAAAAGGAAATTACAGAGTTTCATTCCCTTTGCTTTCATTTCGTTCAAAAAAAATTTATTTATTTTTCCTATTTTTCCTTAATGGGATTATCCCAATTAAGGGAATGGTATTCCCTAATAATCCTTAGGAAATTTCAATCCCTTTCCTCATCTTCAATATGATAATTAATATAATAAATATAATAAAATATTTAATAATATAAAAATATAATATTATTAATATTTATTTAAAAAATAAATAATATTCTTAAAAATTAAAAATTAATAAAATTATAATATTTTTAATAATTATTATTTTTAATATTAAAATATTTTAAAATTATTAGTAATTAATAATATTAATAAAATAATAATAAATTTTAAAAATAATAATATTAATGAAATATTAATAATTAAATAAATAATGTTAATTTTATTTTCACTAATAATTATAATAGTGAAAATAGTGTGTGCAGTTTGATCACTTGATTAATGGGCCTGATCATGGTGTCAGAAGTCCCGTGACCAGTTAATAATGCAATCTATCATCCCGTGATTGCTATTTTATTTAAAAAAAATAAAAGTTTTAAGTGTTTCAGGAATAAGTTTCTTCGGCGCAGAGATTTGGGGGTTTGTTTTTCCCAAAGCAAGACCCTGGTCAAATTTCTGGCAAAAATTTGCCATGTTGGGGTTCTGTTTTCCATGTTAACAGATCCGTTTGAAAATGGACGGAAAGGACCAATTTAGGACTGATTCCATTTTTTAAGAGGATGAAAATGGAGGACCAAATTCACTCAAATTGAATATTAAGGGGACTAATTTTGTATTTAAGCCTTTTTAAATTATTCAAAATTTCTCTCTCACATTCTCTAAAGATTAATATTATAAATATAAATATTTGAAATAAATTTCACAAATTTTAATAAAATTCTAAATAAAATAATTTATTTTAAAATAAAATGAAGTCATATTTTATAAGATTTATTCCAAATAAAATAATTTATTTAAAAATGAAATGAAATTAATTTTTTTAAAATAAAATGAAATGAATGTTATATTTTAGTGTAGCAAGCAAGGGGTAAACTCTGAATTATATCAGGAACTTGATTCTCAGCATGTGATTTAAATACCTTTGTATGCTACGAAACAAACTGAAGGATTCAGCACAGAGGAATTGACTGTCATTCTAAACCAGTTGACTTAACTGGACACCATTAAATAGTAATAATTTTATTACCTTTTTTCATGGATTTGCAGGGAATTGAAATTAGCATGTTTAAGGATAACATTACATTTTCTGGTTTCTTGAGGAGCTTGTCAGAGGATTCATGAGCACATCTTTCTTGTTCTGCTGCTGCATCTTCCTTGAGGCATCCACCTTTAGAACGAGGTATTTCTTGCGAACACACATATTTAGTAAAGATGTTTCTAATGCTTCGTTTAGTTTGTAATTTTTTTAGAATTAATTTTATTTTATTTTAATTGAAATAATTTTAATTCATTTATAAATAAATTTTATTGTTTGGATACTTTGTCAAAAATAATGATTTCAATTTATTTGTAAATTAATTATTTTATTTGGAATACATTAAAAAATATATAAAATTTAATTAAAAAATAAATTTTGATGGTATTATGATAAATATATAAAAAGAGGATAAAACTTTTATATAAAATATTTTTTTGATCAAATGAAATGAATTCCAATAAAATCCTTACTAAATTGGATGAATTTTATAATGGTACAAATATAATTAAAATAAGAATTGTAAATGAAATAAAATAAAATAAAATAAAATTTTTTTATATTTAAAGTCAAACACTATTTTTTAAAAAAATTCGTTTGGAAATGAAAGCCAAACAAGGGGTAAGAGTCTTATCATGAGACGAAAACATTTTCATGAACATTCCTGATAATTTTTAATTTAACTGTACTGCTTGACTTATTTGAAAGAATGACCTCTTTTTAGGAAGGGTAGTTGTTTGTCCCTTCTAAAAGGGTGTAACCACAGATGCTTTTGAACAAAAATATGACTCTAATAGTTCTCAGAAGCTGAAAGCTTAAACGTAAACATAAAATTTTGGGGAACCGATAAGAGATTAAGCCCCCATTTATTTTGACGGATAATATCTTTTAAAGAAATATAATTAGATAGATATTAAAACTAGGATATTTAAAATATTATATATTTTCAATGTTATGAAAAAAAGGGGTTAGTTTCTTCTACCTTAAGTATCAATTATTATAATGTTAAGGTATAGAGATAGCATGTAACTACTTTATTTATATATATATATATATATATATATATATATATATATATATATATATATATATATATATATTAAATAAAAATTTTATAAAAAATATTTTTCATCAAATATAACATTATATATTTTTTAATTATTATAATGTTTAGGTTTTGCTTATTCTTTTAAAAATAATTTTTAAAAAAATCTCATTTGATTATAAAGGAGTATCATTAAAAAAGTTTAGGAAAATAACTTCTTTTACCAAACTTAACATTATATTTAACATTGACCATATAAATCATTATTTTTCATCTTAATAACTTATAACTATATTTTTGTTAAAGATATTTTTTATCAAAACAAATAACGCATTGATTCATAAAATTACAATGCCACGAAAATGCATAAAAATTGGGGTCGGGCCACAAGCCTGGCACCATAGAACTGTCAACAGTCTCAACAAAAATATTGGAAGTATTATAATACAAATACTTAGTATGTAATTTGCAATTGAGATACTGTAAGCAATAAGAACCATTGAATTTTAAATTTCACTCAAAATGCAAATATATGACAACATTGCAGTGTGTTTCATAATTGATATAATCATTCTAAATTGCAATCCATTACCGCAATTTTACGTGCAATATTATCATTGCAAATTGTTCCGTAACTACAATTTTACGTGGTTGTAAATTTTTTTTTCCATGTTTTTTCATTTTTATTTGCAATATTGCTAATCATGATTAATTACATTTAGAACCATGCATCAGAGTTTAAATCCAAGCATCGAAGCTTGTAGTTTAAATTTTAATCATTTCATAATGAACAGCAGAGGCAGAAATTATAAGGTAGGGGGCCAATAATAAAATATTATAAAATTTAGAAGGGCCATACAAATATTTATAATATATATTTTATTTAATTTTAGAAAAGAAAGGAGCCGAAGCCTAGCCTAACCCCCTTGGCTCCACGGCTTATCATAATGCATCATTCCATGAATGAATATGTAAACTAAGTAGAGCAAGAAGCAGGTAAGCATTTTTATACGTTGGCTGGCTTGGAGTATCCTTCCCAAACTTGTATAGCTGATCAGTGGATCTGCCATATGAGCGATATTTGGAACATGTTATTCTTCTTTCTCTTTCCATGAATTTGAAAACGTAGCAGCAAAACCTTGACTTTGTGCGGATGAACCTTCTCGATCCTAGATTTAAAATTGAAATTTGTATGTCCTGCAATTCAGCTAAGACTGAGATGGGAATTTATGGTACCTATGGTGCAATCTTGAAATCCAAAGGGATCAAAGTATGTGTAAAGATTATGTTAAACATGAATGCAATTTGTGGATTTTTTAGTGCATGCATGCAAATGAATTCAGTTCACTTTGTAAGTACAAGAAGTTGACACGTTTCTTTTTCAAGCCATATAAACGGCTGGAGTTTGAAATTCCACTATTTTGTAATTTCCATTTAATTTTATCTCAACCTAAACCTAAAGTACATCATGTGGGAGTTCAAGTGTAAGAACGTCAACACTCAATTTATAAAATTACATATGATAAAAAAATATGTATTTATAAATAAATCAACATTTTAATTTTTATATATAAAAGATAATACACATATAAATATCGTGGATATTTGCCCACAATTACTTTCTTATTCCTATGTCAACTGTGGGATATTTTTGTGATACTTCATAAAATTTTGGAAAAAATACACGTAATCTCATAATTTTTTGTAACATTTGCATTAGCTAGGATAATAAAGCTTGAAACTAAAAACGGTTTGGATTAGATATTAAAATTAAGGTTGAACTAGACCATTAGATTAATTAAGTAGAGGTTTTTAGTCCAATAAAGTGGTCCAGACTTAGACCAACTGATCCATCAACCAATAGCTACAAACAATCTCAACGATCAATTGATTGAGTTTAAGTACCCATATAAGGGATTAGCATGCTAAACTTCATTCACAATCCTATTTCATAATTGAGAGCTTTTAAAATAGTAAAAGTCATAAAAGGAAGTTTGTGACTTGTAGTTTATAAAGGTGAAGGCACAAAAAATTTGGGGAGTGATTTAGTTTGTATAAGAAATAAGTTTTTGCAAGAATTTATATTTTCTAAAAAATAAGTTTTTTTGTTAACTTTTCAAAAAATGCTCAAATTAGTTATTTGGTAATAATAAAAGAATTAACACTTCTTAAAAACTAACTTCATGTATTTCCCTTAATTCAATTTAGAACTTTCCTAAAAAGTATTATTAAAATAATTAATATGCCTTTCAAATTTGTCATATAAAAATAATAAATATTAATAAATTTTAATTATCTTTAATTATATTTTTAAACCATTTTTCTAATATTTCTTTCCATCATAATCTTTTAAATTGATAGTTTCTTACTTTTTTAATTGGCTATTAAAATAAAATAGATTATATAAAATATTAAGATGTCTTATTATATATATCTTAAATTATCTTAATATGATTAAAATATATTATAATTTAATTGAAGAAAAATGTTATTTAAATAATTAATCATATCAAATTCATATAAATTAGATAAGAAATATGCAATTTTTTATTTTTATAATTGAATATTAAAATAATAAATAATAAATATAATAAATATATTTCTATTTAGAATTAAATTTTTATTATAGTTATGTTTATGATATAATATTTACTATTTATTTATTACAATTTTATATAGTACTCATTCTATTTATTATACCTTATATGATTAATAATTATATTTATATTTTATAATTAAAAATTATATTTATTATAATTTTTAAATAATACAAATCAAAGATTAAAGTAATCATTAATTAAATTAAATAGAAATAGTTTTATATTTTTATCTAATAGAAGACATGAAAAGTTCTTCTTACCATAGAGTTGTGAGTGAGTAACTCCTCATAGTTTATAAAAAGTAAAACTTTTTAAAAAAATTTATTTCTTCCATTTTGAAAGCTAGTAGCCAACCAAACAACTCAAGAATTTCTTACTCTCTAAAAAGTTATACTTCCTAGCTACTTCTACAAACCAAATAATTTCCTGATTTAGAAGGCTTAATTTTTACTTTTAATTTGTTTTCCCTAAAATTTTAATTTTTTTTCCCTTTGGCTGTTCTAAGGTTTCCCCCTGGTTAAAGAATTAGAAGGGATGTCTAACAGAGAAGTTCCGGAGATGGCATCTATAGCTTTTGAGAGGACCAATCTCCTCTACTAAAGGTGAGTGGAAGCTTGTGTTTTTGGTTTTTCTCCGTTTTCTTCCCCTAAAGAATCATATATAGTATTATTTTAAAAATAGTCAAAGTATTTCTTCTTGTTAGAAAATTAGGATAAGATGTATCATTAAATTCTGTAAGTTTAGCTTTGCATGGATACATAAAATGAATTATATTAAAGTATGTACACGTATATGAGAATATTTGTCTATGATGAAAATATTTGTGATCTAAGGGATAGAATAATTAAGTGCACTAGGTAGAAGTCCAAATTCCAAAAGTCACTATAATTTGAGGCTATACGCCATGCAACATAATGGTTGAATGCCATACATATATAGTTAATGATGTATGATTGTATGATCAAGATTATGTCATAAAATGATATGGTTGTCAGATCTTATACGTGAAAAGTATGATTTTCATGTCATGACTTATATTATTTTCATGTCATGACTTAGTTTTATGAATACATGTGTTTATAAATGCATTGTTTTTTTTTATATTTATTATATGTATGACTTAGAAAAAATTTCCATCCAGAGTTATATTGAAACTTGGAAGCTCTCACTAGTGTTTATTTACTCCCTAATTTTACATTTCCAGTAATAGTATGAATGAGAAGTTGCTAATACATGTTAAAATTAATAGTTTTCATGATCACATAAAAGAGTGTTATAATTGAGATTAAATCATATTAATTATTTTAACCATTACATATTAATTATGAAGTTAAATTCTATTCATTATTGTAACTATAATTTATTAAATATAGTAAATTACTCATTTATTCGCTAAATAATCATAATTATAATTATGTAACTCTCACATTAAGATTATATTAAGGTAGATCGATGTTTATTAACCAAGTTGGTTAGTGAATATTCTTCATATTCCTCTCATAGGAGAAATGAGTAATTTTAACATTTAAAAGATCACTTGACATAATAAAATAAGATTTCTTAATGTAATGAAAAAAAATTAAAGAATCATGATTCTTTGATGAATTGAGTTACTTAAAGTCTTATGTGAAGGGTTGTTGGTCCCTCTCTCCATTCACCATACCAAAAACTTCTACCAACATCACAAGCTGCAAATAAGTTAAATATGAGAAATTTTCATTACCTAATACTTGTATTAGAGTAATAGGAAGAATAAGGAGAGACAAATATTAACATTAGAGTAACAAGGAGAGTAAGGAGAGGGAAGACTAAGATGCCAATATTGTTCCAACCTTTATTCTTTTTTGTTTGCTTCTAAATTTTTGGCAAAGTCTCAAATTCTATAGCTCAAAGATATCACCTCATCTTACATGATCACTAAATGAAAAGGTATTGAGATATTTACTTAATTTACTTCTGCATAATGTTAAAAATTTTAATTATATTTGTATGACATATGTAAAATTCGTATATGTTTTCAAATTTTCCAATAGTGCACACTCCTACATTGTATGCCCATTCATATATCAGGTATGTGGCTGTTGCCTAAGATCTTTAGCAGCTATCAAGATCCAGCCAAGCCAATTTAAAAAATGTAAAAATATGTTTTCAAAATGATGCTTTGTAATTCATTAAATTTGCATTAAAGATTTCAGTATAACCATTTGCATATGTTTAAAATGCGCACAAATGATTAGAGAATCAAAAAGTATTTTACTACTATAAGAATATAAAAATATAATTTATATAGGTTACGTAGGATCACAAGTAAATACCTATATTTTAAAACCCACAATTTTTTGAAGATATAAAATAAATTTATTTTAAATAAAATTCAAGAAACAAAATTAAAATTTTAATAAAATTTTGGGGACTGAAAATTCCCTCTTACTTGAAAATTTTTATATAAATTATTGGATGCTTAAGTTTCTATTTGAATCTCAGTAGAATACATAATCCACTTTTAGAAACGTTTCAAGTAAATAAAATGAACAATGATTCTTTTAAACATGTAACTTTTAAATGCTAACTAAATCAATTGAGTAAATATCATCATAAATATGTAACTTTTAAATTCTAACTAAATTAATTGAGTAAATATCATCATTTATAATGATAATAAAAATATAGATTTAGTTCGCTCATCAAAGTAAAATATTTTTTCATAATATAAATTTATAATTTATAATTAATAGAAATAATGTCTCAAATACTCCCTCCATTCCTATTTATCTGTCGTCATTAACTGATTTTACACATATTAAGAAAGTAGTTAAATTTATTTATTTTTAATGAATTTTACAAGATTATCTTTTATGCATAAAATTTAAGATAGTTGAAGATAAAGAGAAAAATATAAAAAAAATAAATGCAAGAAGTTGACTAATAGTGTAGAATAATAAAGTATTTATTAATGAAAGAGAAAGATAAATTTAAAAAAAAATATTTAATATTCCATTAAAATTCTAAAATAACAGATAAAAAAAATAAATTTTTTTTAAAAAATATAACAAATAAAAAAGAAGGAAAAGAGTAAAAAAGTACAAGGTGGGGACCATAACGCACGAAATTTTACCGCTCGGCTCGTCAGTTGCCTGGGATATTTTTCTTTGCCTACGAAAACTACGCCTATAAACCAGTAGATACAATTAGAGCAAATTTTCGATTGGGACATTCATGTACCATTAATAATAACATGTTAGTAGGTTCAAAATTTTAAATTTACTAATTTGCATAATATTATCCGGATTGAATAATTTTAGGGTTAATGGTACATAATAAGATAATATATTTTAATTTGCATCTAAATTTTCATATTCCACAATCATTTCATTTCTGTAAATGAAGATACGGAGAAATTTTGCGTGTTTCGACTGTATCAAATGGAAAAAAAAATTAAATAATAAAAGTGATTAAATTATTAAATATATATTAAATATCAAATTTAAATATAAAAATTTTAAATTTAAAAAAATTAAATATCACTGAAATTAAAGATATTTAACACCGAATAAATATTTCACTAATATATTTAGAATAGACGTAAGATATTCAAAAAATTCAATGAATATCTCACCCTTCACTTCATTAACACAACAAAGAGTGGGCAATCTGCACGCTGTGACTGATTGAAATGCACAATCGACTAATCCATCCTTATAT
Source organism: Sindora glabra (assembly GCA_020226215.1). NCBI lineage: Eukaryota > Viridiplantae > Streptophyta > Magnoliopsida > Fabales > Fabaceae > Sindora > Sindora glabra. The sequence goes on from CM035226.1 coordinate 101,576,888, forward strand.
ATCCATTTTTGAGCACTCTGAATCAAACCCACACATAATTTACATGATTTGGGCTCTGTGCATATCAGCCTGTGAACAGCCTGAGCCGACTGGTGATAGTCTGTCGGCATATGGGACAACTGCTCAACCTTGATCCACATTCCCCGCATGTCTATATTTCAAAAATAAATAAATAAATAAAATCACAAATATTGAAAATTAATTTTTCAGAATATCTAATCACCGGAAGGAAAATATTTGCTATATTTTCTAAATAAAAAAGTGATTATTCATTCCTTTTTAATAAACAGTGATATTTACAAAATAATGGATCTCATATTTTATGAAGAGAACAGACTAAAAAGTAAACATAGAAGAGTAAGAATAGTATTTCAAAAATACTATAAATATAAAAAATAAAAATAAAATTTAAATTTAAATTTAAATTTAAATTTTTTTAATATTTATTACTATTTTATACTTAATGATAATTCTTAATTTATATTTAAAATTTAATTTTAAATTTTATTTTTAATACATATAACATTGCGTTGCTCTAACGGAAATGATGCCAATAATTTTAATTAAAAAAAAATTACCATGTGCCCACATTGAAAAGCCAAGTCCTTTGCATTGGTCAAGCAAATTGGACAAACCTGCGTAATGTCATTGGATATAAACAACCGAATTAGTAACCAATATCAAATTGTTAACTTTTAGTACAAAAGAGCCAAAACTTATAAGAAAAGTGGAAATAAAATTACACAATTTAATTCTTAAAAGATAAAAATTAACACTACATCAACTACTTATTGTCCCTTCCTGTTGATGCTTGTTTTTCAGCTGTTCAGGTTCTTGTTGGTCTCTCAGTGTTTGTTGGTGTTTTCCTGTCGGTTGGGGTTGTTGGTAGGTTTGTTTTGCAGTTTTTTGGCTTTCGTCTGTCTGTTGGCGTTTTTTTTTTTTTTTTTGTCTGCTCTGGTTGTAGTCTTTAACTATATATATGTATGCCACAAAAAAAAAAAAGAAGTTGAAAAGAAAATACTTATTCCCACAGACAGCTCTGTTTGCTTTATTAATTATTGAGCAAATTATATTAACTCTCCTAAGAAATAAGAAAAAAAATATAATTACATTTAGATTTCATTTATTTAATGAAAAATATTTTTCATTATAAAATAAAAAATTGAAAGAAAGTATTTTATTTATTTAATATTAAATATGAAGAATTTGAGAAAAATAAATTCTTTTTTTTTTAAACATTTGCTTTCTTCCATCGTTACAACTCTAGGTATATCTTTTTAAAAACTATAAAGACAAGTGACATCATATTTTGACAACGCCTCCTCCCCCTCTTCAGTTACTTTTGTTAGTTGATGATAGTGAGGTTTTAGGATTGTTTCTATTTAGTTTCTTTTCTTTCTTATTTTAAGCTTCAACTCTTTTATTTTCCTAAAAAAATATATACACTAAAATTATTATCATATTAAATTATGTATTTTCTTGCAACAAGTTTTAAGTTCTAATTTTATTATAATACTAAAATTTTAGTATTATCATTATCAAATTTTAATAAGTTAGTTATTTTAACTTAATGTTTTAAGTAAATCATCAAATTAAGGAGTGATTTTTTATTTTGTGAAAATTTAATAGATGACGGTTTTGAAAATTTACAATTACAAATTAGAAATATTTTCCATACAAAGTAAAGTATATAAAAACACTGATTTTTACTTCTGTAACCGTAAGAGTAATTAAATCATTAAATAAATATATACAAAAATTAAAAGTCAAACATAAAAAATCACCTGATCGAAAAATTCTTGGCTGAATACACTAAATTTTAATTAACATACCGATTCGTTTCGTTCATTTCCTGAAGGCGATAACGTGCGGCTCAGCGTCCGAGCCGGAGCAGCTGCTGCTGCGGGCCTTGAATAAGGAACCGGAGGAGGCCTTGCTGCCATTCTCCTTGCCCTTCCCCTTACCCGCCTTTTTCCCAAAATAGTAAAGAGAAAACAAGCTAGTTATTATACATCAAATTAAAAGTTCTATCAAATAATCTGTTTCCAATAATGGGGCTAATGCACTATAGATATATAAATATTTTCAGATTTGTCCCCTCCTTTTAATTTGACCACTTTAGTGTTACTTTAAAACTTTAGACACAAATTAGCTAGTTCTATAAATCTGCATTAAATTTCAGATGTTACTCTGCACCTAAAATTTGTGTTTATCTCTGCGCTGAAATGACTAGATTAAAATGAAAGATTAAAATTCAAATTATAGATATATATCTCACTTTGAAATTTGATATGATATATACAGCTCTTTTTTTTATCTAAAATTACTCAAAATTATATTTGACTAAATATAATATAAATTTATATCTTGTTTCTTTAATAATTGGAATGATAATTTATTTAGTGCGCACACACACAAAGATCTAAATTTAAACTCTAAACATGATAAAATATAAAGCTCCTAAGGTAGCACTAAATGTCATGTATTAACATAAACTTGTTCTCATTTTGTAATACAACAGAATAATGAACATGTTAGAATATGTTGTTCACTTGTAATTATAATTACAAAGACTTAATATTATAAGAAAATTATTTATTTAATGTTATATTTGAGAAATGTGTAGCAAAAAATAATATTCACTACTGTAAAAAAAGTTATTTTTCTCTCATGCATCATTTTGTTAATAATAAGGCATATTTGTGACATAAAAATCTTCCATTTTTACACAAACAAATAAAAAAAATTGTTAGGAAAGATGTCTTTCAGAAAAGATAAATAGAGTCATAATTCACCCCAATCTCCACCAATAAAAAGTTCTAGGTAATAGAAGAGTACAAGGATCTCACCCTAGTATTCCCAACTCAAGGGCAGCTTTGTATTGAAAGGGCATCTCCATGAGAGCAGCCAGAGCAAAAGCAGCCTCTTTCTGAGAGGGGCTTGTATTTTGAGACATAATTCCAGTGAAGTTCACAAACTGCATATACAAAATTAAGAGCAAATTATGGCACAAACAATGTCCATTAAAAAAATTTAATTATAAATTATTAAGATAGTAAAAAATAATATACATACTTAATATTAAATATATTAAATTTAATGAAAGTCAAATTTTTTAAAAAATTATTTTTTCTGACTTCTATAACTCTAAAAATATTTTTAATAAAAAATAATAAAAATATATAATATTTCTTTGCTCATATATAAAAAAATGAGATTTTTCAACTTAGTAACCAAATGAATAACATGCTAGTTGGCTGTGCTTTTGCAAGCTTGCAGCTATGACTGTACCTGAAAATTGTCAAAATCACGCGCCGGTATCTTGTCGTCAAAGTTCTTCATGTCATCCCAAGGCCCATCACCAACTCCAACAAGAACAATTGCGAGCGCATATGAACTGCTAGTGCAAAAGTTACCGAGCAAAAACATATACTAATAATTTTTTATCAAATAGGCACATCTTTGGGAACAAGCCCAAGGCCTCCTCTTACAAATTATTATTATTATTATTATTATTATTATTATTATTATTATTATTATTATTTCAATAGAGTTATTTGAAAGTCAAAATATTTAATGCACATGCCACTATTTACAAAAGGGTGCTTTTTTTTTTTTTACTTTTAATTTTTTATGATCAATTCAAAAGGTTATTCACTTACCACCTCTAACAGAATTCGGTCATTATGAATCGATCTTATTTTTCTGAGTAACTTTAACTTTCATGTTTTGTAAAATATAATAATTAAAAATAAGATATGTCCAAAATTTTGAGAAGAAAATGTGATATAAATACCTAAAACATTAAAAAATAAAAGATAGAATTATTAATTTTAACTTTAAAATTATAAAGTACTAGCAAAATAGTCCTTAAATTACATGAAATTATAATTTTATTTTTTATTAATAATTCATATATACAATTTTATTCTTTCATATAATTATTCAAGTACAAAATTACCAGTATAGAAAAAATGAAATTATATGTACAAACTATTATTTTAAGATGAAATTACAATTTTATATAATTTTGAAATCATTTTATTATTATTTTATAAATTCAAAGATGAAATTGATAATTTCTTCAATACTAAGATGCAAAATTCAGGTCAAAACAGAGTTTTGAGTAAAAATATACATGTGAGAATTTGGTAAGTCGTTGTGAAGGATTTTGACTTTCATTAGGAACAATTTGCAGGACAACAAGCACTTAGGATTGTTGCATGCCCATTCAACAATCTGCATATTAAGCTCACCTTGCGTCAACAATTGCTTGGATAGTCGTCTGTTCTTGAGGGCTGAGTTCTCCATCTTCAGTGTCCACACTTCTTGTTACCTTAAAATTATCAAACAAAACAAAAACAAATGTACTAGATTCAAAACGCATGTGCACACAGAGACACTCTCACAAGTAAAGAGAGATCAGAAAACCTGGCCGTCTGCAATTATAACCAACACATGGAATTGGCCTCTGTGTTTCTCAACTATGTCTATCGCGGCCTGAATCACTGGACCATAAGAAGTTGGGCCTTCAAAATACACATGCAAATTTTGCTTCAGCCATGAATTCAATTAGACAAAATATCATGTAGCATGAGCAGATACTTATCATTGTGAGAGGATCTTTTGGAAGGAAATATTTTCAATCATATCATAATACTAAGATCTTAGTACTAATATTTTTCAATAAATAAGATGTTCGCTAACATTTAGAAAGATGATTTCCTTGTCAAAATATAAGAGATGATACAAAAATTCTATAGATATCATGAAAATATTAGAAATTAAGTTTTAAATTTTTTATATATATTAAATTGAATTTTATAAATTTAGTCAATCATCTTATATTTATTGACAACTTTTAATTGGCATTTGAAATTCAATTTTGAATCTAGTTTTTGTAATATATAGATTTGTTGGACACAATAATACCAAAATTCCGAGTACTTCAATAAAACTAGAAATATGTTCCTCTTAGAGCTTGAAATTATTGTGAGCCAGTAATTTAATTAATTTAATGTCTGGATTATTTTATTTTTAACAATACCAATTACCAAGTCTGTTAGTTTATTTAAGAGAAAAAATAAAATAAAAACTATAGAAGTGCTAAGTGCTGTTGACGTGTCGCATAGAGATTCATCGTGGCTCACTTTATAGTACATTGGGTTAATTTGCTCAAAACAAGCCAAGTCACTGCAGTGATATATGCAATTTAACCTTAAAAATAGCTATACTGACCTGCAAGTTTCAAGTGTGGAACTATTTTATGGTAGCAATCCAAGACTTCCTCAAAACCATGGCATGGCGTGTGATCACTATGGAAGCTAAAAACATCTTGATCATGAGTTGTAGCTGCATGCATGATGAAAATTAAGCCAGAAGTCAAAGAAACTTATTATTTTTAAAATTTATTTTTAAAAATTATAATTTTAAATGTATAACTTAAAAATAAAAAATTAATTTTTTGATATTTTCTTAATTTGTTCTTTTTTATTTTAAATGCCAATTTTATAATTAAATAAAATATTTTCTTATTTACTTATCTAAACATATTTATTCTTTACTTTCTTTAAATTTGGAAATAATTTTTGAAAATCATTTATGAAAACAAAAAAATCAAAAGTATATCCAAATAAACGATGATGTTATACTTCGAGAAAAGTTTTAAATTACCATACACAACTATAATATTAAGCCCCCGTTTGGCCCGCGGCGTTTCCATCAACGTTTAACTAATTTGACGAAAAAATGACTGTTTGACTCACGTCAAACAACCATTTTAAAATACTTCAAAACTCAGCGTTTTTGGTCAAACAGCTGTTTGACCAAAACGCTGGCTTGCCAAACGAGGCCTAAGTGTAATATTACTGTAGCGGATAACACAAATTTTTTCCATAAATTTGTTCATCGCAATATAATCAAAACCGTAATTTAAAACCCTGACATCAAGAGTATACTTACCATCACCAAAGCCAAAGCAAGGAATTAAGTTGTCATCATCGAAGGGAGCCAAAGTCTTGCCGATGATGGAGATGGCTTTCTCGTACGGGTTCGGAAGATCCCCAATTGCATGCAGGCTTCGATTATTGAATGAATGTTTGCCTTCAGTAATAAAATTAATGCATTGGCTCGGAAGAATAAGATAACAAAATAATAATGCTTAGGTTACATATTCTGTCATTTTATTAGATTGACAAGTCTCTTTTCGACCACAAGTTTTTACAACCTGATAATTTATATGACCAGCTTTATATTTGTTTCATTTTCAATTTGAAAAGTTTTAAAAGAGAAAAATATGCATTTAAAATTAAAAAATATGTGAGTTTCACAATTATGAAATTCTTTATTTTTTTATTATATTTCTCATTTTAACAATTTATTTAAAGTTTTTAAATTGAAAAATTATTTAAAAATATTAATATGTAATGTATAGTCTGTTTTTTAGAAACTAATATGTAATGTAATGTAATGTAGAGTAATAATTATAAATGGTTTAAATTTTATAATAACTGAAAATTAATTTAATAAATCATATAAATGTAGACTAACTGATACCAATCTAATTTACGACTATACTTATATATATTGTTGCATAATTTTGTATAAAATAAATTACTTATCATATCTATCAATATAGGTATTATAAATTGCCAATAGAGTGATCTGAATCTAACTAATTAATATGATTTATATAAAGTCAAAATTTAAATTCAGCCTAATCTATTTAAAAAGTCTAAGCTAACCTATTAAGTTACTTAAAATCTAATTACATAAATGAAATTTCAATTAAATTGACAAATAGAGACCTTCAAAATAAAAAATAAATCAATAATTAAATTAGATATATATATATATACAATTGTATGTATTAAAATTATATTAATATTATATGTTTGTCTATTATTATTATTATTATTATTATTATTATTATTATTATTAAATAGATAAGCTTATACAAAATAAATCTAATTTATTTATTTAAATAAGCCTATTTATCAATCTTGGTTTAAGGTCTAAGATATTTAAACTTATTTAAATAAAAAGACGAGGTTAGGACAAAAGTAAAATAAACCGTAGATTCTTGATAGATAACTTGATCTATTTCCACCTTTAATTGCCATCTATATATATATATATAATCAATTAATTTTTCTACATAGTCAATGCCATAAATTAATAGTTAATTAAATAAGCGTTTCTTCAATTTTCTTATCAGAAGTCATAACTCAATAAATCCAACACCTTGCTCTCTAAAATTAGAGTACAGTTTAGAGGTTTGGGCTTCATTAATTAATTTCACCCCACATAGATTATTGGAGAAGACGTTGTAATGACTGGTCATGCTTCCTTATGATAAAACTTACCAGTCCATTCATTGCTCTTTGTGAAGTCAATTCCAAGGATGAGATTTGATGATTCCAAGCCGGCATTCCTTAAGGCTGTTGTGACCTGTATAAGAAATTAAAATAATGACACTCAAGAACCTCAAGAAATTAACTTTGCAGTGCCCATTTGCCTATAACATATGGTAGCAAGAATAGAATCACTAATATAATTTGCAGGGAAAAAAGTAAAATATCTTCTTCAATTTTACCATAGTTGGATTTTACTTTCTTCTACTTTGAAAACTTAGAAATTACTTTTTTAAATTTTACAAAACTTAAACTTAACACCCATTATTAACTTAATTAACTATTTTATTAAATTTTATAATTTTTTTATGAACTTTTTAACAACAATCACAATATTATAATATATTGATTTATTTTGGCATTTTTTACAAATAATTTTATAATTTATTTTTATTATTTAATAAAAATCATATATATAATTTAATTCTGATTAATTTCATAACATAAAAATTATTTGTAAAAAAAATAAATTAAAGTATTATAATATTAAGATTCTTGTTTAAAAATATTATTAAAAAACATATAATTTGATAAAATGATAAAATAAGTTAATAGTGAGTATTAATTTTAATTTTTATATAATATAAGGGAGTGATTTTTAAGTTTTTAAAGTAAAAAAAAGTTAAAATCCAACTTTAGGGAAGAAGTTAAAGTGATATTTTGCATTCCTCCCTAATTTATATTGCGCTGCGTTACTTTGAGCACTGGATCACATGAGTTTTCACTAATAACACTCCTTTCTTTTTTGTTTCTTCCTTTTTTTCTTTTTTTTTAATTCATGGCATGGAGGCTCAAACTTAAGGGCCAACGTATTATCCAAACATTATTTCGTCATTAAACCACATCATTAACAACTTCCCTTTTAAGGTTATTTATCTTCTTCCGAAGAAGCTGAGAAATTTAAACACGAATCTTTCCCGCAAAGAGAATTGTATAACCTCATCAATAAATTAAAAGTTAGTTAAAGAAGTATTTGATACACTCGTTTAGTAGAGAAAAAATGGTTTAATTAACCGTCTATCTTCCAATTATATAAATTCCATTCTCTTCCTCTTTTATTCCCTTCCTTTTTTAATATTATATTATTTTCAATAGTCTATCCTTTTCCACAAAGACAGAGAGTATTTAAAAAAAAAACTATGCATATTTTCAACTAGGTCCATTAATTTTACATGAAAAATATATAATATTATAAATATAATTAATTAAACTTTAAATAATTATATTTTTATTTTAAATATCATCATTGCATAAATATAATTTGACATTAAAATAAATATAAATTAATCACTCCATATATCTATTAATATTAACAAATTATTTATATTATATTATATTTATAAATTTATTTAATAATTAATTTTATTAAATACTTTTACCATTAATAATTAATTGCTAGAAGTTAATAAATAGCTCATAACTAACTTACAAGTCACTAGCCTAAAACAGAGCTTAAGTTATTTAAAAAATCATCTGATTCGTATAGGAAATAACTTTTCAAAGAAAATTGAACTTCTTATGAAATAATTTATAAGGTGAATTTTCTTAAAAGTATTTAAAGTTATTTTGTTGATACATAAGAAGTGATACTTCCTAGGAAGTAATTTTCTATATCTTATTTAATTCAACTTTAGATATTTTAGGAAATATTAATAAAATAACTATTATATTCCAATATTATTATAATATAAAATAATAAATTTTACTTATTATTAATTAAATTTAATGATAATAATTTTATCATTATATCTATAAATAACATAAGAAATAAAACTTACATAAGGGAAGTTAAGTAAGCAACTTCTCAAGAAAAATTATTTCTCTTAATTTACGAGATAATGACTAATTAAATAATTCATCTATATTTCTACTTCCCAAAAAATAGAACTTCTTATGCTATTAAGACGAACTAAACGTCCTTTAAATATAACCATAGCAACAACATAATATGGTGTGCAACAAATTTGTCATGCCAAAAAATAATAAATCTAACAGAAATTCATAGCACATAAAAATTTTAAATTTACTAAGATTGAGAGAAAGTGAGAGATTGGTATTAAAAAATTTAAATAACTCAAACCAAGAAAGCTTATCTTAACTTCAAGGGAATTTGAATTTTTGACCTTTTTTATATATTCCTCAAATCTCTCCTTTCTAAGTCATATCTAATTATTTAAAAGATTAACTTAATTTAAATTGTTGTGAATCAAGAGAAAACTAGAGTTACTTGAGGTTTTTCTCTTTAATTTGGAAAGATATGAAAACTTTAGGATTGAGTTTATTTTGTTGGAAGATATTGTTTATTAAAAAAATTAATTCAAATAAAAAATAATATGTTACTTATGAATAAATATATATAATATTAAAATTTTAATATATAATATTAGCAAAAAAATGATATATAATGCATGCTATGGAAGTGGTGAGGGAAGATAATTTCTTCTTTAAGGTTTTGATTGTTATTTGAAAGACATTTAAAAAAAATCTTATTTTTTTGCATAGAAATAAAGAAGTATCATGTGTTCCTATATTTTATAATTTAAAAAAGGATCCTTGGAACTAAAACAGAAAAGGAAAATAAGTTTCTTTTTTAAAAAAAAAAGTTGTTTGCTATTAAATTGTGTACATTTAATATTAAATATATCAATCATTTTTCATCATCTTTATAATTTATAACTATATTCCTATAAAAAATATTTTCAGTCAAAATAAATAGAATCTAAAATAGAGAATATCAATTTTTATCAAACTTTATATGATTACCAATAAACAAATAAAATATCTTGGTTATCTTAATATTTTTTTCATCAAATTCTTAAGAAAGGTATTTTCATAAAATCAAATATACCCTAGAAGCTAAAGTAGTGCTTAATTAAAACATAAGATAATATACTAGATTGATTTCCATCCTAATTACAATTCCTTGCAACTTACTATCCTGGTTATAATTTATACCTAAGAGCTAAAGTAGTGCTTAATTAAAACATAAAATAGTATAATGGATTGATTTCCACCCTAATTACAATTCTTTGTAATTTATTATCAGGGTTATAATATAACTATTTCTCAACATTTTCAAGATCAGATTATGATATATTGTTGATATAATAATATTTTGATGTAACAATAGATTTGACAATATATTAAATTTAATTTTTCTTAAAGTCAAATCTAACATGACTAATTAATGATCAAATTTTGTAACTTATCGATACACCATTGCACCTATGGTGTATCATAATCATTCCTCAATTTAAGTGTTTGAAAATAATATAGTACTTTAATGTAACATGAGAGTCTCCTAAAATTACTAATGAGGTAGCGCCCCTTTGGTAAGCATATTTATCAATAAAAATAGAAATTTTTGTATATTCAAATTATTCTACGTATTTTTAGTCAAAACAAATAAATGAAAGACAATTATTAGCTTTTACAATTTTTAATGTCTTAAAAAATTGAAAATTTGAATTGTTAATTTACATAAACCTCATAAAATTAATAATTATCCTTCATTTATTAGTCATAATTAAAAATATATAACATAATTATAGGGGTGCTTAACGGGCCAATAGCCCGCAAGCTATTTACAGACCGGATTTGCTAAAATTAAACCTGTAAAAATGCGAGCCTAAACAGATGAAGTCCATGCAAGTTAGGCCCGTGTGAACTGCAGGCTAGCTCGTAGGCCAAAACTGTTTATAGTATAAAGTCCACGAATTTTTATGCAGACCGAATCAATTAAAATAGATCCACACAAAATACAGGTTTTAGTGGGCTGAGTTTAAACTAACCCGATTTGTGTGAGCTGGCCCTGCTAAAGTATAAAAAAAAGTCTCCAATAAAAAATATTATATGCATTAAAAGAAGAATTCAAATTTGAATTTCTAATCGATTAAATTTTATAAATTTCTTTCATCATTCTATATTAATCGACAAATCTTAATTTATATTCAAATCCAATCTCAAATTCCACTTTCAACGCTAAAAAGGTGAGTTGAAATCTTCTCCCCATTATTTAGTCTCCTCCTTCCCCTGTTTACTCTTGTTTAGACACTTTTGATTGGTAGTTCCCCAACCAAATCCTGCTTTTCTTCTTAACATATTAAGCTTCGCTTCATAACAATCCATACCCATATTTAATCTAATGCAAATGTTTAATTAATTGCCAAATAAAAAAAGCTTTTCTGATTTTATTTTATTTTGTCTTTTGGTAAAGAGGTTTTCTGATGCTATTACAAGCACATAAAAGACACAATAAACAAGTTGAAGCTGGTAGATACCTGTTCAAGGGTAGTGAAGCGGTCAGGAATCAAGGCATACTTCTTCTTAACAGATAGTTGCCTCTCAGTAAGGGACCTCTTTCCTGGTTCTCCCGATGAGGTAGACACGCCTCCTCCTGGAGGCTGCGCCGGTAGCCGTGACGGTGGTTCCGGTAATTGTGTTGGCCGCGGTGGTGGTATATTAGACACCGATCTTGCTCTTACATTGGAGCGAACTCTGCTTCTTCCTGCATTATTATTTCTGGAAAATCCACGATCACTCTTTTTAAAAAGGAAATTACCCATCGCAATCTTCTACTTGCAGCTCTAAATTTTCAAAAAAAAAAAAAAGGATTAATCGAAGAATATGATTTTATAGTTAGAATATAATAATTTAAAAAAAAACAGAAGAGAAAACGAAACCAACCCATAAATTTCAGAAAAATAAAGAGATGAACTTGAAAGAAAGAGTGGGGATAATCAAAGGAAATCGAATCAGATGCTTCTCTTAGCCTTTTGCCTTGAGGCTTTCTTTAGATGAAAGGAGTGAATGAAATCGGGGAGCGTAGTCCTTACAAGTGGACTAAACTAAGGGTGTTTGCGCGTCAAGAGGGATAACGACAGACCGCCGTAATAATCAATTTCTTCGTTAATCTTAATATGACTAACTTTTATAATTATTTTTTAACAAATGAGAATAATTAATTCATTAAATACAGGCAAATAAATACTGAATTTAAGGTGCAACAAAAGTTAAAACTTTTCAAAAATATTAAATACCATTAAAATTAAAGACTCTCAATCTTTAATTCTTATAACTATTAAATGGATTCATTCAATTTGTCAATGCATCGACGTACATCAACTAATCATAAATGGATTGACTTAGGTTCAATTTTTAAAAAATACAAATTCTTTAAATAAAAGTTCAGGTTCTAAAAATTGTAGGTCAGATTCGTAGACTTCAAGAAAAATAATTTTAAATGTTTTAAAACAACCTTAAACCTAAAATAATAATTATAAAGTAAAAAAAATCAAATATTTAATTTATTTTTAATTTATATTAATAATTTAAAATGAGATAAATTATAATAAAAATTAGTTGATTTTAAAATTATTAATTAAAAATAAAATTTTTAATTTTGAAATAATTTATTTAAATTAAGTTAGTTTTAAAAAAAGAATTGAGTTTAAAAATAAATATTGAATTGATTGAGTGAAAATTTGTATAATATATTAATTTAATTTGAAGAAAAAATATTTAAGAAAAAACCGTCCACGCATCATCCAAGAACATATGTAAATTGTAATTTCCTCGAACGAAATTATAACACAGTTTTGTTATTTTTATGAAAATATGGTATACAACTTAATATAAAATCTGATGAAAAGTATGTAATTGTTTTTAATGATAAGTTTTGCAAGTGTCTAATACATACATAGTAATTCAAGTGTATATGAAAATAAATCCCTGATAATTATGAAAAATTATTTTGGAGCGGAATTATATAATTATTGTTTGAAAATATATTATATTCGAAAACATATTTCTTATTTTATTCACTGTTGTAGAGGGCTTCGACCAGCTTGTATGAATATTAATTAACTTATTTATCTCATTTTTTATAAATATAAGAGTAATTAAATCATTAAACATATATATATAAATTAGAAATAAAATTTTAAATATAGTAAAAGGTACAGAACCTTAAAAAAAAATTATTGATAACTTGTTTATCTTTTTAAATGAGAAAAAAATAAGCATTTATTTTAAGAGATTAACAAGATAATTATAAGCAAATTATGTAAGAATTTCTGAATGTGAAAAGGATTGGAGATAGAATATTGCTTCACTTCAGTGGGAAGCTTGACAAAAGAAGGAATGATGTGGAACAAATGTTATTGGAGGACACATACACATATGCTTCCTATATCACTTCAGGAGGAAGCTCATCAGCTCTTTCCTGGAAACTTCTGCTCTATTATATAAACTAATAAAGAAATGTCCGGAATTTTTTATTATAACAAAAAGTACTGAAAAGAATATGTAAAATATACACTGAAAATGTATATATGATTTTGATTTCATATAAAATAAAATTGCATTATTTTTTGGTACATATTAAAGAAAGATTAAATTTAATCTATTTACAATATAAAACCTTTTACATGCTATTAAAAATTAATGATAATTAAAAAATTTTAGTAATTTTTCAGTAAGGTGATGAGTTATAATGTAAAATTATTTTATACTATTAATAAATTAAATTTAAATTCTTAAAAAAATTTATACTTGTTACATTCGCATGAAGATCTAGAAAAAATTGTAAGATCATTCATAAAATTTACATAAGATAAAACTTTCTCAAAAAGCTAAAAAAATTTCAAGTATAAAAAAATAAAAATAAAAAAAATATTTTTTATTTATACCTAATGCACCCTTCTGCCTTTTTTATTGTTGCATGAGAGATGAATCTTTGTTCGGTAACAATAGAGAAAAAATTCTTTTAATAAAAGAAAAAAAATTTAGTGTTATATTAGCACTAACTTTTATACAAATATTATCAATTTTATTGTTTTCCTAATTCAATAATATGATTTGACCAAAAAATATCTATTTTTATAAGAAACTAATTATTTTTAAAAAAATTAAATTACTAAATTAAAAAAATGTATTTAATAATATCTGTATGACAAATGCTAGCTACAACTCCTAGATTATTGTTAAGCATTAATATATATTTATAAGTAATCAAATTAATTATTTTATTTTTATTTTTATTAATATGATAAATTATTTTACATTAAATATTTTATTAAAATAAAAATAAAAATATTAAAATGACTCTATTATTAATGATATTATTATTTATTATATTATTAAAAATAAAAATAACATATTAAATATAATTAATTAAAAATATATATTTAATACTTAATAACAATTCCAAAATTATTGTTAGCATCTTTCGACTCATGTAGAAGTGCATTGAAAGTTCTTTATTAACAAAGAGGCCTTGAATGTTCGAATTCAGATCCTGCAATGCAAACCTATATCCGTCAACTAACCGTATTATTTATCCCGTGCGTTATGCATCGAATCTTTTTTTTAAAAAAAATCCTAATATTAAAATGTTAATACTATTTTTTAATATATTTTAATAAATCAATATTTATGACAGAATCCCGGTACCAAATTTTTTTTTCCCAAATGGGTGTTGTCGGGCCCGTTCTCTCGCTTTCACAATGGGACCAAAGTCAGTGGAGTCAGTATTCCAGCACTCAAATTCATATCGGTCAAACGGGGAATGAGACTTTTATTATTAACTAAAAATTAATCCATGCATAGCCCGAGTTGATATATAATTTATTATTGAATAAAAAATTATAAAGATTAACCAAATGCTAAATAATTTATGTTATTTTATTTAAGTATTAACCAAATGCTAAATAATTTATGTTATTTTATTTAAGTTAAAAAAGTTAAGTTATTATTCTAAATTATGCTTTTAATATAATTTTAATGGTCGAAGGTCTTGTTACAACAAACAATTATAAAAGAAATACTAGCATACTTATAATGTATTATATGGGATCTCGTGTTTTAGGCTCGATCTATACTTCCAACAATTTCAAAAAATTAGACAATTTGTAAGTATAACCGTAAATTTTGAAAGAATTTGATGGCATATCATGATCTTAAAGTGGAGCCATTTCTGAACTTTTTTATGTTCAAAAAATATATTATATTTGATCGTTAGTAGTTTAATATATATATATATATATATATATATATTTAAGAAAATTTTCACAATATATTCAAAACTATTTAACATAATAATTAAAATTTTATTTTATATTATTAAATGGAGTTTCTAAGTACCAAAGTGTTTATCTAGTTAAATAATTATCTCATGTTAGTAAGTGAATATTTTTTTATTAAAATTTCAATAAAAATAATATTTTTCTATTATATCCCCATATCCACCAACCAATATTTAACATAAAATAAGATAAAAAAAATCATTACAATAAAATTACTATACACGTTCATATTCATTTGTCATGAGTGTTCAATAAAAATCAATACCATCTTTAGCAACACAAATTTTATATAATTTTAAAATATATTACAAATTAATAACTAACAATATTATAAATCAAAAAGTGGAATGACTAAATATAATAATATATCATGAGACAAACTTCTAAATTGTAATCTTTGCGCACAATATTATAAAATTTATTTTAAATTAAAAAATGTTTATAGATGTCAAGAAAAAAGAGAGATGGAGGTTGAAAAGCAAAATTAAAAAATAAAGATAGTTACAAATATGAGGGGAATTGAGCAATTGAAAAATAAAATAAAAATAAAAATAAATTAACAAAAGAGGCAACTTGTAATTTTAGATCAATAAAAAAAAATAGGGAAACACAGTGGGTGGTTATAAAAATAACAATATTAAAGAAAAATATCCAAACTTGTAAGAGTACAAATTAAAAAGGTATTCTCTCCATGAGTGCAATTTTAAGAAGAGATTTATTGTAATAAAGAATAAGATTTAAATTTGATTTACTATAGTATAAATCAATTTTGTACTATCAAATTAATAAAAAATTGTTAAACTTTTGTTATTAGTAAAAAAATTTAAGTACTATTACTTTTTTAATTATGTGGCTTTTTTATTCATTAATAATGTAAAATATTTTATATTAACAATGCATCGAACTAAAACTCTTATTAACATTATTAATATAATTAATTTTAATAATAAAACTAAAATAATATTTTACAAAGCATAAGAGGATATATAAAAAAAACTTTAAAATTGAACTAACATATAAAAATATAGTTAGAGGAGGGTTCTTCAATATTTCAACAAGTAGTTTTTAAAGCATATAATTATTGCTAAAAAGTAATATCAAATATAATTACAATTGTAATATATATTTAATTACCTCTAAAAAATATTTAACAATGAAAATAAAATATATAAAATTACAAATAAAATTAGCATCCCTTCCAAAACTCACGATACATTTGGGTGAGTTTGATGACTCTTTGTATTCCTTTCTACTAAAGGGTTGCTTAAAACACTTTTCAAGTAAGCCAATCCTAAATAAGTTCTATTCATCTCACTCATAACAGCATTTTGATGGGGCATTCCACTTGTGTTATGCATGGAACTTGGTCTTTTTGTCTAACTTTGCTACTTGCTTCCTATTTATGTTTTATATTCTTTCCTCTTCTTAGTCTTGAATTCTAGTTGAAGAGCTTAGTTTAACATCTGTTGATAAATGGTGGCATCAATCACATTGATATGCTCAAAATAGTAGTCCTATAGCTTTTAAATGGACTTTTTTTACCTTGGCCCTCTCCATAGGAATCAAGTATCCCACATATCAAGATAGTTGTATGATTTTTGCATCATATTCATTTACTGTGAGACTTTCCCGCCTCAAATATTCAAATTCTTTCACCCTTGCTTACCTTGCACTAAGAGGAAGAAATCGATTAATGAAACTCCCTTGGAAAGCCACCCAAGTTAGAGGCATCACATGTTATTGTATGCCGTAAAAGTTAATTACAAGATGATTATATTAGTATATATTATATTACATTTTCTTTATAAAGGTATTTCAATTGTTAGTTTAGTGTTATATCTATATAATATAAATAAAAATTGTAATTATCTTTAGAATAGTTAATATTATTCTTAAATGTCTTTAGTTGAGTATTATTGTAAATTGGGATAGCAATAATATGTCAAGATTGGTATGTACATTAGCTAATGACTATTATCATAAATATAAGATACCAAGTTAATACATAAGTACACATTAAAGAACAAATATATTAGACAAACTCATTACAAAAATGCTATATGAATAGTTATATGAATGTCATAAGCATGTCTTGTAGTGACAATAATGCACGTGGTCTTTTGACTTGAAATCATTATGATTCCCTACATGAGAGGTCATAAACTTTGATATTGTTTAATATCACTCGTAATAAGATTGGCCTAAAAGGCAATAATTAGGTATTCCATGAAATATGAATAGGGATTTAAGTGATCTAAATGGGATTTTGTCTAACCTATATTAGAGGAGTGATATCTATTAGTCCATTGATTAAGTGAGACTACAAAATGCAAGGTTATGCTTAGATGAATTAATATATCATATTAATTCATTTATTTTAAGTTAGTCAAGAAATACATTAATTAAACTATAAAAAGGATGATACATTCCATGCCTTAAGTTCAATCTTAATATCAAAATAAAAGAGACTAAACTATATGAAACATTGGTTATATAAAAAGGTTATGTTGATTCATTAGCATGACAATATAAAAATACACTAAGAGGTAATAAATTGATATTTTAAAAATTTAAGTAAATTAATCCTTAAAAACACTTGCTTTTTAACTTACTTTTTTATGATCCCCTAAAGAGCAACTAAATATTAAATTTAAAAGATCAAGTAAATAATAAGTAAAGATATGCAATAAAGAGCAAGAAATAAAAAAGTAAAGGAAAAAGAAGATAACACTAGTGTATAGTGATTCCATTATCTAAAGGAATAACCATTCCATTAGTTTTACTCCACTTTCTCAAGTTTAAATCTAGTATTGGTGGTTTATTTACTAGCACTTTTTTATAACAAAGTTCAAGTACACTTTCCCACTTAATCTTCCAAGCATTTAAATAATCTCATCTCAACACTTGAGAATTTTTTCTCATAACCTAGTTACAAGACGTCTTCAAATATTTCTCTCACACTTCACACTAGCTAATAAACCTTTACAAGGTAAGGTTTGTCTTTTAAAGAGATTACAAAGGTTTATGTACTTTAGTAGTATAAATATGCAAATTTTAAGCTTAAGAAAAAGGCTACAAAGAATAAAAAAATATTATAGAGAGAGAAACCCTTCTAGAGGCAGAGGAGATGCTTATGTTATTGATCTATGAAGTGTAGTCCTCTATTTATAGTAGAGAATGGAAACTAATTGCTAAAGATTGCCCAAATCTTAAAAAGCAAGTGCATCCTCAAGGTTCATTCTCTTGCTTTTAGTCTTTTTTACTATTTATTTTTTCTATTTTGTCATTATCCAATCACATCAATATTTAACATTTTTTAAATGTGTAGATCTTACTCTTTCATATGCTAACTTGATGTGTATCTTTCGATATGTACTATAAAAATACATTTAACTTGCTTATTTAGAAAGATTTGAATTTTGGCAATGAAAAGTCCTTTTTTTAGAAGTACTGGTGCTTGCTTTTTTAGATTTTTAGCTAATTAGATACTCCTTAGTTAAGTTAACATAAAGTGGATCACCAAAGAGTAACCTATAATAAACACATTATTCTATAGAATACAACATGATAACACATAAAGCCAAAAGACTAACCTAGATAATTTTATTGTTTTCTAAAATTTAAAAGTCCAAAACATGAGATTTATATATATGCATGTGTGTGAAACAGAGCAACATATTATAGAAAAAATTAATTCCATTTTAGGTAAAGGAACATGTAAAACATGGTTATAATAGAATTTGATAGTCTTATATCAATCTAAAGAGCAACTGGGCATATATACTTAGTGTTAGTGTGTATCCTAGGAGTCAATCATAAAATGATTGTAATAACGTATAATGTATTATGTTTTATTTTAGACAATATAATTATTATATTATATTTTATTTTATTTTTTGTATAATTTATAACTTAAATGTAATAATTATCTTTAGAATAGTTTTGCTATTCCTAAAATGTCCATAGTCGAATATTATTGCAAAAGGGATATCAATAATATATTGAGACTATCATGTATGGTGACTGATGATTATGAATCATAGATATATAATATCAAGTCAATACATGGGTACATTATTAGTGAACAAATGTACTAGACTGACCCGCTGTGAGAATACTACATGGATAGACATGTGTCATTAGCTATTCTCATATGACCATAATGTATATAGTCCTTTGACTTGTAGTCACTATGGTTCCTTATATAAAAGGTTGCACACTTCTTATGTCACCTTTAATCAGGATAACGTGTAGGTCATTGATTAGGTATGTCACAAATCATACAGAAGGATGTGAGTGGTGTAGATGAGACTTTATTACTCTTATATAAATGATAGATATCCTTGGGCCTCTTGATTGAGTGAGACTTAGAAATGTATGGCCTTACTTAACTGGATCAATATGTAATATTGATAATTTGTTTTAATCTACTCAATATTGAGAAATATAAATTGAGCATTGACGAAGATGGCACACTTCATGCCTCTTGTTCATTTTGGATTTCATTACAAAAAGAACTGCGATGCAAAGCGTTGATTACACATTAGATTACACATTAGATGGATGTCAAATTACAAACATTCTTATTACTTAAGTGGTAGTAATGTATTAGTAGATACCGCTTACTATCTATGGTCTAATGATGGGTCATTGCTAATGCAGCAAGAACCTACAAGGTTACACAAAAAGAGTAAGAATGAGATAGTAATTAATTAATTTTTAATTAAACTAAAAACTTATTAATTGGGCTTGTTATTATATATATATTATCAAAGTAATAATGTATATACATTATTCACATAATATATATTTTATATTATATTATGTAATATTATTTGATATTAAAGTAGTATTAAATTATTATACAATTTGATATTAGATAAATATATTATGAGATAATGTTATTATGTAATAATATTTAGTTATTAATATTAAAGTAATATTAAATAACTAATGGATAAGCTCTATCTCTCCTCACTTTTACCATGTTAGAGATAAGGTATTAATGGTTGAGTAGGTTTAAGATTAGTTACGATTATCCTAGTAGAACTAGGAAAGATGCATGCCTTTAGCTTTATAAAAAAGGTATAAAGACATCATTGTTCATGCATGAAAAAAGGAAAATTCGCCACCAGCAAAATTGCACGAAACACCTTACAAAATCACACTAAACCCTTCCCTCTTTGTGTGAGAGACAAATCCTAGCAAATTCGTGGAGGTTAAAAAGTCACCATTTGCTCCATGTGGATATTGTAGAGGCACTATCATCTGATTGTGCTTGTGATTCGGATTTGTACTCCAAGAAGTAATATTTGATTCTTGATTTATGTCCCTATGCATTGATCCGTGAAAAGGTTTCATATTGCATGATTTTGGAAAATTTGCTTTTCACTACATTACATAATATATGTGAAACTCAACACTTAAACCAATAAATAAGATTTACTGCCCATCAATGTTTAAACTATTATATTATATCTTTACATTTAAGAATAATTATTTTTGTTAGTCTTAATCATCATTAAAACAAATTAAATTATCAGTTAATAACATACGAGGCCCTATATTTACAATCTCCCTTTTTTTTATGATAATACACATGCAAAGATATAATTGGAAACAAAAAAAAAAGCAACCAAACAACATGTATTTAAGTTTCAAACCATGTATTAGAGTAAATTTTATTCCTCAAATTACTACCTATTATCAGAGTCAAGTATTATTTAAGAGCCTAATGTATTTCTAACCCTTAACAATGTCAAAACATGTATTAAAGAAAATCTTATTTTTCAAATTACTACATAGTATCAAAGTCAAGTATTGTATAAGAGCCTAATATCTTTCTAACCCTTAACAGTGTCAAAGCATGTATCTAAGCAAATTTTATTTTCCAAATTACTACTTAGTATCAAAGTCAAGTACTATTTAAAAGCCTAATATATTTTTGGCCTTTAATAGTGCATCTTGCTTTTTTGTCTAATCTTTTTTGTTTTCTATAAATGTTACATTTGCTTGCTTTTTGCTACTAGTGTTCCTAATCTTTCTCCTTCTTCATCATAAAAAAAATCATATGATATAACATATAAAGTATAAACTTCTCAAAATCCCTATAGCAATTAAACCAATACTAAAGCAATTGAAATTATAAAAAGTCATGTTGTTAAAACAAATAGCAAGCTCACAAGGAAAAGAAAAAGGAAAACATTAAAAAAAGTAAAAAGGATAGAGATCAGCACCATAAATGTACTTTTCTTTGGTTATTGCACCTTAACAAACCTACAAAATTAGTTAAAGTGCAACACAAAATAGCAAGCATATCATAGTATAAGTAGCGAAACTTGTTAGAACAATCAATACCTAATGATTATCTATTAAAATCACCAACAAGTTCCAAAAGGTGCAAAATGCAAAATATTAAATCCTTACGTGATAAATGCATCCTAAACATAATTATACAATGCACAAGATCATCTTTCTAAACATAAATAGTTCCTAAAAATGCGAATTTCAAAGATAATGACAATAATACCTAAATCATCCTAAAAACAACCTAAATAGCAACTATATGAATGCAAAAATCTAAGTTATCATGAAATGGAAGAAATTATGGTAAATTCCTTTTGTTTTAAGATGGAAACATCATGAAACTTAAAGAGCCTTTACATATTCCAAAAGGACTAATCACAAGATCTAAGGTTAAGAAAATTAAGAAAAAAAGCTTGGAAAGACCGTACAAGTGTATTATTTGTATTAGTGCTACATTAACCCATTACAAGCATGTCATTTGCATTAATGCCTCATCATCCTATGACAAGTGTGCCACATTAGCATCTTATTTTAACATTTTACGACATTTGTAATTAAATTATGTTATCTTAGTTTATTAAGACATTATAAAGCATTTTAAGCCTTTTATATATGTTAAATGTTTTTTATCCATTTGTAGAAGCCTTTATATTAGGCTTTAACAGGGTTTTAGTTTTAAGCCTATTTGAGACTATTTGTGATAGCTAATTTTTATTAAGCTTTCTTATAAGCTATATGAAAAAGTTTATTCCTCATTTTTTTGAAATCAGATTGAAAATGAATAGAAACCTTAACTACTTTTGTGAGCTTTCTATTTTTAGTTTTTAAATGAATTACTAGACTTATCAAAGAAGTTCTATTTAGTGGATTTGGCAATAGTAAGTTCTTCTTGGTGGGTTTATTGATCTAGATGTAGTACTTATGCTTTAGCAAGTCTTTCACCCTTAAAATTATTTCTTCTTAGGCTATGCTCCCCTCTAATGCACTTTGCATACTTTTTCTTGGCATTTTCCTTCACTATTAAACATTGACTTTTTCTTACTAGAACTTGCTTCCTTGTCACGTCTCTTTTTAAAGTATATTTCTGCCTTAATTGTCAAATTCAATTTTTGTTTATAGGTCACATCTTCAGCAATATTGATTTGATTAAAGTAGTAATTGTGGAGCCATTGTAGGTAACAAACACTAAGCACACCCCAAAAGTCAAATAAACTAAGTATCGTATTATGTTATAGTTATTAACCCTTAAACTAATTGTTCAAACTCATAAGCTCTAGTATCTTTTAGACTTGAGGTAAGAAATGATCCTCTAATTACTCTTAAAATTTTCCCTTAGTGGTAGGATTATCACTTCTTATTCTTAGTTCAATATTTTGACTAAACCACTTATGCGCTATGTTTTCTAATTGGTGTCCTACTAGTTTTACCATAGTGGTTTCATTACATCCTAGTAGCTTACAAACTCACTCTATCCATTCCAAAAATTGATAAGGGTTAACGAATAGATTAATATTATCATAGCTAAAAGGCTTCAACTTCAAAAATTTATAGATTAATTGCAACCTATCCTAGTAAGGTCTTAGAAAAGAAGGCCACTTATTAGCTTATCTACCTTTGGTTTGGTTTCCTTAATCAAGAACTCTCTTTAGGGTTTGTTGCAAAATAACAACCTAAACCGGTGCATCCTGATCATTTCTACTTTCATTATTAGGAGAGTTTGTAGACTTTTTATTATCCAATTCTACTTAGTTTACTCCAGTTCTTACTATAACCAATAAAATAACTTATATAAAAAAATAGAAATTATTTTTTGAAAAATAAAGATACTTGACATTTCTGAATAAGACCTTTGAAATCATTAATAGCACATTGTATCGCATATACTCAAGCTACTTCTAATTGGAGTTTCTTCCAATTTTTGCTTGATAAGTTTTTTATTCCACCTTTCCATAATTTTTCTCAAACCATATTTATTTCATAATTTATTCAAACCATGCTTTGATACCATTTTTTTACGACTTAATTTTTAGACCATTATGAAGTGTATAAAGACGTCAACTAGATATCTTTACAAAACTTTTTAAACTAGTTTACTTTCTTTAACTAACTATTTTTATAAAAACTTATATGATGTAGGAACATTAGTTTGAAAAAAGTATTAAGTTTTTTTCTTTCCTTTTTTAGAAGTCAATCATGTATAATTGATGAGGTATAATCTTTTAATTCAAAAAATATTGAAAATAGTAATTTTGTTTAGAGTTAAAATCTAAATCAACATGAAGTAAATTTTTCTTCCAAATAGGAAATAATTGAAACATAATCTAATTTTAAAAAAATATACCTTATTAAAAAACAATAATTTCATTTCCAGTGGGGGTCTTAAATCAACAAATTGTAATGTAATTATTTAAAATAAACATAAAAAACAAATGGTTTAATAAAAACTTTTCAGAAAGATAAATACTAAAGAGCTTTTCTAATTCTTTAAAATACTTAAGTCTAAATCAAGAAATAACATAGTAGAATAAGACCGGGCAATAAAACATAATGACATCAAATGATTCTATTTTTTAAAAAAAAACTTTGGAAATATAATTAAACTTAGAGATTAGATCTTTTTCTTTAAAAGTAAAATAGAAATGCCTTTTAAGATAAATCATGTGTTTTCTACAAACTAGTTACCTCAATTATTGATGAAAACCATTATCCTTTTCCTTTAAAAAGTTATGTAAATCTTTATCATTTCTAAATAGTCCTTGGAAAATAAAATTTGTCAAGTAAGCAGACAAAACATGTGGTAATATGTCATATTTACTTCTTCATAATTGAAAATATATTTCTCTTTATATAAAGGTTAAGATGGTTTTACTTTACTTTGTTTAATTAAACTATTTCTACTAATGCCATAAAGTTATTTAATACAAAAAATTGGACAATAACTATTAGCTAGACTAGTTGTTAACTAAAATATTAAAATAAAAGTCTATATTGGACTCATCATAGTTATCAAAGGATGGAACAAAATTAAAAGGATCTGGTGGAATAGATAGCGATGGCTATACCATAAACAATATAGGCAAACAGTTTGGAAATGCTAGATATGTAAGTAGAATAGGTGGCATAGGGGCGTATTCAAAGCAAAAATTGCTAGGTCAATAAGCTAGTTGTTAGAAAGAACATTAGCAATTATTGCAATCAAGATAAGTTCATCAGCTGGTGTATTCAATGAAGTTATCTAATAACATCCCTCTTCTGAGTGTTGCTCTAGCAAAATTAATACTGCATTTAGCTCATGAAGTTGAATTTACATCATTTGCATCTTAGATTATTAGGAAACATTGCCATCCTCATGATTAACAAAGTAAAGTAAAACTCTTATTAGTATATGCCATATAGGGTGTCGTGCATTTAGCACCACACATAAGTGATCTTGTGGGGTGCAATATGGGATAGTATTTGAAAAAAAATATATCCATAAGTAAAGTAAGTAATATAATTACTCAATGAGATAGTTACCATATATATTTTTTAATTAGTTATGATCGAGAAAACATTCATATACAACACATATATCAAAACATTTTTCTTTAAAAGCATATAAATTAAATGTTTAGAATATAACATTTAAGATGTCTAATAAAATGGTATGGAGGCATGAAGGTTCCTTCTTATTACTCCTAGCCAGCCTTATCCTATGTATATCCTAACCTTATCCCTCCAAGGTTAAACTTATCCTATACATCATTCTGTGTGACTTATAAGTCAAGAGGTTGAGTCAATCCCAAAGCTTTCCACAAAGTTTCATCATGACATAATTACGTCATGCATCATATATAATATTTAAGCTAATAATACCATATATGACATTTGAGTCCATAATTGGCATATAATCATAATTTCATATATAACATAACACCAATTTCATGGGGCTTTTATTAGGCTATCACATATAATAAGATAAGGTCAAAATGCTAACCATACCCATAACTAAAGTATATAAAAATAATCTAGCAGAAAGAGGTTCATATTTATCTTGTCACAATTTTAGTGGCCCCAAGTAATAAGAATTTTTCATTTCGTATGCTAGATTACTGTTTTGCTTCCTTAAAAGCTTAATAATCTCTAGTTAATCTCATAAGCTTTAATCATAAGTATTATTTCCATATAAATACATTAGTTCATGTACAATTTATAAAATAATTCAAATTAAATTTCTCACACTAACCTTCATGGTTTCATTTTGAAACCCTTAAAGTAATATTTTTTTTTCACAATGTTACCATAAACCATTAAGTATACACTTATACCATCATCATCTCATGTTAATTATATAAATATTGGTGATGAAAACATCATATTTCTAATGGTTTGTTAAACAAAATTATATGGAGCACAACTTGGTCTTTTCAAGGTCCACAACTATTGTTTTTAAGTAGTTTTAAATGTATAGTTTATTTATTATCTTAACAAATAAGAAAACTATTTTTCATTCCTTTGTCAAGTATTGAGATGCTACCTATCAACAGATAGACCACTCAATTCTATCAAACATTAATATCAAAATTTAAAGAAGCAGTCACAAACCTATACCAGGTTATATTAATCACCCTCATAATATAAATTCTACTAAAAATAGCAAATCTTATTCAAATTTAATGAAAATTTTCAGAATAAACATTTAGTCATTTAATAATATTATTAAGCTTTTTTCATACTCAAAACAACCTATACAATGTATCTTTATACCTGATGATCAAAATACATAAAAAAAGTACTTTTAGCTTGAAAAATCTATTTTAAATATCAAACTTCAATAAAATTTTGTAAAAACTTATAGAATAAATAATAAGTCATAAATATCATTTTTGAATCATTTTCATATTTAAAATAAGTTATACAAGCTTTCTCCAACTTTAACTACCAGTATACTCAAAAAATGGATTATTTTAGCTTTCAAAAATCCTTTTCTTATGTAAATCTTTATAAAATTTTCTAGGATTTTCCAGTGAAGTCCCCAAGGCTTAAAATATCATTAAATAATTATAGAACATGTCACCTAAGTAATTAAAAAATTTTATTAGGGAAAACTAGCTTGTAAAGAACCATTTTCCACTTGAAAGCACTAGTTTTTAAAATAATTTTTTAGTATAAACCCATAGGCCTCCAAATATATTTTTAAACATGTATTTACTATAAATTTATAACATAAAGGTTAATAAACATCTTTAAAACATATTAGAACTTAGTATAATAAATTTTTCTTACAAAAGTAGAATTTTACCTTATCAAATAGCCATATATTGGTAAAAACTTTAATGCTATCCAAAATGAATCTTGCTTGTAAAACATCATTTTTCTTTCTTTAGAAAAAAAAAATATAAGTCACCCTAAGGATGTTAATCAAAACTTTCATATTTTTATTTGTGAAAGTCATACTTTCAAAATCCTTACTAATTTCAAAAGAAATCCTTGTTATAAAAATTTTTCTTCTAAAATCCTTTCTTGAGATTTTGAGAAAATATTTTCATGAATATTCTCCCATAAGTTTCATTGCTTTAACATAACATCAACAATCACATATATATCTTATACAAAAAGCATCTTTTGAAAAGAAAATTAAGAAGAAAAAGATTAAGTCTCTACTCACTCAAAAAGGCTTATAATTCTTAGATTTCCTCACCTAACATTTAAAGCATGTTATCCAAAATAACATGAAATTAATAAAGAATTCATGATAAGAATCATGAAAAGAAATGAATCTATGAAAGTTTAGAAACTTATACCTCTTCCTTAAAGATTAACAAAAACTTCCTCTTTTAACCAACTTTGAAGAATACTAAAGAAATTGATAAGATCTCTCCAAGAAATGATAAAAACTCACTTGTTCTTACCAAATTTCTCTTTAGTTGTGCGTGTGTGTGTATGTATGCAACAAATGAAGCTAAGGTTTACTGTTTATAAAAGAAAAGAATGCATTAGGGTGAATGGGAACAAGGTGCATGATTTCCCCATGGAAAAAACGATACAAAATTTTCCAAGTCTTTATTTTTTAGTCTTAGGCTTCGTGTTATTGTCATTGCTTATGTCATTCGTGTATTTGTATCATTGCATGTCACTTGCTTAGCTAACATCTTAGGAATTTTCCTACCATCTTTCTAATCTTAATTAGCTACTAATTATTCATTCTTTAGTCTAATCATCTTTCTTAATCATCCATTAAGATTTTAAATAAAGGTTTTTCCTAATATTTCCACTAATACCCTTGAACTTAGTCATATTCCATCTCTTCTTCTTAAAACCACATATGCCTTAATTTACATTTTTGACACGTTAGGGTCTTCATAAAATGCCCTTAAGTATAACCCTTGAGTTACACTAAATCTTTATTAACATTAGATTTTGAATACTTCTATTTACTTAGATTTTTCCTATTTAATTCCTAGTAAATTTTTTGGGTCTACTAACTCTAATAAATATTTCTATTAATATTAGTGAGTATTTCTATAGATTACCCACTATTAAACATTGTTAAAATTAACTTTGTTAATTTTAACTACTCAAGATTTTACTAGGTGTTACATCTTGTAATTCTTGATTATTTCTTAAAATGCCAAAATCATTTTTCAAAACTTCAAAACTTTCTTGAAATTCTTGATTTTTACTTTTCAAATAATCAAAATCATTTTTTAACTTTTCAAAATTGTTTTGATAAGACTTAGGAGTTTGTTTTTTAGGTTGCTAGTTCAGATCCTCTTGCTTACTTAACTCAACTTTCTCTTTTAATCCATCTTATTTATTTGGAACTACTTGCACATTCTAATCTTGCTAGATCTAAACATCTTGCTTATTGGAATTCTCATGTTGTGTTTATTTTTTTGATGAGTGGCCTTCTAAGATGAAATCACCATCCTTTTCCAGAAGCTTACTTATTTGAGTATCATTATTCTCATTACACACAATATATATGGATTTTTGTATCACAAAGGTTCTATTATTGTAAACTCTACAAGCTTTGTTCATGATAAAGTAACCAAAGAAGATACCTTTATCAAATCTTGAATTAAACTTTGCTAGTTGGATTTTACTATTGTTCAAGATATAACATCTATAACCCAATGCATAAAAGTAGCTAATATTAGGTTTTATTCCATTTTAAAGCTCCTAAAGAATCTTTTTTCAAGATTAGACATATTAAGCATCTATTGGTAATATAATATGAGTTGTTTATGGACTCCACTTAAAAATATTTTGAAAGATCATTTTCACAAAATATGATTCTAACCATATTAATTAAAATTTTATTTTTCCTTTTAATTACCTCATTTTGTTAAAGAGTTTAAGGACTTGAAATATAGCTATTACTATTTTCTTCACAAGTTTTTTTCAAAAAGATGATTTTTCAAATTCTTTATTATAATCACTTTTAATGCTTGATTAGCATATACCTCTTTCATTTTGAATCCTTTTGTAAAATCTTTCAAAATTATTGAAAGTATCATTTTTATGAGTTAGAAAGAGTATCTAAATATATCTTAAAAAATCATTAATAATAACTAGATAATATCTTTCACCTTTGAAGCTTTGGGCCTTTATAGGACTAAAAAGATCCATATAAAATAACTTAAAGGGTCTAAAAATGGAAACAATATTTTTAGGTTAAAAAAGATTTTACTTATTTCTTTTAATAACAAGCATTGCAAGTATGATTTTTCTTAAAGTTAATTTTTGGAATGCCATGAACTAAATCATTTTTCAAAATGTTTGAAATAAGGTGCATGTTAATATAGCTCAGTCCTTTAAAGGGATATCCTTTAACAAGATAGCATAAATCTTACTTATTATTTGACCCAAAAAAAACAACTATTATTAGAGATGTTTTGCATATAATAATAAGAGGATTCAAATACAACTTTATTAGAGATGTTTTGCATATAATAATAAGAGGATTCAAATACAACTTTATAGCCTTCATCATAAAGTTTACTTACGCTTTATAAGTTGTTTTTAAGTTCTTCTACCATTCTAACATTATTTGAGATAAGATGAAAATTTTCTATCAATCTTACTAATCCTAATAATTTTACATCTTGTGTCATTACCAAGAATTACATTTTTTCTCCTTGAATTGGCTTGAGAGAGATAAACTTGCCTTAATCTCCTGTCATATGCTTTGAGTAACTATTATTAAGGAACCTATAATCCCTTTTGACACTTACCTTTAAGTTTACCTATAAAGAGTAATTATGTTATTTTAGGTACCTAAATCATCTCGTTTCCTTTAGGATTAGTTCTTTGCCTTGCTCTTTTAAATATTAACCTTTTGATCTCTTTCTTTTTGCATCATAAGTAAGCAAATTCTTCTTATAAGCGCAAAATTAGGATATATGTTAATTTTTCCCATAAATTTACAAGATAAATTTGGGGTGGAATTTTGAGTTGCTTTTAGAATGAAATTCCTATAATATTTTCATTATTTCCTTGTATGAAGTTAACTCTTTATTTATTAAAGGAATGTTTTTATATTTCTACACATCTAAGTTTTTTTTCCTTTCACAAACAAAGAGAGATGCTTCTCCAAATTCTTTATTTTATTCTTAAAAAAAATTAATTTTCATTTTTTAAAGAATGGGCAACTGATTTTTCTTTTTTCAAGACATATTTTTCTTTTAAAAGAGTAATTTTTTTTTAATTTTTGAAATTTATTGATTATTCTTTTTTGAATGAGCAACTACATGCTTTTCAAAACTCTGGTTATTTTTTAAAAGAACAATCACTAACTCTTTAGCATTTTAGTTACTTTCTAAAGGAACAATCTTTTACTCTTTAATACTTGAGTTACTTTTTAGGGGTTTAGAGGAATAACCACTTTCTTTTCATAAGTCATTTTTAGAAAACATATTCATTTCCTTAAAAACTTCATTTTCCTTTTTTAAAAGATTATTTTTCATTTTTTAAAGAAATATGATTATCTAGCAATTATTGATTCTTATTTCTTAAAATGTCAAAATCATTTTTCAAAATTTCAAGATTTTTATAAGTTTTTTATTTTACTTTTCAAAGAATCAAATCATTTTTCAACTTTTTAAAAAAATTTTGTAAAGAAGATTTTTCTTTGAAAATAGAAAGATATTTCTTCATAATGTTTTGGGAATCCTTTAACAAACATTTAAAAGCTTTATGTATCTTATCATAGGAAATAGGTAAATTTAGATCCATCACCTTGATACAGTCTCCTTTAGCCATGAAGTAAAGGTTAGCAACTTCCTCCACTTTCTCCTTTTAATTATCATCATCTGGGAGAATGTATTTACCATCTCATATAGCTATCATTGTTTTCTTTTTAGTTAGCTTTTTATATAACTTTCTTTTTAGATTTAGGCAATCCACCTTGATGTGTTCGAGCTTTTTACATTTAAGTAAATAAGCGCTTAATTGTTCATTTCTTTCCTTGCTTGCTTTTTTTTCTTAAAAATGTCTTTTGAAGTTTATGTTACCTTTTTCTTCTAAGCATTTTAGTGAAACTTTTGACAAAATGAGTTGTTTCTTCATCATATTCGAATTTAGTATCATTGTTTTCTATAAAAGATGTTAAAGCTTTAAGAGTAATATGTTTTTCTTCTACTATTTGTATCTTTCATCATCTTCATTTTCTCATAACTTATAAGTTTACCTCTTAGCTCATTATAAGTGGGAGCATCGAGATTGTTCCTTTTTATATAACATTTAACTTATATTCCCATCAATTTGGAAGATATTTAAGTATTTTCAAGATAACATTTTACTTAAGAATAATTCTTCATAAAACATGAAGATCATTCAAGATGGTAGAAAGTCTTTCAAATATAAACTTAATGCATTCATTCTTCTCCATTTGAAAGAGTTCATACTCTTGAGCAAGAATATTAAAATGGGTAGTGCACACATACCTTGTTCTTTCAAAGGTGACGTTGGAATTTATCCCACATCTCCTTGGCCAAAGTGCATTTAAATGCTTTCTTATATTATTTAGGAGCAATGGCATAAATGATGGCTTTTTTAGTCTTAACATAGGGATTGTTCTTTTTCTTTTCAGCTTCATTCCATTCATTCTTTGGTTTAGGAACATTGATTTCACCTTATCTTTTTTATTGGAAGAATGTATCCTTCCTCAATCAACTCCCATATATCATGATAAATGGCTTAAAGGAATATTATCATTCAATATTTTCAATAATCATAATTAGTTCCATCAAACAATAGTGATTTAGATTTAGAATGGCTTTTTTATCCATATGATGATCCAGTGTTATCCATATTGTGTCCTTACAAAATCTTTGCTCAAAAGCAATTAAGCTTTAACAATAAAAACCAAGCTTTGATGTTAATTGATAGAGTAAAGATATACTAAGAGTGGGTGAATTAATGTTTTAAAAATTTAAGTAAACTAGTCTTTAAAAATACTTGCCTTTTAGCTTGCTTTTTTTTTATCATCCCTCAAATAGCAATCAAATAACAAATTTAAAAAATAAAGTAAATAATAAGTAAAGATAAATAATAAAGAGTAAGAAATAAAAGAGTAAAAGAAAAAAAAGATAGCATTAATATATAATGGTCCAATTACCCAAAAGAATAACTATTCTTTTAAGTCTACTCCACTTTCTTAAGTTCAAATCCAATCTTAATGGTTATCCATTAGCATTTTTTCTTTTACAAAGGCTAAGTACACTTTCCCACTTGATTGATTACATCCTTTTGGGGAATTTTCATTAATCCAAAATTTTCTTTATAAATGTTATAAGGAAAGAAATTGATGAATTTTAGTATGTATTTTTTTAATAAAAATTTTATAAAGAGTAAATAAATTTTTGAAATAAGATTATTAATAAGACATTGGGATAAAAGGATAAATTAAAACTGTGAGTAATGAATAAAAATAGATAATTCATAATGAAAGGAAATAAGTAAAATGTTAAGTGGGATAAAAATTTAATTGATTGAATGAGATTGGTGAAAAGAAATTAAATGTAAGTAAAATAGGGAAAATTTACAAAAGTGAAAAAAATAAATGTTACAAATGTTTAAAATTGAGTGTATGAGTATAAAGGAGTGCTATGGTAAATTTCCTAAAATGCCTTAGCCTTATCCTTATAAAAATTCTAATTTTTCTCATCTTTCCTCATTTTCCTATGAATTCCCAGTATCCCTAACTTTTTCCTTTTATCTTCTTTATTTTCTCTTTCCATCCCTTCATTAAATGAAAGCATATCTTTCTATCAATTTTTTTATACAATTAAGGTAAGAACATCAGAATCTCTATACTAAGTCTTCTTTCGAGTTTTCTTTTGAAAAGTTAAGAAAAAATCTTGAATTGGGTTTGAAATAAGGAAATAGGGCCCTAACCCTAAATTATTGAATTTAGATGAAAAGAAATATCAACCATTAACTTTGGACACCCAATCTCTCCTCTAAACTAAGTGAGTAAATATTTTAACCTTACTTTCTAAAAGTTTGATGATATTGTTTGGTTATTTAATAGTTTTAGGTTTTCCCACATTTATGCTTAGATGGGATCAAATGGTGTTAAATGGTAATGTTTAGCTTAATCTGATATCAAAATTGATGTATATGTATTATATTTGGGAATATTTATGAGGAAGAGTTGTTTGGTAATGTGTTTATATTGATTAGTTGGCATTTATATTAGTAAATAGTAAAAAAATTTAGAAATTGCAAAATGCTCATATATAAAGCACTTATTAGGCCTAAATTTCATTAGGCTAGGAAATGGTTTTGAAGTGATTCATTGCTTTGAAAATGTTACTAAAAGCCCTGAAAGTTTTCCCGAGGCACATCTCAAGTCCAAATATCACTAAATTAGAAAGCAATTCTTGAAGTACTTAGTTTTTTTTTCAAAATGTTACTAGAAAGGCCAAAGCAACTCATAAAGCACTTCACCTACCTTATTTTATAAATTACTTATAGTACCAACTAGGATTGATTAATTAAATGTTGTTTAAGAATAAGGTTAACATCTAAGCATCATTAATGATGTTTTACCCCTTCTCCTACATGTATATGATTAATGTGACTTGGATTGCATATAAAAGATAGATAAATGAGTAATAAAACTATGTTTGTGCTTAGAAAGAAAAATGAAGAACTTGATTAACCACCTATTATGCTATATATCCTATAAACTTAAAATACAATGAGTTATTGAGAAACAACTAATGCAAAAAAAAGCCTTGTTTACTGGTAAGTTTATACATATGGGTAATGATGCTTGTATTATGAAATTTGATTTCAAATTATGGATAAGGCTAGCTATTTTTACATATGTTTTATATGATAAATAATGGGAAGTGTATAGTATGGCCATGTATTGAAGACATGATATTGCTCATAAATGGGATTGTATTTCCTATTCATATTTATTATGTGGCTATGGTATTGATGTTGATAATTACGAATTGAAATATGCATACTTGATGAGATTAATTCTAATGAAATCATGAAAAATTTAATAAGAATGATGTAACGGGAAGGAAAATGATGATAAGGATAATGATAGTTTGGAAGGATAAGGAAAGGCTATTGAAATGTTTATCATGTAAGATAAGGATGGTTTAGAAGGATAAGGTGGGGTTATAGGGATAAGGTGGACCTAAGAGTTATAAGGAGATTTAATTACCTTTCTGCATGTTATTTACTTTTTATGTGACATATTATAACTATAATGGCCTTGTCGTTATTAGGTAATATAGAATTATCATACTATAAAATATGATTAGGTAGTTTTGATATGAACTTAAGATTATCTCAAATGGGCTTAAACCATTTCTTTTCCAACTTATTGAAAGAATTTAATTTGATTTATACTAATGTTTAGCTTAATTTCACAAATAAAGTTGAGTTTATCAAAATTCAAAAAAATTTCTAAGTCTAGGGTATTTCCTTTGGATGGCTATATGAAATATGCATTATTTAAAAAAAATTCAATATTTGTCCCCTTGTAATTTTACATCAAAGAGTGATTTTTAATAAATTTTATAGGGACCTAAAATGATCATTTTGAAAAAAATGCTATTTTTAAAATTTTTCAAAATTCAACATTTTGAATTAGAACCCAAAATCTAGATTTTTATTCTTTGAAGTTTTTATTTTTTTTATATTTTTTTTAATTCAAGTGGGTGTATTTCCTTATTTACATTTATGTCTTAAGTAAATAAAGAGTAAAATGTCAAATAGGAAATAAGGACATTTTCTGCCATTTAAGTAAATGTCCTCATTTCCTATTTGACATTTTATTCTTCATTTACTTAAGATATAAATATAAATAAGGTGCTGAAATCATGAACCAGACCTAGAAATCCCTTAAGCCCAAAAACCCATAAATAATGCTAGAGCCACAGTAACCTATGATCGACAGTGATTGTGACCCAAAAAACCTTATTTTTCCCAAAAATAGAACACCTAAAATAGAACCACACCAAAACCCTAACTTTCTTCTTCTTTTTCTTCCATTTCTAATCACATGACATAACTCCTTTTCTTCACGTTTCAACACGTTTTCTTCCACTTTCTTCTTGTTTCTCGCTATTGTTTCTATTATTTTAGGATTGTTGAGGTTTTGGAGATTCTAAAAACTTCTCCTATTGATATACTATTTTTGTACTTTTTTTTGCCTAATAAGGTAATTCTTAAGTTTTATTCTCTTATTTAGGAGTTAGATTGGTTTAGATTAGTTAGTATATAGTAAAGATTAACTTGTTCTTAGGTTATGCTTAGAATGTGAAATTTGGAGATTTTGTAATAGAGAATTCAATGTTGCAAATTGGTATTGATTTGTGTTTGAATTACTATTTGATTGCTTATACATGGTCAAGGAACACTTCCAAGTGGCATCAATGATTTGTGAAAAAAGAAGAAGTTAAACCAAGTATATTGGCTATTTTGTAAGTAGATAATGTATATTTTCACATTTTTATATATTTTCTAACCTCCTTTATACTTTTAAATTATTAATTTTATTAATTTATTAATTATTTTATTTTCTATATATTTTAATTTCATATATATGTTAAGGCACTAAGTACTCTTGGGATAAGTATCTTAAAAAAATTTCTTTTAAGTTATAGTAATACAGAATGGTACTAGAATAATACTATGGTGAGGAAATTGATTTATGTGATTCATTTTGAAATGGTGTATTATTGGAACCTTATTATATAATGTTCTTTGAAATGTTATTATGGATGAAGTGATAATGTATTGAATTTTTATGTATGTTTGTAAAACTAATTTTTAATAAGTTTGAAATGATTTGATATTGGAAATATTGATTATCATGGTTGAAAGCCTTGATAAGCTACTTATACCTGAAAAGAGTATGGAATGAGAATGATTTAAAATATTGATATATAAAACTATTTATTTCCAATAATTTTCTTATATAACTGTTACTTATATATACATGGTGTTTTACTATTTTTATAAACTTGTTTTGAAAGAAAACTAGTTAGAAATTGTAGCTAACAACAGTGATAACGTTAGCCTTAATGCATCTTAGTTCAAACTTCAGTTAACAAGGGGGTTGCTAACCCCATGTGTCAGCCAATACATGTGGATTGGTTTATGATAGCCTGATGAGTTGCCTTACAGCTGAGAGCTCGCTTGAGGTTATTATTTTATGAGTAGAATGCTCATGTTTGTTAATCATAACTAGAAATCTCCCACCCCAAAGTGTAATTTAGATGGTTTATGTATTTTAAAATTTATTAACTTTGATTTTGATTACTTATTTATCATGAATATATTGCATTGAAATTTTTACAATGAATCTATATTCATAATGATTTCCTATACTATGACTAAAGAACCTACTATCTATTTTTTGGCTTGAAACTTTTATTTTAGTATTTTACTTCTAATAAACATTCTAATTGATATTTTATCAAATATAATTGTATAACTCTTATGATATCATTTTGTATTGAAAAGCTTATTTAATTCCTTTTAAGGAAAGAAAACTCGTGCCATGGCTTGTCTAATTTTTATTGAAAATTCATATTATCTATTCACTGAGTTAATGACTTACTCTTTTTGTTGTAATATTTTTCAGACAGGGATTTAGCTTTGGGTTCATCGTCTATAGCTCCTTAAAGAGAGAGAGGAGCATTCTCTCGTGATAAGCCATACACTTTGTTTGTGTGGGCTTGATGTAAAATTTTTATATATTGTTGAAAGTTCTAAATTTTGAATATTCTTATATTTGCTCTATTAAACTCATAAGCAAGGCATGCTTCTGTTGATATACATATATTATATTTGTTAGAAATTACGAAGGATTGTCTTATTACCAAATGATATGGATTTTTTTGTTAAATATATGAATTAACAGGTGAGTGTTAAAAATTGAAAAAGTTCATGTGGGATCATATGGATATGAAAAACTAGTGATTGTGTAATAGCTATACTTTCTTGAGTTTGAAACAAGCTACAAGTTATCTTATAATATTTTAGGCTAGCATGGCCTATATGGTTGTGTTTTTTCTTTAAGGTCATGCATCAGTCACAGGCCTTACTTTTTTATCGTGACAATGACCATAATGTTATCCTGTGCCCACAATATGTCTATAGTATGATGATGGGGTATGATACTAATATAGAAAGAGACTTGTAATGTATTTAGGTGAATACATAAACTATTATGATAGCCTTAATCAATGTTAATGTTTATAATTGAAATATATTCAATACTAATGACATTGTTTTTATGATATGTATTTGTAAAACCCTTAGAATAATATTTAAAATTTTATTCTTTTAAATAACCTAGAATATTTATTTTAATTAGAAAGTGTAATTAAATTATATTTGTTTATGCCAAAGTCAAATAGGGATTATTAAAATTGGACTAATTAAATACTATGATTCAAATAAGAATATATAAATATATATACTATATATTAGCAGAAAAATAAAAGTGAGAGTGCATAGACTGTGATATCAATTAATGATGGTAGATGACTTTCATTCATGAAATTTTAAATTGATAGGAATATTTTGAGAAATTAAGGCATGATTAATTTTGAATATATATATACATATGTATACATACATATGTGAAATTATATAAAAGGTTGATTAGATAAATATATAGGTCTAAAAACATTTAAGTTGGAATTCAAATTTAATTAAAAAGAGTTTTATAAACTAAAGAATTAGATGGCTAAGATGGACTTTGATTTGGATGGAAGGACAAGATTTAAAAAGGGGGTCGAGCTTACAATACATGAGAAGCGCTAGATTAGAGCTCATGGCTTATTCTTTCCTTTCCTTTTATCCCTACTAACTTTCTCCCTCCTTTTTTTAGTTCTTTCTTTTTCTATTGGCTGCTCCTACTCTCTTTCCTTTTTCTTTCCTTCACTGTTGTGGTTCTCTTCTATGTATCATTCCTGTTGCTGTGTGTCACGTTGCTAGAAAAAGCCTTTCTTCAATTAATGGTGATCTTATTGTGTGGGAGAGAGAAGCTTTATAAGCCGTTTAGTAGCAAGCTCGATGTAATGTTTATCGGTGAGCTACCATTTGATCTCTATCTTCGATGTATCCAACTTATAGCTACTAGGTGCTATGTCATTCGCGCTATGAGGCAGAGTTTCTAGATGCGACTGTAGCAATAGCGTAAGGGCATTCTGCCCTTTCCTCCTGGTGGTGTTTCAATGTGTTTATTGTTGGTAAAGCTATGGAAAAGCTTTGTAAGTAAGGTTAAGATGATTTATAGCATGATATCTTAATATTTTGCTTGAGTAATTGTAGCTTAAAAAATCCATTTCTACATATTTTGAAGAATATGATAATGAGTTTGAAAAATAAAAATTTTATGTTATAAGATGTTAGAATATCATGTTTATAGTATTTTTAACATTTTACACCTTAAGATTTTGGATGATTTGAAACTGATTCAGAAAACTTATTTATGCATATTTAAGATAATTAATAACATATTAGAAAGATATGATTTTTATGCTATAATATGTTTAAATAACATGGGTAAAATCATTTTAGAGTATTATATGATAATATTTTCAATGGTAGTTGTATATCTTAGTAGACAATACTATGGGTAAATTTATATATATGATGATAATTTTGAAAAATAAGAGCTTTATGATACAGAACGTTGAAATCATAAGATTAAAATATTCTTGAAGTGTTATGTTCCAATATTCTAAATATAGATGAACAACGGGCTAGCCTACCGGGTTTCGAGTCAGGCTTTTCATATAAAATTGCATGAAATGCATGGCCCCAACTTAAGCTCGACTTGAGCTTGAGCCTGACCAATTGAATTTTAAAAAAATTTGACTCAGTCTAGCTCGTTTATTATTTTACATGACTTGAAAGCATATTAATTTTTTTTATTTTTAAGTAGTAATAAATTTTTAAAATAAAAATATATATTTAAAGAGATAATAGAATATTTAAGTATAGAAAATATTTAATTATATTAAATTAATCTAATCGAGCTAAGCCTGCCTATTTTTTATTTTTATGGCTTGAGTCTAACCTAAATAATAATCAAGCCATAAAAAACCCAATAAGCTTATCAAGCCATAAAAAGGAGTCTAAATTCTATATTTTTTTAGGTCGAGTGGGTCACTCCCCCATGTACAACTCTAATTTTAAAGGTTTAAACATGATTCAGAAAACCCTTATTTTGTCATCATATTTTAGATATTCAGTATAACATTGATAAATTAAGGATACCATGTTTAAAAGTATTAAACTAGTATATTTATAGTATAATTGCATCATTAAAATTTAATATTTTGATGTTTGGAGTTTGATTCAGAAAACCCTTATTTTATCATCATATTTTAGATATCCAGTATAACATTGATAAATTAAGGATACCATGCTTAAAAGTTTAAGACTAGTATATTTAAAATATAATTACATCATCAAAATCTAATATTTCGATGTTTGGAGTTTGATTCAAGAAATCCCTAATAAATGTGATTTTTTTGGTTCTTTATAGAAAGTTAAAAATATAAGAAAATAAGTGGATGATTTTATATAGTAATGCAAGTCAAACCCTTATAAAGCTTATGGTTTCAATATTTTAATTATTTTATACTTTAATTTAGAAAATCTGTTATTTATGAGAATTTATGATTTTTTATGATAAATTCAAAAATAAAGAAAGTGACAATCTACAACAATTAAATGGCTTATCTAAATTAAAAATTAATATTAAAGAATATAAGAAGTAGGTAATGTGAAATATTAATATACAATGATATGAATATAAATTTGTAATGTTTAGAAAGAATATAAGTAATGCTTATATATTTGTGATTTTATCACTATAAATGGTACACCAAGAAGATAAAAGACGGATGAAAATGAACTACTTTGAGTTTTTATAGTAGATACACACTATCAAGTGAGTATATATTTCACTATAAATTAATGTCTTAATAATAACTTGTTTAAATGTTATAATTAATATTCCTTCTTATAAATGATACTGATTATATGTTTGTTCATCTATAGATTCTTAACAATATAACTATGAATCAAAGTGTACTATTGAATCATCTTTGGAGTTATACATAAGAAATAAGGAAACAATGTCTATGATAAGATAATGATTGCTCAATAAATAGATGTTGATTAACTATATTTAAGAAGCATGGTGATGTTATTATTGACTATGATAAATTATGAATGAGTTAATATTTTTACCCTTATGTTGTAGAACACAGTATAGGCTATACTAGAATATGAATGATTATTGTAACTATGCAAAAGGGCATGGAAGTGTTGTTATATATATATGTGTGTATATTGTCATGTGTCATATATCTATGTAATGATGAAATGATTGCCTTGTGTTGATACTACATTAAATCTTATAATATGTAAAGCTAAGCTCTAGTGTATATATTATGTTGTGAATTATGCTATGAGTGACATTTGAAATAAATAATGTGATAGAGGCGATGATGTGAAAGTTAAATGAAAAATTTTCGGCAAATAATTTGTAGAAGGTATAAGGTAAACCTTTAAGTGATAAGGATGGATAACTTATGAAAGGTATAAGGTTGACTAAAGAGTCAAAAGGTGGATACATGTCTATTATTTGTTTTAAATCGTTATGTATTTATGATGTGAGTTTGAGATCTATTTATGCTTGCATATTACTGCTTGATGTGATTTAGAAACTTGATATAATTGGGCTTTATTGATTATTTGTGAATGTGATAACCATCCAAAATAGATTGTGTATGATTTGACAATGATATTACATACCAATAGATAGTTGAGATTGTTAAAACTTATGATGTGAAACATCGAATCTAAGTTATATGCAGGTGAATATTCAACCAAAGACTTAGCTTCATATATTTTGAAAATCCAAAAAGATGAGATTGCAATTATTTTTCTAATCAAGTATTTAATTAGCATATGGCTATTTAATAAAATTAAATTGAGGTTTAATAATGATAGATATATGCTCACTGAGTTCTCTTAACTCATTCTATTTTATTTTTAATGTTTTTTGGTTGAAATAAATATGTTTAAACTTTATTGCATCCATGGAGAATTAAGGAGCACCTGGTTCGAAGATTTGATAATCAAGGTTCTCTTAGGATTAGGATTAAATTAGGATAGAAATAGAAATTATATTGATTAAGAATTTAATGTATTGAATCGTTTATTTATGTATAAATTTTGAGATTATGTAGTATTATATGTATCTAATATTGTTGTATTATCCGTAGAGAATACAGGTCTTATGATTTAGGGCATACAACACAGGGGAAATGTTCAAAAACAGATGAGCTCTATTCATTTTTTTACAAAAAAATTTAAAGTATAATTTTAGTTCTCATGAAAATAAAGAGATTTTGAATGGATGAAAGTGGTATAAATGACAATGAGGTTAGTGGAAATTGAATAATGGAATCCACATTGGTTATAATTGGGTTTGGATCATAATAATATGCCTAAAGTGTTTAAGTTTGCAAAAGGGTAAATTCGATCAATAAGCTTATAATTATTAAGTATGTTTAATTTTTCTTAGTATCTTCACTCACTAATCACCAAACTTATCCTTCTATATATTTTCCTTTACAAATACTTTGGTTAATGTTCCATCACTACCTTAAAGGTAAAGTTCTCAGAGAAAAGATGGTATGGCTTAGGCAGTATAGGATAATTAATTGTAGATATTTTAGGCTATCATCTATATAAGGTAAAAGAGGTAAAAGGTTATTATATAATTTAATTAAATTATATTTTGTTAAATGATAACAATTTCTCCAACTCTTTGGTAACATGGATAGCTTTCCTTAAATCTTGTGTAATTTTTATATATGTGTTAGTAGATTGCATTTAGGCTAGTGGAAATCAGGACCAAGTTCTATATTAATCACAACTACATTTAGGTCATAAAATAATATTTTAAGGACTCAAGCAATCCTACTTTAACACTTAAGGATTTTTTCTCATAACTTAACTATAAAGTATTTGTAAATATTTCTCTCACACTTCACCTGAGCTAGTGAACCATTAAAAAGTAAGGTTTATCTATTAAAGAGATTATAAGGGTATATACATTTTAATAGTATACATTTGCAAGTTTTAAGCTTAAGAAAAAGAGTACAAAGAATAAAAGGAATTTTAGAGAGAAAACCTTCTAAAGAGAAAAAGAGATGTTTGTGTTATTAATCGATGGAGTGTAGTTTTCTATTCATAGTAAAGAATGGAAACTATTAGAGATTGCCTAAATCCTAAAGAACAACATCTTTAAAGCTTCTTCTATTGCTTTTTAATCTTCTTTGCTGCTTACTTTTTTCCATTCTATCATTATCCACTCACATTAATCTTTAGTATTTTTTAAATGAGTGAGCTTACTATTTCTTATGCTAACCTGATGTGTCTTTTTCAATATGTACTATAAAACTACATTTAACATGCTCTTTTAAAAAGATTTGAATTTTAGCAATGAAAAGTCCTTTTTTAAATGGTATTATTGCTTGTACTTTTAGATTTTCAACCAATCAGGGCTCCTCAACTAAGTCAGTATGAAATGGATCACTAAAGTGCAACCTATAATATATAAGTGATTTTGTAGAATGTAATATGACAATACATACAAATAAAAGAGCAACCTAGATAATTTTTCTATTTTCTAACATTTAACAATCCAAAACACAAGAGCAATTGAATTTGTTTGTCTCGCATCAGTTCAAAGAGCAATTAGGCAAATATATTTAAACCAGTAAATAAGATTTATTGCCCAGCAACATTTAAACTATTATATCATATCTTTGCATTTAAGAATAATTATTTCCATTAGTTTTAATTATCATTAAAATAAATTAAATTATTAATTAATAACATATAGAGGTCTTACATTTTCATGACATTCTCGTTACTTGCGTGATAGTAATATATTGTTAAATACCACTCACTATTTATGATATTAAAATAGGATTTTAGGATCGCTACCAATGTAATAAGAACTTATAGGGTGACACAAAAAGAGTGAGTCAAATATTAAGGTCATAATGTAATTAAAAACTTTTAATGAGATTAGATCTCCTAATTAGGATAGACATAATATGATTAAGCTTCACTAAGTAATAGTACAATATGATTGGGCTATATTTAATTAACACTAAAGATAGGTTGATTATTAGCTAGAATTATTATTGGGTCTGTTCAATAACTAAAGCCCAACTATATCTTTTCTTAAGGTAATCTGGTAAGATATTGCAATCAATTAATATAATCGAGTGAAATATTTTCATATATTAATTAAGCTAAAGTTTATTCTATTTTTTTACAAGAACCCTAGTGCTGGTATATGAGACATAAAATGTTAGGGTTATAAGATTGAGTGTAACCAAAAAACCAAAAAATTTTGTAACTAGCATTACACTGAATTAAGAGTGACCTCTTTCAATTTGATAAAAGTTTTTCATAATATATGTGGATAACATAGAGAAGTTAACTTTTGGATAACATTCATGATTCATTATTTTGATCATGAATTCATGGTTCATTGATTT
The DNA here is from genome assembly GCA_020226215.1 of Sindora glabra. Taxonomy (NCBI): domain Eukaryota; kingdom Viridiplantae; phylum Streptophyta; class Magnoliopsida; order Fabales; family Fabaceae; genus Sindora; species Sindora glabra. The sequence continues at coordinate 101,620,754 of CM035226.1, forward strand.
GGTTAAAGCATTTGTGCATCTATAATCATCCAGTTTGTGTGTTCACGATGAGCTTTAGTCATGATTAAACCTTGTTTGAATGTTGGTGATTGGAATACTCATATCCATTGAAGTAGATATGATTTTTACCTACTTTTGTGAGTCCATCGCATTAAGATCAACTATCTTATTTTTCTTATAAGCTATAAAGGTTAATCTATCACTAATTTATGTTTCTTTTACATGAATCCTTGGTAGATTTCAAAATAATTTAAAATTTTTGTTAAGCTTTCTATATTTGAAACCAAAGACCACATTAGATCCATTATATTAGAGAACTAATAATGCATCTCATCATCTAGTTGCTATCCCACAAGCTTAACTAACAAGAAATTGTAATATTCTAACATCTTCCTATAATGTTCAATTTAAGTAAGAAACTAACATGGATCAATAGAAGGACCTATACATAAATAGTAAGGTGGCTTCAACTTGATAAACTTATAAATAATATAAAGCCTATTATTAAGGCCTCCCTTAGGAGGGATTCATCCTTATCCCTTTTATCTTTCTATTCACATCACAATTGTTTTGATTGTATTGCTTATAATCCCTATTGTTAGCAAAAACTTAGGCTATATGATCTATAACTTGTTGTAAAAAATTTATAACCTAAGGTAATAGTTCCTAATCACTTCTCTCAATCTTATAGTTATTATCTTTGATGGGAATCCAAAGGAAGTCAATCATAAAGAAGTGAGATAGAATGAGAACTTAATCAAGTGTATAAAAATTGTGCCACATCATCATCAAGGAGATGGCGCCACATCAGCCATGATCCATATTCCTACCACATCATCAAGGAGATGGCGTCACATTATTGCCACATCAGCCATTACTTTCACTATTATTTGATGTTTTGGACTTTGATTTAGTATTTGGACCTTTAGATTATGTTTTTTTTTTGTTTTATGTCATTTATACCTTTTTGGGCTTTAATTTAGGCTGAATGTGTTAGACTCATTTTACTTTAAAACATTCACCATGTTACTATAAGTAACTATGTTACTTATAGTAATTTAGAGGCTCATTTATTAGGTTTAGGTTTATGGATTAGTTTAGGCCAATATGCTATCATTTAAGCCCATTTAGAAAGCTATATAAGGAGGCTTGTTCCTTATACAAATTAGTTTTAAGATTTGATATTTTGAGTTAGAGAATTTAGCTGAGTGCCTCCCTTGAGTTTTTGAATGAACTTGTGACTTATCAAAGGAATTCACCCTTTGTGGCGTTGATCATCACTAATCAAGGATTCTTCCTTGTGGCGTGTTCTTCTTCTTCACTTATCGAAGGATTTACATCCTTTGTGGTATGTTCATTATCACTTATCGTTCCCATTCTTCATCTTCTAGAATGTAGTGTGAATAACCTTCTATTTTTGATTTCGCATTTGCTAAATTTGGGATATATCCAACATAATTTCTTATCATTTGGTATCAAAGTAAGGTTCCCAAATTTAAGTTTCAATTTTCCTTAATTTTTCATCACTGTTCATTTTATTGTTCACGTACTATTCATTCGCATTGTTACGCTACTGTTCACATAATTCATATCATAATTCTTCATTTCTACCTATTTGGATTTCTTTTCTTTGTATCCATTTCATTTCTGATTAGATTTATGTCAAATTTATATGTTTTGATTCATCATTGTGTCAAATCTGAGTTGTTCTTCAATTTTGCCTTCCATGTGTTTGATAAGTTATCCAAGTCAATTGTAAGTCTGAATTTACTTTGATACTTGGTCACCTTCTTTGTTTTGTATTATTTGTTGTTGTTTAGCTCAAAATTTGCTCCAAATATTTGTACTGGTATATTGAATGAAAGGTGCATTGAACATGTTTATTAAAAGTTTAAAGTGAAGAAATTCAACTTGCAATAACCAATAGTCATATTCTAATAGCATAACATGAAGGTGTTATAATTGAATATAATAATTGATTAAAGCAAAGTAAAAAGCACCAAGTTTGTATTTTGTGATATCCTTGCAATCAGCAAAACTAGTGCTGAATTAGTACTGTTTGTATTGAGTTACAAAGGAGAAACATGTGACAAAAAAAAGAACAAAAACAACAAGAAACAAAGGAGAAAAGCTAAGTTAGTGAATCAAAAGGCAAATTACAAAGAAGAGGCAAGAAAAATAAAGTGCTGAATTGTTGAAAACAAAGTGAAATAAAAAAGAGAAGTTATTTGCTTGTAGTTATTGTTAGTTTGCTCTACTCACATTTGAACTTCTCATTTTGAAATTAATTATTCATTATCTTTTTCAATTAATTGAATTCTCTAATCAACAGCTCTTTTCATTATTAAGTCTTTATTTTGAGTCTTGTTTATCTCTTTTCTTCAATGGTTTGATTCTAAATCTTTGAGTCTTGTAAGTTTCTATTCTTGAATTTCCATTTCGTGTTCCTTGATTGTCTTGTTTGATTCTTCAAAGCGTGTGAACTTTGATTGGTGATATTAATTATCACATTTGTTGAATCTTATTTGGTTGTGTATTCTACTTCTCAAAGAACAACAAGAGGGAAAGAGTGAAATAGCAGAAAAAAAGTAAAAGTGTGTGAGCTCATTTAAGAGTAAAAGCCTATAAAAAGTGCAAATACGAGTGTGAGTGTTTCAAAATAAGTGAGTTGTGAGCTCTTCTTGTGAGGTCTTTTCTTTATATAACCTTTCTTGCAAGTATAATATTTGATGTTAGGAGATAGTGGAAAAAATATTGATAGGTACACATGGGAGAATTTGCTAGAAGCCATAAAAAAATCTGATGAAATGCTTAAAAGACTTGAAAGTAGACAATCTCAAAAGAGTCAACATGGTGAGATGGGTGAAAAAAAAGATGAGATAGAAGATAAAATGAAAGATATATTGAAAAAGAAGGAGTTGAAAATAAAAATGAAAGGAGCAAAAGAGAAAGAATGTACCATGATGTAAAAAGAGATGAAAGAAGAGATGATAGGAGTGGAGCAGATATGCATAAAAGTGGTGGAATGGCTTCAAACCTTCAAATTGACAAAAAGAAATTTCCTTTATTTCAAGGAAAGAATGATTCTCAAGCTTACTTAGAGTAGGAAAAGAAGATGGAGTCAATTTATGTTTGTCACCATTATTCAGAAAAGACAAAAGTGAAGCTTGCTACCTATCAATTTAGTGATTATGCTAATATTTGGTGGGATCAACTTGATTCAGCTAGAAGAAGAAATGGTGCAAAGCCTATTACTACTTGGGAAGAGATGAAGGTTATTATAAGGAAAAAATTCATTCATGACTGCTATTATAGTTCTTCATGTAAATCTTGGGAGAGGATTGTTGAAAAGAATAAAGACAAAGTAGTTCCATGCAAGTCTGAATACTCTCCAAGAATTAAGGAAGAATCATCATCAAAACCTAAGAAAGAAGTGTCTAAGAGAAAATTCAAAGTTGAAAAGTATCAAAAACATTTCAAGGACAAGTGTTTCAAATGCTTAAAGCATGGTCATCATGCCATTAATTATTCACTCAAGAGAGCATTAAAGATTCAAAAAGTCTTAGGACAACAAGTAAAGGAAGAAAGTGAAGATCAAAGAGAGAACATCTTCCACACTAGATTCAATATTAAAGGTAAGATGTATAATGTGATCAGTGATAGTGGAAGTTGTACTAATGTTGCTAGTACCTACGTGGTAGAGAAGTTGAATTTGCCTACTTTGCCACATCCCAATCCATACATGTTGCAAGGGTTGAATGATAATTATGGAATAGAGATTACTCAATAAGTGTTAGTTTCTTTTATCCTTGGTAAATACTAAGATGAGTTGCTATGTGATGTTGCTCCTATGAATGCTTGCCATTTATTGCTTGAAAAATCATGGCAATTTAATAGGAAAGTTACACATAATGGAGTCCTCAACACATACAACATTGAAATGAATGGGAGGAAAATAAAACTCAATCCTTTAATCCCAAAACAAGTGTATGAGGATCAATTAAAGATGTGAAAGAAAAGAGAGGAAGAACGAGAAAAGAAAAAGAGAGAAAAAAATGAGAGAAAAAAAGAAGAAAATAATGGAGAGAAGAGAGTAGAAAAGAGTGATAGCAATGAGAAGAAAAAGAGTGATTGTGAAAAAGAAAGTGAGAGAAAAATTATGTTGAAAGAAAAAGAGAGTGATTTTGTAGAAAAAAGGAAAAATAAAATTTAGGAGTTATTAGAAAAGTAAGTGGGATAAAGAGTGTTTTGTATATTTCTAAGTCAATTATCTTATACAAGAAAGCTTATGAAAATACTAACAATCTTGAAATTATTTTATCAAATACTTGTGGTACTGTTTTAAAAGAATTCCGAGAAATGTTTCCAAAAGAATCTTTCAAAGAGCTATCATGTGTGAGAAGGAAAATGGCCCAATTGGAGCAAGGTAACATCATTGTGATGATTGATATGTTGTCTTGGAGGTACACTCTCATCTCTAATTTACATAAAAATTTGTTGGGTGTTGAAAACATTAGAATTTTGTATGTAAATGATTATGGACTTCTTAGTTCTTCACTCAATATTGTTATTCCTTTAGTTGATTTTGCTACTCTTGCATTTATTGATGGCGTTGCAAAAATTGATGCTTGTGAGAAAATAGTTATTGGAGATATTTTTGTGTATGATAGATTTTTGTGTGGAAAGAACAACATGTGTGTGCCTAAGAGTTCTCATAAAAATTTGTTTAATAGGGAAGCTCATGGACATGATTTGATACAATATTTTGGCATTAAGGATCTCTTTGATATTGTGCTTAATGTGTTGCATGACCCTTTTGTGTTCTCTAAACATGGTTTGAAATAGAGATATCATCAAATGTCCTTAAGAAAAGATGTTGGAAAGAAAAATAGTTTCAAAGTAAAACATGGTTTCTATGAATGGTTGTCTTTGCTTCTTGATTTGTCTAATGCACCAAGTATTTTTGTGAGCTTAATGAATTATGTTTTGCATACTTCTTTAAATAAATTTGTTAGGGTTTATTTAGATAAAATTCTTGGGATGAATTTATGCATTTTTACTTACAAGTTTTTTGTGAGTTTCTATTATTTGCATGTTTTGAGTATTTTTAAGAATAAGTTTGTTAGTGTTGGTTTTCATTGTTATCATGAGCCTAAGGGATGATTCTTCTTGTTTGAAAACTTAAAGAGTTGGAAAGGGCTGTCATATATATATGATCTTGTACATGATGAATTGTATGCTCAATGTGTGAAATGCTCATTTTACAAAAGGAAAGAATTGCTTGTTTGAATCACATTATGAGTAGTATAGAAATAAAGATCAATGAAGTAAAAGTGAAAACAATTAGAAAATGGTCTCCCCCTAAGTTTATTGGTGAAATTAAGAGCTTTCATGGTTTAATTAATTTTGATGGAAAGCTTATAAGGAATCTATGTGCTTTCAATGCTAAACTTGATATTGTTGATAATTTTATATGCTTGCATGAGATTGATGAATCTTATTTTATATTTGATTCAGGTGGTTGCTTATTGAAGGTGTGAATGGAAAAGGAAGTGTTCCAAATCTAGGGAATCCTTATTATATCTAGATGAAGATGGCTCAGCCCAAGTCTTGAAGAGACAACAATTATTTTCGTAATTTGAATTCTCATTATGAGTTTGATATGAGTGCTTCTTTAGGTGTTCCTAATATTTCTCCATTTGATGTAGGTTTTGAAGATTCGAGAATAAATCTTTTTGAAGAGAGGGGGAATGTTGGGAATCCAAAGGAGCTCAATCATAAAGAAGTGAGATATGATGAGAGCTTAATCAGGTGCATTAGAATTGTGCCACATCATCATCAAGGAGATGGCATCACATCAGCCATGATCCATATCCCTGCCACATCATCAAGGAAATGGCGCCATATCATTACCACATCAGCCATTACTTTCACTATTATTTGATGTTTTGGACTTTGATTTAATATTTGGACATTTAGATTGTGTTTTTTTTTGTGTTATGTCATTTAGACTTTTTTAGGCTTCAATTTAGGTTGAATGTGTTAGGCCAATTTTACTTTAAAACATTCACCATGTTATTATAGGTAACTATGTTACTTATAGTCATTTAGAGGCCCATTTATTAGGTTTATGTTTATGGATTAACTTGGGTTAATACGCTATGATGTAAGCCCATTTAAAAAGCTATATAAGGAAGTTTGTTCCTTATACAAATCAGTTTTGAAATTTGATATTTTGAGTTAGAGAATTTGGTTGAGTACCTCTTTTAAGTTCTTGAATGAACTTGTGACTTATCAAAGGGATTCACCTTTTGTGGCATTAATAATCACTAATCAAGGATTCTTCCTTGTGGCGTATTCTTCTTCTTCACTTATCGAAGGATTTATATCCTTTGTGGCGTGTTCATCATCACTTATCGCTCCTCTTCTTCGTCTTCTGAAATGTGGCGTGAATACCCTTCTATTTTTAATTTCGCATTTGCTGAATTTGGGATAGATCCAACACAATTTCTCATCATTTGTCAATCTTGCCTTTATGAACTGAATAAATTCTCTTTATTCTTTTATTTTTACCATTCTCTATGATATCAAACTATTAGATAGTATCACAAAATAGAATTTTTTTAAAAACAAAGTGTCACGACTCTTTTCTAATCGTAACCGACATGGATCTCATTACTGGTTTCCACAAGCCTTAACAATTTTTATACTTTCTATCTGATAGGAGTATTCAAAATATCAGGGGAACTTAAAATTTTGTTTTACATTTATTTTGCAAAAAAATAAACAGAACCTTCCTTGTTTTTGAATACTTCCTGAGAGTCACACGCTCTATAATTCAAAGCTTATTTAATTTCCAAAAATGATAATGTCATTAACACATATAAGACATTATAGTGTCACACTTATACACATACAATCAATTCATCACATCATATAATTCAACAAATCTCTATGTGAATGCTTGATTACATTCCCAACTATCAAATCTTCTAGTAAAGTGGTAACTTGGAAACATTGAATTACAATAGAATAAGTTACATGAACTCAATGAATATATATCTACCATTTTATAGGTGTTCAATTATATATAATAATCATAGATTAATTATATTAACAAACCCGTTTCTTGAATTCTCTAAATTGTACGAAACCATATCCTGAAATAGAAGTTCACCTGCATATAACTCAAGCTCTATATTTCATAACAATAATCATAGGAGTCTCAAATTTCTATTAGAATTCAATATCATAAACTACCAATTCCAGGTAGACTTCACTCACACAAACAACCATTAAGGCTCAATGCAAATAAATCATCACAATCATATCAAGACTATGCAATCATGTCAGATAATGACATCATCGCAACTGATTTTTGGGCTAATACTATATCTTTCTCAATTGTTCGCCAGGAATTCTCCATCCGGTTCTCAAATAAATCTTATATCTTTCACAATTATTAGCCTAGAATTTTCCATCCGGCTTCTGGTATTATTTCTTCATCACAAATCACAATATCCAATGATATTGCTCTCGCACAATTTCGAATTTTTCGATGCCTCAATAGGCTCAATTCACAATATAGTAAATTCGTTAAAACTTTAGTCTATTTATATTACCAAACCCAAAATAAGCCCACATAGACAATTAGCCAATAATTATAGGCCATCAAAGCATATAACACAAATGAGTAATACGATCTATTGCAATCCTATCATAACTAATCAGTCATTAACTAACAAGGACATAACCATGCTTCTGTTGCACACTCTAAATAATTATCATTCATTAATAACTCATACCCTTATATCACAAAATTAAGATCATGTAACAAATATGAAATTTATATTATCAATAAAAGAAGTATCATTCACAACATTTAAATTATATTTTGTTTAGATGATTTGGTGGTGAGATATCTACTCACATGATGAAATCATCCATCTACTACATGTAGTTCCAAGACATCTATGAATATCTCTTATTTTATTCCTAGTCACAAATCATAAGAATAAATTATGGATAAATAAGCATTCCGTATTTTTCTCCCAAGTTATTTGAATTTCATTTCTTACAACAATATACCAGTATTTTAAATCATCCTCTTTTTGTATTTTATAATATTAACTCATGATAATGGAATATGACATTCTATCAAGGTTTTTGAATTATATTTACACTCGAAGAATTACTAAATTTAAATTTAATGATCTTAAAAGGTTAAGTTATATTTCCATATTTATCTCCTACTATTAGCATTGCCAATGATAAATTATATTCTACTTGTTTTCTCTCTATTTATTACATATCCTTATTTTATTAATATCACATCAATTATCTAAATAAGTGATAAAAGTTTCTTTACCAATCACCAAATAATTAAAATATTAAACTCTTATGTTGTGAAAATGTCATATTAATGCTATTATAGCATTTTACAATATAAAATCATATTTTTTTATATGCATAACTTTAAAAATGGATTTTTCTAACATATATATTACCACTATTAACAATCATCTAATACTTTAAAATGATATTATTCATGTTATATATATAACGAGCTTTATTAATATAAATTGTGTTAGTCATGAAAATGCAGCCGTATCCATATAAACAGACTGAAGGCAACAAGTACATATATACATATATAAATTGCATTTGAATACTTTGACTTACCGAAGAATTCTTAGACACTTATTTTTACCACAAAAAAAAAATAAAAAAACTAACTAATGAGGTGCAGTTTATAATACGGCCAAGTGTCACGTGTAATCTCAATAAAGCAACTACTTTTGTGATGTGCCCTCAAAGCATGTTTTTAGAACAGTAATTTATTATAATAAAACTTTTAGTGGAATCTAAGACTCTGCACTATTCTCTTTTTAAAAGCATCAATGTAGTATGAATCGCAGTAAACACACTCACCACAGCTCAATAGGCTTGCCGCCACACCTCGTGGAGTTTGCTGCCAACCGTTCGACCCAAGCTGCCATGAGAACGTACGTATGGCTGTTTCATTGTTTCTCATGCCGTTTTGCTCACGGAGGGGAAGCTGATGACAGAACTGTAGAGAGAAAAGCCCAGCCGCTGTGTCGACGCTGGCACCAGAGACAGTGGTCGACAAGACAGAACCAGCAGGTAGTGGTGGCGTGGCTCTAGCGGATACACACGGAGGAGGAGCCGAGAGGAAGAAGGAGGGAGGAGGAACTGATGACGGAAAAGAAGAAGAGAGAAGAGAGAGGTAAAAGTCGGTGTTGCTGTGTATGCATAGAAGCTGCCGAAAACTAAATAAGAAAAATGGAGAGTTGGTTCCTTCTAGAGAAAGCTGAGAGTATTCATTTTTTTTTAATAAGAAAAAGCTGTAGCACAAAAATTCCAGAGAGAAAAAGTGGCGGTGAAGTCAAAAAAGAAGCCAGCAACCACAAAATAAAGGGGGAGGCAAGAAATTCAAGGGAGGGATGTCAAAAAATATAAGAGAGTTGGGTTTTATTCTCATGCGTCTCACTCATGTGGGCTCATTTCCAAAATAAATCTCAATCTTCCAAACACGTCAATTTAATCTCATCCATCCATTTAATTCAAAAAAACCCATTTCTTCAAAATTGATTTTATTTGAAGTTCTTAAATCAATTATTTTCACTTCCCATTAATATATATATTTGTATTAATAATTTAGAATGTTCCAAAATAATTATTTCATCTTTCATTACTCACAAAAATAATTTATCACATGCTAACAATAAATTTCATAAATTTTACACCCATAATTACTATTTCCCACTTATAAGAAATTTCTCATAAGATATTTTGATCGCGGCTATCAAATTAGTCAAATCAAAATTACTAATTCTTAAGAAAATTTGTAGAAAAATGGTACAAATCAGGTCGAACCTTTAGAGATCCTTTTTAATTAATCTTCTGTGATTACTTACTAATTATATTTATGATGTGAAATTATATTGAAATACCTAAAAACAAGAGAATGCTAACTACTTATGCAATTAATCAAACACAAAACATGCAAACTTTAAACTAATGTAGGATGCAAAATAATCATGCAATGCAGAATTCAAAATTCAAAATAAATGTAGAACCAAATTGGAAGGAGGACTTCCAAGTTCAAAACAAGCAGAAAATAATAACAAAAGATTAACAACAGAATCAACAAAGCAGTAGCAATAAAAACAAGGAATATTAATGAATAAAAATAGCTGATTTAAGAAATTTAAGGTCTTTTCGAGAGATTAATCATAGATCACTATAAACTTGATTTTGTAATTGATTATTTGACCTTAAATTATTCGGAATCCCTACAACAATTTATGAATTCTAAGTTAGATAATCATCTAGGGTCTAATTGATTAAGATTAGCAAAGTTAGACAATCGTCATAACTCCTAAACTATATCAAAACTAATTTAAAGATAAAATTTAGCCAAATTAAATGGATAAATTTAAAATCTTAAACTGTCCATTCATCCCCTTTTCTCCCATAAAGAATTATGATTAATCAACCAAAATTCACCCAAATTACTTTTAACCTTTGAGATGGTAGAATTGAGCTTTCGAACAAACTAGAAAGTTGTAAAACTTTTTCTTAACTTTCCAATGGTATAAGGATCATCCAAATCTAACATTCAAAGCTCAAGTTTTGATCAAAAAACTAAAATAGTATCAAAACTTCAGCATTAAGCCCAAAATCCATCAAGTTCAAGTGAATGCAATTAGTCTCAAATCAATGTAGAATTGATTCAATTAAGTATCATCTTCATCCTAAGAGGCTTAAATATGAGAAAAAATATTAATAAAATGTTATTCACATCAAATTTACATAAATCTCAATTTAATAATGGCCATCTAAACATAAGTATATTGCAAATATTTCTCTTGATATCATCTTATCATTTTAAAATAAGTTTAAAATTAAATATTAACTAAATAAATAATATAAATTTTCACAGGATTGTAATTTATAAAACTTTATGTATTAATCTAGGATATTACACAAAGCACCACCATTAATTGTATATATATAAGGTCTACTAAAATAGCCTTGGTAATACATGATCCTAAGTGTACATGTCCTAATGATGCAATTTTGGTCCCCACCAACGTAGTAGTAGATACAAATACACCCCTATAAACTAACTAATCATAGGGCCATTAATCTGTAGGTAAATGTTAGATCATACTTTGATAAAACTTTTATTATACCCTTCTTACAATTGTGACCAATGCCAAAAAGATTACAAATAATTTTGCAAGCCTGAATTAAGCTTAATATTAATTTAATAAGGTAATAAAGCAATAAAAGTTCCAAATTGTTATTTGTTTCAAATATACTTTGATAAAACTTTTATTATAGCCTTCTTACAATTATGACTAATGCCAAAACATTACAAATAATTTTGCACACCTGACTTAAGCTTAATATCAATTTAATAGGGCAATAAAGCAATAAAAGTTCCAAACTGTCATTTGTTTCAAATATGATTTAAAAAATTGTAAGTATATTTGTCAGAACCCCTATTAGATTGTGATTAACGTACAAGGTTGCCATCTGTAACTACCTATAAGCCTTACTAATTTACAATAACATACTAAACTTATTATATTACCATGCCATATGTAAGGACCCTTATGATTTGAGCTAAACTTGACATTATGCATGAAATGTGACTTTTAGTCCAACTATCTTGAAGCTTACTAATCTACCATATGAATTCTTGATGTAAGCCCACATTCAACCGATTAAGTAATGATTGGGTACTTTAAGGATAAATTTTGAAAGGAAAGAAAGAGAAAAAAATAAGATCACCTAGAACTTAGTGAATAATCATTCTAATCAATAATTAAAAGTTTAAATCATAATGCATTGATTTACTATTTAATTTTTAAGAAAAATGAGACACTGACTTAAAGGAGAATACATTATTGGTGAAAAGTCCTAAATATTGTGTCATCCTCTCTAAGGTCTAGTTTATGCAAGGCTAGCTTACAACCATATATTCAAGAATCAACTTTAATATTGTGGCTATTTGTTAAGATAGTAAATGCACCATGTCATGGTTACTTTCATCCATTTGTTGCTTGCTTACAACTAAACTTTGAGGCATTAAGCTGTAACTATTTTAGTTTACCATCTCACTAGGTTGTAAATTTAGTCTCTTAGCCTAATTGTTTCAACCATTGTACTATATGACCTAATTTTTTTCATAAAATTGCAACATGCCATAAGGTATTCCAGTTAACAGCTTTGTAGGCCCCCTAATGTTGTTCCTTGGGCTGTTATTTGACTTGTTATTGTTATTAAGAGTATTTTTATTATTTTGCACAACTTATTGATAGTAATTATTATGGTGGCCATTTCTTTTATTTGCATATTAGTTTTGATTTTGTTGACTTTATCTAGTGTTTGGCACATTATTTTGATTATTTTGATTTTAGAAAATTTTAACATTTTCTATATTTTTGGTAATAACTTCTAACTACCAAGATTGATTGATGTTTTTAATAATAATGGGTTATCATAAGTATTTCCAGAAGTAGAAGTTACATTAGTATTTATGATGTTTAATAGTAAATTAGTACTACTTCTTAACTACATAAAAAGGCAAAAGGTTTTAGAACTAAATGCCTCAATTGTATCCCATTAGGCATGCCAATTTGTTTGTGGTAAACAATTACTAATAAAATGGAAATTTAAGTCTTTTCAAATAATAAGATTATGTACATAATTTGTCAATGGAGTCTTAGCCTTTTGCAACAACAAGCAAATTATAAAAGTAATAAATAAAATAAGTACAATTATGCAAACAAAATAAAGGCATAAGCATACATATGCATAAATATACACATAAAAGGAAGGCAATCCAAACCCTACCAGTATTGAAATCTTTATACAATCTAAACTTAACCAATATTGAGATCTTTACAGAGTAAAAAATGCATCTATAATGGTATAGTGGTTGGAAACTCCTGATACTTTCACCCATGCTCAAAGATGCAGTGTTAATATAAGTTAAATTGCAAATTAGAAATGTTTAATGGTAGCAGAGTGTTGCAATTTGCTAGCAAAGTGCCAGGGTGAACATACAATGCATGTATCTTTTCAATATAACAAAATTAAGTCTCTTGGTTGTTAAGGCATGCATTTACATTCCATGGCTCGGTGGTTGCCAAAATGTTGCTCTTATAGGCAATTACTACATGAAGTAGCCTATCAGGTGATTAAACAATTGCTTGCCTATTGCCTATAATTCTTAAAATTTTGCTGCTATTTTCATCACCTTTCTACTACTAATTATGTCATTTACCTATTTCTAAAGGTTTTTTTGCTCAAGTGTTAGCCGTCTTCCCTTGAGATAATGCAAAAAGCTAATATGGATTTTACCTTTTTTATAAACCTTGACTTCCTTCCTTTGGTTGAGTAGATGGTTTAATTGAATTTGATAATTGCTAAGTTTTTGCACAATGTTTTAACACGTTGTTTGGTTGAAGAGTAAAGTTTCATATGTAGTGTACAGGAATCAAGTCTTTATGTGTATAATGTATTCTTGATTCTTGATAGGCTTTTTTAGCATTCCTATTAGTGCTCGATTTGTTTGCACTATTTCAAGCATGTATTTGAGAAAAAAAAATTGAGGACCTATTAGGTACATCATATAAGAGAGACATAATAGCATAACATAATCTTGTCAACTTGTTTTATATGGTTAACATTGCATAAAATAATCCTTTCCCTTATACTAGAATAAAATTTATCATTTTTAATTATCTAGCCTTAACTTATTTTTATATCACTTTATCTTTATTAATAATTATTGTTTAACTCCATTTATCCTTAACCTATTTTAGCCTTAAAAATATTAATAATTTAATTTGAATAACATTAATCTTATTTATTATTTCCAATTTAGTATTAACCTATTTTACCCATGAAAATATTGATAATTATTTCTTAGATATAATATAATAAATATATCAATTATTATTAATTAAAGTGATTATAAAACATTGTAAAAAACTACAAAATAATTATATAATATAAACTATATTAAAAATGAGGTTAAATTTCTTTGAGTAAAATGTTTATTGTTATAATAATATATACACATCTAGTAATAGTCAAATAATAGTATAAATTTATACTATTAAATTATTTATATAGTTGTTTATCAAATACTTGATAATATTGTATTTTATCATTTTATTATCCTATATTATATTATATATTATCTTATTTTACACTGTTATATTGTCCAATGGTGGCTTTAGTGTATTATCTAATTGACTAATTGATAATATAACTATTATAATATTGAATAAATTATACTTATCTCTTCTGAAATTTAGTGTAAACATATTTATACTTATTTTATTTTTAGAGATATGTATTAACATTCATTTTTATATATCCTAACTTCCCTTTTCCATTATTTTAAATATACATTCACATTCTTTGCTTTTAAAATGTATAAAGAAAATAAGTCTATTTTTTAAAAATTAAGAATATATGAGTATAATTAGATTAAATCTTAATAGATATTAGTGTAATTTACCTATGAATCAAATTTGAATTAAAAATTACATATAATGGGTTCAAATCCTTTCTATTTTCTCTATCAATTTTGAAAATATGAAAATACAAACTATGTTTTGAGATTTGTTGTCTTTTTTATTTAGATCCATAATTTGAAATAAAAAATTTTATATTGATCTCTTCTTAAAATGGACAATTGTAAGATACCTAGATTTAAAGTTTAGGTATTGATACCTTGACTTTGTAATAAAATAAGAATCGTTAGATTTCAATGATATACAAATGGATAGTTAAAATTCATATTTAGGAGACTTATTTAATAGATAAAAAGTTAATAACATGACATTTATATTTTGAATTATATTGTTTTAAAAATTTTAGAATCACTAATAATTTAAAACAAATAATTTGATTAAATTTTCTATATTAATTTATATGTATTTTTTATACTTCTTTACTATATAATAAACTTAATTTAATGATTATTAGCTCTAACTTATCTATAATATATTATAATTTAAAAATTTTAAAATTAAAATATTTTTAAAAAATTACCATATAATTATTTTAAAAATATAAAATATAGGTAATAGTTAATAAATTAAAAATCTAAACTTTTATTTTATGAAACCATTTTTTCTCTTTTTTTGAATAATTTCCTTCACTTATATTTTACATATTAATACATAATAAATATTTTTAAAATACTCAATTTAGTAATAAAACTAGCATATATCCCATGCGATGCATAAATTTTATGATGACTTCATGAAAAAATATAATAATAAAATATATCAATTTTCTTATAAATATATTTAATTGATTTCATACTTTTTAGACAACCATAGCAAAAGCTTAAGAGGATAGTAAGAATTGAAGACAAACCTCATTAACACTAAAACCAAGTGCCATAAATTGCATTCCATACTACTTTTTATATTTTATTACATTATTGGTAATGAAAACTAATATTTTGCTTTAACTGGAGTTTATAAACAATTCTTAAATATTATGTACAGGAAAACCAGAAGATTCAAAGTTTCTACAATTACTAACTATTATATATGTGAATAATTCGATGAATAATAAACATTTACATGTGCAAGCAAACAAACTTTGAGCAAAACATGTCAAGAGTTTCAAGGAGTTTGTTTATTAAGTTATTTTCTTTACATATATTCTTGCAAATTGAGTTTAAATAAGAAAAAGAATACATAAGAAGAAAAGAAATGGTAATGAGAAAAGGATATAGTCACAATCTAAAATAAATGTTAGTATTTTGATTAGGTTACACTAATGCTCGCCTTGTAAAAGGATACATTCTAGACCGATTAGAATAATAGGTCTCTAGATAAGGGATTAGTTAATCTTAATTTAAGACATTGTTTGATGGTAACCAAAATGCACAAAAAATTGAAAGATAGCCACTATTATAAGAAATGTTATTTGATTAAAAATTAGGAAAAAGACATATAACTCCTTTGAGGTATGACTTTTTATCCAATAACTCCCATGAACTTTCAAACCCTACAAATAACCTACCTAAAGTTTTAGAAAACATGAAAAGGCAATAAAAATAGACAGAATAATTTAGCAGTAGTTTTAAATGCCGTCATTCACTTAGCAGCAGTGTAAAACTGCTAGTAAGTGAAAAAAGTGCGATGGCTTTCAACCGCTGATAAATAAAACATAATAGTGGTGGTTTTAAATATTTTCATATTTCCATAAACTTTAAGGGGCCATTTGTAGGGTTTGAAAGTTTAGGCAGGTTATTTAATAAAAGGCCATACTTCAGGCGGTTTTATGTATTTTTTCCCAAAAAATTAAAACCATAATTTTTAAAGCAATTTTTTAATTAGTAGGGATGTAAAATTTTGTAAACCTTAAATCTAATAATGAAAAAGCAATTATCCAAACAATAAAGTATGAAACTCTATAGCAAATTTTACTTTATGAAACTTTAACAAACAACTATGGTGCTACAATTAAAATATGAAGAAATATTAGACACTTATGGAAGATGTGCTTGTTCTAATATGGCTTTAGCATGAAAGGGTCATACACATAGGTGAATTTTCTACGTGAAGCAAAGCGCAGGGCTGTGAAAGTTGAAACCCTCCTTTAACAACAATTTAAAAATCCAAAGGAGAAGATAATAAGATATATTTGTAATGAAAGCAATGATATCATAAGAAAATAGAAGAAATGGTCTTTATTTTCTTTAATTTCCTTGAATAAATGAATTGAAAATGGAAGTTTATTTTAAGAATGATTAAAAGAAATAAGGGGACAAGAATGTGATCTTTCTCTTTTCTCCTAAGTGAGTGATTTGCACCAGACAAAAAAATAGATTAATAAAATTAGAAACAACGTGACAAATATAATAATAGGGAGATTTAGTGTTGTTTTCAATTAAAAATTTAATACCCAATGATACTTATGAAAGAAATGATACTTATATTTATTATTTTCAATCAAAAGTTTAATATTCATTAATACTTTTAAAAAAATGATATTTATACACATTATTTTTCTTGTATATATATATAATTAATTTTTCTAAATTTGTTTAAAATATGGTAAATAAGTTTTATCTAAAAATTAAAGTGTTATGTGTATACTTATAAAAATATAATACGTGTATTTCTCTTTACTTTTCTTATCTTATAAATTATATTAAACATAAGCTTATACAATGTATATATTATAATTTTCAAATAAAATATTTATTTTATTGATTTAATTTATTGTTATTAATAATTTTTATATAATATAAAATAAAAAATAAAAATAAATAAGATGAATTTAATTTTCTTTTTGTAATGTGTGAAATTATAAAGAAAAACATAAATTAATATCAAGAAAGAAAATATAATTAATAATTTAATATATCAAATTTAAAAATAAACTATTTATATGAGGTTAAAATTATAATAATAAATCACTTATATTTTTTAGTTTCTAATTTTTAGATAAAACATATTTGAACATATATACAGGTAAGTATATATATGTATGTTGGTTTTTTATTAACAATTTTTTAGTATTATTTGATTTTATATACAATTCTAACTAATTTAAAAGAGCAAAAAATTGAAAAATATCATTTTATATTAACATAATAATATCATCATTTCTATGAAAAATTTTGATTACTTAAAATTAAAACATTCTTAAATTATTTGGATGCAATAAATTAATGTTTAAATATTATTTTATTACATTGTATATAACAATATTTTAAAATTATGTGTGTGTGCATGAAGTAAAAGAGAGAGAGAAAAATATTCAAAATAAGAAATTTTTAAATTTGCGTTTTTGACTTTACTTCTTATTTAACTATTAATTTATTAAAAAAATAAAGTTAAAATAAAATTAAAATTTGATTTAAAATATTTATAAGGAAATAATTAATTTAAAATTTTTTCACACAAATAATGTAACGTTATATCATTAATTTATCAGTTGATATTTATAATTATAGTTGAACAATTTTTTTTAAATTTATCTAGAAAATACATCGGATCCAGATTCACATGTAAGTATGCATTTTTTAGTCACGTGGCTATTGCACGGACGCACTTGGGAACAAAGGCAACCGACGGGCAACGAGGCTCGAGAGATAGTAAAGAAGACTCTGCCCGCCAAACCACCCATTTTCCCAACTTCGTTCGCGCTCTCTCTGCTTCGTCTCAGTTTCTTCCCACTTTACTTCAACGTTGGATTCTTTCCCAACTCAATCTTTTCACTAACAGAGCACTTCCACTCACTGATTGATCATAAATTCTCACCCCCCCCCCCCCCCCCCCCAAAAAAAAAAAAAAAAGAAAAAGAAAAAGAAAAAATGGCCCAGTCCCCGGTGCCCTCGCCTTTGGCTCCGCCGCCACCGCCGATTCCTCCACCGTCCTCCACCGTAGGCCTCCAAGTGCGCTGCGCTGGTTGCCGGATGATCTTGTCTGTAGCACTGGGAGTGTCGGAGTTTGCTTGTCCTTCTTGTCGACTGCCACAGATGCTTCCCCCGGAGCTCATGGGTAGGGCCCACCAGAAGCCTGGTCATCCGTCGTTACCTCCACACGTGCCCGCTCACGGCATTGATCCTACTAAGATCCAGTTACCCTGTGCTAGCTGCAAGGCTATTCTCAATGTGCCTCATGGCCTTGCGAGGTTCGTTTGCCCGCAATGTGGGGTTGAACTCGCCGTCGATGTCTCAAAGTTCAAGCAGTTTTTCCTTTCTGGGCCTCCCCATGAGGAAGTCAACGAGGTTTGGTTTCCTTCTATTAGACATCCTTACTCGCCTGGTACTCAGTCTGTGCTATTTTTTATCAAATTTCATAATTTAGAACATGGCACCATGTATGCTGCCCTTTGGTATTTGGGTTAAAGGGAAAATCCTTGTCCTGGACATGCTATGGGATAGAGTTAAATTTTTATGGCAAGCTTTTCTGTATTGTTGTTGTTGTATTTTTTTTTTGGAGGAGGATATCTTATTCTCCTTCTTTTTAATCGTCCTGTTCTGCTAATGAAAATGCTTCTTTATTCCAAGAGGAAAATGATAATAGCAATTAAAGAATCAGTCAAGAGCGCCTGATTCGTTGGAATAGCATGCTTATTTTTTAAATTCATAGGTGTCTTGAAGTAAAGAAATCTGACCAGTTTCTTTCCTTATGCTGTTTTTGTCACTACTTTGTGTATAGCAGCAATATACTAGTTCATGTTGATGTTCTGTATCTATTTCTGAATGAAAAAACTGATGTTTTGAACCAAGGATCCCCTTCCCAGCCAAAATAGAAAGGACGATTTTAACCTGATATTGCTGTTATATGTTGATTCTTACGGCCCTATGGATTATGTTGTAGTTTTTTTTTTTTTTTTTTTGAAGTTTTTTATTTTTAAGAAATCTTACTTGCCTTTTGTTCTAGCCTTCGTATATCTATATTTTGTTCTTATTCCACTTCAAAATATATCAGCTAGCTGTTGAAGTGGAGTGGGATGAGGATGAAGGTGGCATGGCTGGAGAAACTTTTACAGATTACGTGAGTTACAGGACCCCTCCTTTGAAGGAGATTATTTTTGGCATGAGTAGCAGTTAACTTGTGATTTCAAGTTGTGGATGCTCATTTTAGTGGGATTAAATTTTCTTTATGCAGAGGCCTCCAAAACTATCTATTGGACCTCCTCACCCGGATCCTGTGGTAGAGACATCATCCCTATCCGCTATCCAGCCACCTGAGCCAACTTATGATCCAAAAATCAAAGATACTCTGGAAAATTCAAGGGCTTTGTCATGCTTGCAGATTGAGACATTGATCTATGCTTGTCAGGTTTCTATTCTGACATTGTTGATGGCAGAAATTTACACTTCGGCTTTCTTGTGTATGATGTTGATTTCCATGACAGAGACACCTCCAGCACCTTCCCAGTGGTGCTAGGGCTGGATTTTTTATAGGAGATGGAGCCGGTGTTGGTAAAGGTCGAACAATTGCAGGACTAATTTGGGAGAACTGGCACCATGGAAGGAGAAAAGCTTTGTAAGTTCAGTCAAGATTTCTGCATAAAATCATCCCTTTGTGTGTGTGTGTCAGTCTATGTATGTTGAGATATCCACAAATTCATGCTTCAGAGTGGCATTTGTGCATTCTTTTTTGAGCATCTAACATGTTTACTTTTATTACATTTGCTTTTGTAATTGAATGGCTGTTGGGCTAGATACTGGTAGTTTCAGGTTGCATTTATTTTTTCTGGGGTCATATTTTGAATGATCTTATGCAGGTGGATTTCTGTTGGTTCAGACTTGAAATTTGATGCCAGAAGAGACCTGGATGATGTGGGTGCAACTTGCATTGAAGGTATATTCTTGAATACTTTTTATGTAGATAAAATTGTGATACACAAGTAATGTTCTGCGGCATCTCTATATGTCTGTCAACATACTTAGTTAAGTACCCTGATTGTGCATGAACGATGACATATTATGGATTGGGGGCTGAGGGGTATTCTAATGGAATGATGTTTAAGGTTGACAGCGGTAATTAATTATTACTGGATCGAAAGGAGGAGCTAAGAGGGACTCAAAAAGGAGGAAGAGGGGATCAATTTTTACTTTATTTTCACATTCTTCAAATCAGGTCAAATGAGTAATTATGTGAATTTACTTATCAAATGAATTACCTATCTAAGGGAAAAGCCAAACCCACATTCCACAGCTCACATTCATATTCACTTTCTCTCTTCTGGATAATTTGTTGAATAATTTATTACACATTTAACTAGGATTTTGGATATGAGAAGTTCAGATGTTCTTGTCTCTTTTCTCTTATTTATTTATTTATTTTTTCTGGTGAAAAATTTATGGTGTTTGATTTCGTATCATATCATCCTTTACATCATTTGAAAATGCTATTTTCTCACCAAGATGAAAGAAGATCAGTGTTTGGACCACTCTTACTCTCTCTCTAAGAAGAGAGGAAAATTAGTACGTGAATTTATATAGACATTAGTTCCCTTAATATATGCATGTAATTCATTGATCTGGCGTATTATATCTTTTATTAGTAAAGAAGTTTGGTGTGGTCTAATGTTTTCTGGTGATTTGAGAATTATTGTCTTCCTGGGAGAAATGCCCTTTTGCTATGTATCTCAGATGTTTGTAATTATAGTAAAAATCATCTGAGAACTGTTTGCAATTGTTCTTCTATACCTAAGCACTACCATTATGCACTTAAGTATATTTTCCTTGTTGTCCTATCCAGTGCATGCTTTGAACAAATTGCCTTATTCTAAGCTTGATTCAAAGTCTGTTGGGATCAGAGAGGGAGTTGTTTTCTTGACATACAGTAGCCTCATAGCATCTTCTGACAAAGGCCAATCCCGTCTCCAACAGCTTGTGCGGTGGTTTGGACCAGAATTTGATGGTCTTTTAATTTTTGATGAGGTATCAACGGCCTTCTTTTTTAAATAAGAAGGATATTAAATAATTCCATAAATTTCTTTGCTAAAAACATTGTTTAATGCCAATTGCTATAATGTTTGATTTTCTAGATTGTTATCTGATCATACATTAAGTATTGGTTGGATTCAATTTATGTTTTTGTATGTTTTGTTTCTAAGGGTCAATGACTTATTTGTAGTGCCACAAAGCAAAAAATTTGGTTCCTGAATCTGGTAGTCAGCCAACACGAACAGGTGAAGCAGTTCTTGATATCCAGGTTTGTTCTTCATGCTGAATTTCTTGGAATAATGAACCAACTCTGGCTTCTGAAGTTGTAAATTTTCAATTTTTTGTGGAGGTTTAAGCTTTTGGGAAGATGTGTTTTTTCCTATCAAAAGTTTTGGTCCAGTAATCCAGTTTTAACTTCTCAAGTTTTAGCATTTCTTTATGTGAATAATAAACTTCATTGAAGGAATTCTAAAAAATGCAAGCCTAAGTGAATAGTTTGGTGTCTATAAACTCATCAGATGTTAGCAACTTTTAGTATCTCTAGTGTACACAACCATGTAACTTCTGGCATAAACCATAAGGACAGAAAAACACTGACGCACAAAAAAAAACAAAAAAACTAATGCTTTTCTTCAAGGAATTTCATGAGTTTGTTTTTATACTTAAGCTGAGGCAAGGATTTACTTGATTGGACTTTGTAATCAGGTTGGTTATTCATAGAATGGAGACCCTTTTTTTTGGGGTGGGGGGTGGGGTGGGGTGTGTATGTTCTTCTTTTCTTTTTCATTTTTCCCTTTTGGTGGGGTGAGAGCAAGGTGTTTTGAGTGTAATTGGTTGGTAAACGGCTGTTCATTCAGTATAACATTTGACTTTTAGTTTTTTTTAGTACAATGATTGTTGTAAACAGGGGAAAAAAAAGGTCAATTGCAAATTCATCCCTTTATCCATGTGTTACATATATACACATATATATACTAAAAGGAAAAACCAATCTGAGAATTTGTTGTCTATTATTCTAGTGTTAAGTGAATATGGGTAAGACACTCTTTCATGACAATAAGATGGCCTCATTTCTTGCCCTAAAATTTAAATTTGATTAGAGATTGGTCAGAGAGGCTCTGATGCCATGTTAATTGCTAATTGATTCCCACAGCTTAACCTGTTATCAGCAGGCCTGAAAGTGGTTTTATTATATCTCTAACATCTTGCTACAGTTAGCATAGAAACTGTGGGTAGTAAATGCAAGTTAATCTGAGCTGTCACTAACTAATTTCACAGGCTCAACTGGCTGAAGCTCGTGTAGTTTATTGCTCGGCTACTGGTGCATCTGAACCTCGCAATATGGGCTATATGGTTCGACTAGGTCTTTGGGGAGCTGGGACATCTTTTGTTGATTTCCGTGAATTTCTAGGTGGGGTTTTTTATCTTATTTTGTTTTGCGCTGACTCTCTCTAATGGGATAGGGCTTGGTCATTGTTGTTTCTTTTTGAATATAATCATAGCTTGTGGTCCTTGATTCCTTTGAGGAAGTCATACACTTGCTGCTGAAACTTTTTGTGAATAAAGTATGTTCTTCTTCTTGTAAGATCAAGCACATCCTTATTAATGAGAATCGCCAGAAGTAGTTGAAGATTTTGGTTTTGTTTTATTTTATTGTTATTGTTATGTTTATGTAGGCATATATATTATATGGGGTTGTTTTATGACTTTATTGTGAATGCCGGCCGTATATCGATTCTGTCTTAATCAAAAGATGTTGAAGTTTTAATTATTCATATTTTCAGTTTAATCTATACTGCATTCAGACATTTTTTTGTATTTATGATTACTTTAAAGCCATTTAAGAATGTGATGGAATTGTCATTTATGGATTGTTTAATTCCCACGATAATGATTCAACATCATACAGGATTTTAGAAATTGCATGTTTCCATGTCTGTATACCTATACCTGTGTCCAGTAGAAAGTTTAGATATCATTTATGAAACTCACACGCAGGTGCTCTTGATAGAGGAGGTGTTGGAGCACTTGAACTTGTTGCCATGGACATGAAAGCAAGGTAATATTTCTAGATGCACTTGTGACCACAAATTTATGCACATCATGTATATGTAAGAGTAAACTTTTTGTTTTTACTTAGAAAAAAAAGTGAACTTTTTTGTGCTTCTTTTTCTCATTTCAGGGGGATGTATTTATGTCGGACACTTAGCTACAAAGGCGCTGAGTTTGAAGTTATTGAAGCACCATTAGAAGATGAAATGATGGTATGGGACACGAATTTTTTTGCTTCCTTTGGTGAATATCTACAGCTGCAAACAGTTAGTGTCATTTAGAAGGAAGGGATAATGGAGTTTTATTGTTAATCCTTCAACATTTGATAATAATCATCAGCTAAGAATAAGTGTAGAAAATATAGTTTGATTACCCAGTTTTTTCAGCTGCCCGGAGTTCAAAATTTTGTGAAGTCAATAGCTTTTTTCTTCCCTCTGTTTGACTGGCTTTCCAGTTTTTTTTTTTCTTTTTTCCTTCTGTCAATGTCAAACTACTTTTGCATATATGTCTGGATGAATTATCTCAAAAGTTTAAGTTGTTAGGGGAAGGCCCATTTGTGTTTTTCTTATATATTCTCACTAATACTTCTTTGTTTGGAATTCCTTTGGGCATGAAGTTTGGACAAAGCAGAGGCCCCCCACTACCTTCTGCAAAAATTGAATTTGAGACAATGGGTTGACTGTTTGGTTAAAGAGGCTTTGATATTTTGTCAAGAATCAATGATCCAAAAATCTTAAAACTGTTAGGAGAGGGTCTAGGATTGGAACCGTTGTCTTGATCAGGTTATATTATGGATGCAAGTGCATCTGCCTTATTTTTAAAAAAAGAATTCATTATTTTCCTGTTGTCTTTGCTTATTATGTAAATCTCCTTTGGGCCTCTTAAAATGTGCAGGTGTGTCAATTGTTTTGAGTGTTGATGAATTAGCCTCTTTTGCATTGAACGTTTAGAGAGGGGCTGTGAATTTATATACATCTATGCTAAGAGAAAATAATCAATAATCAATGTTTGACATAGTAACTAATAGGATGTGCACTGCATCAATTTTGTCGGTCTAGCAGCAGCAGTCTACCTAATGTTCTTTTTATATGAATCATAAACTCTATAGATGTCCTTCCTATGTTTAATTTCATGCATTTATTATTTGGTTTTGGTATTCTCACTGGTGATCTAGTTATTCATATAAAATTCCTTAGGTCATGTATAAGAAGGGAGCAGCATTTTGGGCTGAATTGCGAGTAGAATTGCTGTCAGTCTGTGCTTTCCTGAATAGTGAGAGACCTAATTTCAATCAACTGTGGCGGTTATACTGGGCTAGCCATCAGGTAATAGATCTTGTAAGGGTGCCTGTAGATGCATCTTCCATTTTGATGCCTTACATGTCACTGGATAATATATTGCTTCTTGTGCCACTTTTCATTGAATGTTGTAGCGTTTCTTTAGACACATTTGTATGTCTGCCAAAGTCCCTGCTACTGTGAGGCTAGCGAAGCAAGCATTAATGGATGGTAAATGTGTAGTCATTGGCCTTCAGAGTACTGGAGAAGCACGGACAGAGGAAGCTGTGACAAAATATGTGTGTTTTAATTCTATTTCCTTTTCCATATCCAGCAATTAAGTTTCTGCAGTTCATCTTTTTCACATGCCTGCTGATAATTATTTTAAATAGGGTTCTGAACTCGATGATTTTGTATCTGGGCCTCGAGAATTGCTTCTGAAGTTTGTGGAAGAAAATTACCCATTGCCAGAAAAACCTGAATCTCAACCAGGTTCGTTGGTTCCTTATTTATTAGATTCATGCATCTCCTTTATTTTCGTTACACGTTTGGTAGTGCTTTTGTAATTCTATTGTAGGAGAGGAAGGTGTAAAGGAACTCCAAAGGAAGAGGCACTTGGCAGCTCCCGGTGTTTCAATAACAGGAAGGGTTAGGAAAGTAGCTAAGTGGCAACATCCTAGTGATGCTGAGAGTGATGGAGAATCTGAGAGTGAGTCCTACAATGATTCTTGTGAATCTTCCCCCCCCCCCCCCTCTCTTTATTATCCTTGTAGAGCATCTGCATGACACTTCTTTCTCTAGTTCATTGTTACTGACTTGGTCTCTCCTTTTTGCTATGAGAAATGAAATTTCCTTTTATGGATTAATCCTAATTGGGTACAACTTATGGGACGACTGAGACTCTGGTTATTAGAAGAATGCCAGTTAGATATTCCATCCATAAATTTGTGATGATTGAATAATAAAACATGGTCATTGGGTTTTTGCCCTTTTTTCATATAAGTACAAGAGTGGTGGTGGAAGTTCTTATAAATGGGATTCTCATAAAATGGAAAATAAAGACACAAGTAGAAGGAATATACGTTAGCTTGGAGGAGCCTTCCAAGCCCTCTGCAAAACAGACCAAGAAATTAAAAAAAAAAAAATACTTATAAAGGAAACAAGTGGGAGTCCACGACAGAGCTAGGCAACAATTTTGTTCCAAATAAGCTGCATGGGTAAAACGTCTTGTCTTGAAACTTTGGCAATTCTTTCAAACCAAATACCATCATAAAGCAAACCATCTACACTTCCACATAGCTTTCCAAACCTTGAAATACACCATAACGCAAACTATCTACACTTCCATATAGCTTTCCAAACCTTACTCTGCCCTTATTGGCACTGATGACCAGAAAGGAAAATCTATAAAAACTATGAGATGCTGTTGTTTTGGGAGGAATAAGGAAAAAGGTGCACTGTGGGAAGTTGTGAGACTTGCTGTCTAAAGGTGTTCATGGTTGGAAATGCTAGAATTTTTTGAACAGTTATATCAGCTGATGGTTTAGGTGTGGGATAATTTTGTTTGCCTCACTTTGGCTTAAAGCTCAGGGTTTCTTTCAAAGGAATAGTATGACTAATTGGCAAAGGATTGGAAGTCTATTTTAGATCTTTGATAGCGTAGTATTATTGGTGTTCTATTTTTAATTTCCTGTTTTTCTCCTTCCTTTGTAATTTTTCATTTCTTGTCCCCAAAAAAGGCTAAGAAACTCATTAGTTCTCTCTCTCTTTCTCTCTCAAAAAGAAGATCTTATTAAAAGAAAGAAAGGGTAATATGGCTGGAGGATAAACTATCCTCAAGATTGGCATGTTAAATTACAAGGAGGGTTTGTTTTGGCTTTGGAGTACATTGATCCTTGGGTGATGTTTCTTACTATTTTTGATTCCTGACCATTTTTCCCCCCAATATCCCCTATCCATTCAGTATCATTGATGCTTGAGGATTTAAATCTAGATCTTCCTTTAAATTTTTCTTTGGCCCCATTTCATCATGTACTGATTCTACTTTAATTTTTTTTTCCTGGTGTGTCACACTTAATGCAACATTGCAATTGCCATAATACCAATTCTTTTATCCATGGCATCTTTTTGAAAATCTGATGTGTTTAGAACTTGCTTGTTTGCTTGATTCATTTTGTTTAAGATTCATCGGGTTGATGCAGCTGACTCTGCTCATGAATCTACTGACTCTAATGATGAGTTTCAGATATGTTACATCTGCAATACCGAAGAGGTATTTTTTTTTTTCGTTTTTTGTTTTCTACACATTGTGGAAGAGATTTAATGCTAGGGATCATGTCGTTTATTCTTATGTGCAGGAAAAGAAAAAATTGCTTGAGTGCTCCTGCTGTGGTAAACTAGTTCATTCAGCATGCTTGATGCCTCCTATAAGTGATTTAGTTCCAGAAGATTGGTCGTGCCATTCATGCAAGGAAAAAACAGATGAATATCTTAAAGCAAGACATGCCTACATAACTGAACTTCAGAAAAGGTTTATAGATTAAACATTTTTCAAGGTCGTTGTGGTAATGATACTGTTAAATCTTGAAATTAGGGTTTGGAATGAGGAAGAAAGAAGTTTAGAGAGAGTTGGAGAGAGAACAATAATTTACTCAATTACTTGAAGCTGAATAATAGGGTAATTCTATAAAGAGAAAACAATTATTTGGTCAATTACTAAAGGCTGAACTTTTAGCTTTGAGATTTGAAGATGGATGATCTAATAGTAAAAATATTCAACCTCTTAAAGAGGTGGAGCCCCTCATAGAATTTCCCCACAAAATATCTAACGCCACTCTATTTATATAGAGGCTACAAGAAACAAAATGAAAATTACACCCTTTACTTTGTGTGAACTATAACTTAACCATAATACTTTACTAGTATTAAATAATACTCTCTTACACTCTACATCAAGCTGAAGCTTATTCAAGAATCAGCTTGTTACATTAACTGCAATATGAAACCAAAATTCAACATAAAAACACTGGTTGAATGTAATGATAAAAGAACTTGACAGTGTCGACTTCTCAAATAACTAGCAATGAAAGTTACAAGCCTCCACCTGTTAAATATTACTATCTAACAGATATCAATGATCATTTTATGTTGCATAAATGGTTACAAAAGGTAATGGGAAGGAGTTTGCTTAATTCCCTGAATGATCAAAAGCAGAAACAGAAACATATGAAGGTGAAGAGTTGGTGATGTGTGTTTTGTGAACTTGTTACAGGTATGACACAGCCTTGGAGCGCAAGAGAAAAATACTTGAGATAATTCGTTTGTTAGATCTTCCAAACAATCCTTTGGATGATATTGTTGACCAGGTAGAAGTCAACGTTGATTTAAACTCCTCATGTTTTTTAGAAACATTTTCTCAAACGTATACTTGCCTCTCCAAGCAGCTTCCTTTTCTTGTGCCTTTTTTTTTAACTGTCCTCTAGCATAGAGTAACACAATTTGCTTGGCAGAAGTTGTAAATCAAATCTATTTGTTGATCTTCTGCAATATCATAACTTAGCAAATGTTTTATGCATTTATGTTCATGGAGAGTATTCTAGCTTTTCTATTAAATTTATGTTCCTGGCAAAACGGCTTTGAGAGTTTAAAAGTTTATATCAAAGTGCCATTGTAGATGCAAAGGGCTAGTACCATACAAAAAATATGGAAAGTAAAGACTTGCTTCTTCTACTGTCAGTGTTGTGGAGTAACTAACCCGGCCTTCCTATAATATGGATCCCAAACCTATGTCTTATGTTGAAAGCTATTTCCCTGCAGATCCTAGAGATGTTTACTCAACATTCAAGATTCTTTTTTCGAGTATAAACTGACTAGTTGCTTTCTTTGGTATATTTTTAATTTTTAATGTTGGTCAAACATCCCAGAAGCAGATCCTGGAGTATCTCAGATTCTTAGGCATCTCCCCTTTGCTTTACAGATTATTTCATCCATGTATTCTGGCATAATAGTCTCATTTTTTGCTGGTGATGCATGATTTTGAGGACTGGATGTTGAAGTTTGAATATGAACACTTATTTGCTTTAAATTCTTTTTTGCTACTGCCTTTAAGTCTAGTGTTTGCTTTAAATCCTTGTTTATTCCTATTATGTTTTATGATGCAAATTGGTAGATATGTGTGAATGATTGATGCTGCATCTCTGTTCTGCTTGCTATATTATAATTTGTGTACAGCTTGGAGGTCCTGATAAAGTTGCAGAAATGACTGGAAGGAGAGGCATGCTTGTGAGGTCTGCTAATGGGAAAGGTGTAACTTACCAGGCTCGTAACACGTAAGTTGTAGTTTGTCCTCCTATCTTACTACCAAACAGCATCCATGGTAGCTGAATTACCTATGTATTCGTAAGTAAGGATGTCACTATGGAGATGGTCAACATGCATGAGAAACAGCTCTTCATGGATGGTAAAAAGTTAGTTGCCATAATTTCTGAGGCGGGATCTGCTGGTGTTTCTTTGCAGGCAGATAGAAGAGCTGCAAATCAGGTATATCGTACCGATCTAAGAGTATTTTTTTCCCTCAATATCAGTGGCTATTTCAGACCTCTTTATGTTTTGTGAATTTAATTTCTAGAAATAACTAAAGTATCCTTGTCCAGACTTATATTCCTTGTATGCTTCATTTTTTATCTGATCTCATTGTGTGCTTATTTTTCTTTAAGTGACAGAAAAGAAGGGTTCATTTAACTCTAGAACTTCCATGGAGTGCTGACCGAGCAATACAGCAGTTTGGAAGAACACATCGATCAAATCAAGCATCAGCACCAGAATACAGGTCAGTGGGCACTATTTTCACTTAAAATTGGATTTTCTCTATCGTCCATTTGCTTGTTCTTATAGGGCACTATTTTCACTTAAAAGTGGATTTTCTCTATCGTCCATTTGCTTGTTCTTATATTGATTTTAACCTAACCAATTGTTTTGTTGGCTTGGAATCTGAAAAAATTTTGGAATTCCAAACAGAAGACTGACTAAAAGGTCTTTGATAGATTTAAGAGTCATTTGAGGGCAAAGGTGAGACAAAGAAAAAAAAAAGGAAAAAAAAGAGGAAGGATGTAATTGATTATGCATTATAGAGTAATTGTTGTTGTGAATGAAACTGCTAGATGTGATAAAAAAACTGCAAACAGCCTTTAGCTGACCAGTCACACCTGAAATAATTTGGTTAAGAGGGGTTGTACGTAATAGGCAATTTGAAATGTTGAGCTTTTTTTTTTCCTTAATAATTTTCGGTCTCATTTACCATTGAGTGGTAGGGTCTTAACCGACTCTAACCAAAAACCGATCAAAATTTAGCTTATTCAAAAGCAAAATATACTGTTTTTTCACCTTACAAAGCTAGTTTTCTTTACTTGTGTCCATTGATTCCTTAGCTAAACCCAGCTTGTCATTTGAAACCCAAACCCTAGTGGATAGCAAAGGACATCTCTACTGAGTCACCCCCTTATTAGCTGACCCAAGCTTTTTCCCCTTGGATTGCTTCTGAATTGAAATTTTAATGGAAGAAAATCTAGAATCTAAGCATATATGCAAGTTCTCCAGGAGGATTTTCTCTGTTGACAGGTCCTTGGGAGGTTAAATCATAGAGTAATACTAGCCAAAACCTCGTAATGGATGGCCAATCTGATAACAAATCCGCAGGCAGCTTTGAATCAGAGAAGAAGTAAAAGAGCACGATACATGCTAATGGCTTCAAACTCATCTTTATCTCTTGTTAATAACCCATCTTTTGTTTCTAATATTGAACAAGAATAAGAAATAGTTGCTAAGAGATAGTGAAAAAAATTTTCCAAGTTAATATCCTATTGTTTTCTGGAAAACAACTTTCCAAGTCTTTTAAGCAATTCAAATCATTTTAAACCAATGAAAATTGAATTGTCCAGTGGAAGTCAGTTAGTGTATCTGGTGTATGATCTAGGCTAACGGTTAAATTTAATGGGTTTAAGAGAGGCATTTAAATGGTCCTGATAATCACCCCTAGAAACTGCCTTCCATATTAGAAGGTATAAAGAAGTGCAGTAGAGCCCAGTCTTAAAAAGAACTATTAATTTACTATATCTTTAATATCATCTGGTTAATATCAATTTGCGTGTCTGTTTTGGGAAAATATTGATGCAACTTTGAGGTGGTTGTGTGAGGCATTTGATCTTTGGATTAAGTGAGTTTTTTTTTTTGGTTTTTGTCTAGAGGTGTGTTTGGATATACCACTTTAATGCTTAATTGAAGAGATTCAGACTGAAAGTTGGATTTTATTTGTTTGATTTGTGATACTAGATATCAAAATTCATTGAATTCATTTAGCAACAACTACCTAGCTAAACACATTTAGCAACTACTCTTTAATGAGATCTTGTCGAACAAATATATCCAGCATTGTCTCTATTTTTCGGGATGGTAATGTATATATATCACATAATTTAGAAATCTGGCACATAGAACTAGTTAAGGAAATATTTATGGAAATCCTCTTAAAGAAAGATTTGTAGAAATTCTCATAATCTTTGTACATAATTATAGGGATATTACTAGCTTAATTACGATAGAAATATTTGTTTTCTAGTTTTAGATATATCAGCTGTATATGTACATATATTCTGATAATGATCATCATAAATCAATAGAAGAACATTTTCTCTGTTTCTCGTCAGATTCTGTCCTCTCTCTCTCTCTCTCTCTCTCTCTCTCTAATACAACATGGTATCAGAGCTGGTTAGGTCTCACCGCCTGCCCTAGGAGAGTCACCACCTCGAGTTCAGCCAGTCCCCGGAATCCGGTGGCTATCGGCGGTGTGCGTGACTCTCATGCGCCACTTCTGTTTTAGACGTTCTCTCACATGCGCCAGTGCGTGAAGGCGCGTACGCAAGCATCTTATCTTCTTACTTTCTCGTATGGCGTCGACTCAACCTTTCCGGCTGTTTCCCTCTTGTTTTCGGGTGCGAGGGTTCTGTTTCGGTACCGTTTCTCAAGTTTCTAGGTTGTTTTGGTATTGTGGACTGCATCTGACCTTGTTTGGGGTGTTTGGATCATTAGTTTTACTAGTTAATTTGGTTGCATAGTGTTGCATCTCCCTAATGGCAGAAAATGAAGTTACAGCAGAAATTATTCCTGTAATAACAAAGATCACTGATCACAGGCTTAATGAATCCAATTATTTGGATTGGAGTAAGACAATTCGACTCTATTTATGGAGTATTGGTCAAGATGATCATCTTATCAGTAATCCTCCTATAGATGGCACAAAGCAAGCTTGGCTGAGAGATGATGCTCGGCTATTTTTACAAATGTGAAATTCGATTGACAATGAGGTACTTGGTTTGATTAATTACTATGAGCTTGTAAAGGAATTAATGAACTATTTGGATTTTTTGTACTCTGGAAAAGGGAATATTTCTCGTACTTATGAGGTGTGTAGTGCATTTTACCGTTCGGAGAAACGTGATAGGTTCCTCATAGCTTATTTCACAGACTTTAAGCATGTTTATGAGGAGCTTAATGTTTTACTACCTTTTAGTCCTAATGTGAAAGTCCAGCAGAGTCAACAGGAGAAGATTGCTGTAATAAGTTTCTTTACTAGTCTTTCCCTATAATTTGAAGCTTTTAAATCTCAGATTTTATCTGAATTTGAGATGCCTTCTCTTCAGGACATTTTTTCTAGATTACTTCACATAGAGAATCTCCAATCTTATCCTCCAACCGGTAACAATAGTGCACTTGTGAGTCGTGGTAGCTAGAACCATCGTGGGAACAATAGAATGGGAGGATCTACCAATCGTGAAAATCGCAGTTAGGAGTCAGGTGGTATTGTGTGTTACTATTGTCATAAGCTGGGGCACACAAAGTGCAACTGTAAGAAACTTCAAAGTAAACAACAAAGAGCTCAGTCAGCAAATGTTGCTCACACCACAACACCTTCTGAAAAAACTACTTTGGTCTTGGTTGATGAGTTCTCTCAATTCCCACTGGAGTCACTGAAATCCACTACGTTTGTTATTGCAATTGCTGAAATAGGTAAATTCACTAAGTGCCTTATGTCTTCATCATCCCAATGGGTCATTGATTCTGGGGCCACAGACTATGACAGGTAATTCTAACCTATTCTCCTCTTTCCAACCTCGTACTATCACCCCTTATGTTACTTTAGCAGATGGATTTACCTCCCCTATTTTAGGTTTTGAGATTATTAACCCAACCTCATCACTTTCATTAACTTCAGTATTGAGTTTACCTAATTTTTCTTTTAACCTTATTTCTGTTAGTAAACTTACATAATCCTTAAATTGTTGCATCTCATTCTTTCCAAATCATTGTTTGCTTCAGAATCTTATGACGAAGCAGACTATTGGTAAAGGTCATGAGTCTGGAGGCCCTTACATCCTTGATACACAAGTTTCAAGATTCATTGCCTGTTCCAGTGTTCTGACTCCTTTTGAGGCATATTGTTGATTGGGTCATCCTTCTCTACCTTCCTTGAAGAAAGTCTACCCTCAGTTTTAACATTTGTCTTCCTTAGATTGCGAGTTGTGTCAATATACCAAACATCATTGTCTTTCTTCTATTTTTAGGGTCAATAAACGGGTTGTGTCTCCATTTGAGTTAGTTCATTTTGATGTTTGGGGTCCTTGTTCTATAACCTCTAAATTTGGTTTTAAGTATTTTGTTACTTTATTTGATGACTATTCTTATGTTATCTGGTTATATTTAATGAAAAATCGTTTTGAGTTATTTTCTCATTTTTGTGCTTTTTGTGCTGAGATCAAAACTCAATTCAATGTTTTTGTGCATACTTTATGAAGTGACAATGCAAAAGAATACTTTTCAAATTCCTTTTAGTGTTACATGCTTTAGAATGGAATCCTTCACCAATTTTCATGTGTTGATACACCATCCAGAATGGGGTTGCCGAATGAAAGAATAAACATTTATTTGAAGTTGCACAAGCCCTTCTCTTTCAAATGAATGTTCCTAAGAAATTTTGGGCAGATGTTGTTTCCATTGCTTGCTTTCTTATCAACTGAATGCCTTCCTTTGTGCTTGATGGTGGTGCTCTTTATACTACCCTTTTTCCTTCCAAAAACTTGTTTCCTATTGAACCTCGAATATTTGGTTGTACTTGCTTTGTTCGGGATGTTCGTCCTCAAGTCACTAAATTAGACCCCAAATCTCTCAAGTGTGTTTTTCTTGGATACTCTCGCCTTCACAAAGGATACTGGTGTTTTTCGCTTGATCTTAATCGTTATCGTGTATCTATTGATGTCACCTTTCATGAACATACTCCTTTCTTCTCTTCAACTCCTTCGAGCCAGGAAGAGGAAGATGATTTGTAGATATATACTGTCTGTCCATCACATCTAGAACTTGTTCGTACACCACCTACGGGACCTAGTTGATCACCTGTCATACATGTCTACTCCAGGCGCCAACTAGATGTTGCTACCTCCCATCCAGACTCATGCCCTTCACCATCACCTTCATTGTTAGATCCCATCTTGAGTGAACCTAATCCTAGCCTTGATCTTCCTATTGCTTTACGTAAAGGTAAGCAACATTGTACTTATCCCATTTCCTCCTTTGTTTCCTATAATCAATTGTCACCTTTGTCCTACTGTTTTATTGCTTCTCTAGACTCTATTTCAGTTCCCAAAATTGTTTATGAAGCTTTGACCCACCCAGGATGGCGAGATATTATGTTAGAAGAGTTAACAGTCCTTGATATCAATTGCACATGAAAGAAGGCTATTAGCTGCAAGTGGGCATTTACAGTTAAAGTGAATCCTGATGGCTTAGTTGCTCGTCTTAAAGCCCGCCTTGTTGCTAAAAGGTATGCTCAAACATATGGTACTGATTACTTGGATACTTTTTCTCTAGTTGCTAAACTCACCTCAATGCGGCAGTTCATCTCAATGACTGCCACTTATAAATGGCCTTTGCACCAGTTAGATATTAAAAATGCTTTTCTCCATGGTGATCTTCAAGAAGAAGTTTACAAGGAGCAACCACTATCTTCGCAAGTTGTATGGATTGAAACAAAGTCCTCGTGCTTGGTTTGGTAAATTTAGTGAGGCTGTTCTAAAATATGGGATGAGCAAAAGCCAATGTGATCACTTAGTATTCTATAAGCAATGAGGAACTAGTATAATTCTACTTATTGTGTATGTTAATGATATTGTGATCGCTAGAAATGATGATTCAGACATTTCATCTCTTAAGTCCTTCCTTCGCTTGCAATTCCAAATAAAAGATTTGGGCAGTTAAAATATTTCTTGGAAGTGGAGGTTGCAATAAGCAAGAAAGGTATCTTTCTATCCCAAAGAAAATATGTTCTTGATTTGTTAGAAGAAATAGGGAGATTAGGAGCCAAACCGTACCAATGACTCCTAACTTGCATCTTGCAAAGGATGATGGTGAGTTGTTTGAAGACCTTGCGAAATATAGGCGGTTGGTTGGGAAGTTAAATTACCTCACCTTGGCTCGTCCTGGTATTGTATATCTTGTTAGTATTGTAAGCCAATTTATGGCCTCCCTAACGATCAATCATTGGGCAGCCTTGGAACAAATCCTTTGCTACTTGAAAGGAGCTCTAGGATGTGGTTTGTTATATGCAAATAATGGACACAATAATATTGAATGCTTTTCTGATGCAGACTGGGCTGGATCAAATGTTGATAGGAGATCTACCATAGGATATTGTGTCTTTGTTGGTGGAAACTTAGTATCATGGAGAAGTAAAAAGCAAAATGTGGTGTCACGATCTAGTGTAGAATTTGATATAGAGCAATGGCTCAATCAGTGTGTGAAATTTTTTGGATATATTAGTTGTTGAATGAAGTTGGTCTTAAGTCTTCATTGCCAGTAAAGCTATGGTGTGACAATCAAGCTGCTCTTCATATTGCCTTCAATCTTGTCTTTCATGAAGATACCAAACATGTTGAGATTGACTGCTATTTTATTCGTGAAAAGATACAAGAAAAGTTCATTTCTACTGGGCATGTCAAAATAGGAGACCAACTTAGAGATATCTTCACAAAAGCTTTGAATGGAGCTCGAATTGATTTTATTTGTAACAAGTTGGGCATGATTAATATCTATGCTCCAACTTGAGGGGGAGTGTTAAGGAAAGATTTATGGAAATCCTCTTAAGGAAAGATTTGTAGAAATTCTCATAATCTTTGTATATAATTATAGGGATATTACTAGCTTAATTATGATAGGCCATTAATGTAGGAATATTTGTTTTCTATTTTTAGACACTTCAGTTGTATATATATATATATATGTACATATATTCTGATAATGGTCATCAAAAATCAATAGAAGAACATTCTTTGTTTCTCATCAGATTCTGTCCTCTCTCCCTCTCCCTCTCTAAAACAACAAAACTTTTAAAATTATAAACAATAATAAATTTGAAATTATGTAAAATTTTAAAATTTTTAACTAACTTCAGTGCTTAAAGTGAGAAATTATTTGTTAGTGTTATGGACCAAGATAAGTGATTGGACCTTTATCAGAAACCCTACATCTTGTAAGTACTTATATAAATAGATGTGCATGCTGGCTTAACAATTCTTTCCTTCTCCTAACATTATTCAAATGCTATAAATTTAGTACCTTGATTTAACATGTAAAATTCAGTGCTTAATTTCAACACTAAAAGTTTTAGTGTTATCAAACGCACCCTAAGGTTGAGCTCCTTCAAGGACCAAATCCTGCATTTGGATAGCAATAGTCAATGAGATTAAACCAAATAACTTGTTGGGAGTTAGTATACTTAAAAAACTGTCTCCTGATAGATGAGTTTTGTGTCGTTCAAATTAAGGGATAACATTATAACAACACATTAATTGCAAGTGTTCTAGCTGCACCTTATATTTGATGTAGGCCTTTTGGTGTGTGGTGAATCATGGGTGTGCCTAAACAGTTTAGAGCATTTTGTACTAGTTTCAAAGATATTGTCAAGGGGAAGGCAGTCAAAGGTTTCTATACTTCCCTCCTGCTTGGTTTGAGGAGGGTAACTTATCAATTTTTTTTTTCTTTTTCAATCCTTTTTCCATCTAGAAAAATTCTTTTATAGAAACATATAAAAATTCTTTTGTTGGTCAGAGTGACGGGTTGGGGCTACAATTGTGAAATTTGGATTTGTGGCTCATGGGAAGAAAGTCAATGCCTATATTAAATAAGGGGAGCAAGCAGTGAATTTTTGTAGCAAAAGCTAATATAAATGCAGAAGGGAAAAGAAGAAAGGTTTTAAAATTTTTGGTCTCCACAAGAGTGTCGCTGCACTAGAATTGTGGAGCTTTGTTGACTTCTGATAACCATTAATGTCATAGAGTAGGAGCCATTATGTACTTGTCATCTTTTAAGGCATGGGATGTCATGTCAGAGTGTGGCATAGGTGCATAGTGTCCCCTCTGCCATTCCAGGGCTCCTTCAATAGTGAGAAGACCTTGCAAAACTTTGCTTCCTGATATCAGTGCACGTATTGAAAGTTCTGAAACAAGCCATTTCTTTGTGCATTGTCTGGTGGCCTGGTCTTTGTAGTGTGGGATGTTTTGATCTTTGGGCTTGGGTCTGTCCTTTTGCATTCTTTAGGACTTTGCTGGTGACTAAATACATGGGATTTGGCTGGTGAAAGGAGGGCAAAGTCCTGAGGAGTATTGGGATGCCTTCTTTTCTCTGATGTATTTGGAATGAGCAGAATGCTGTAAGTTGCAGTTCCTATCCCTCTGAAAAAGAATGTGCATTTCACTTCCCTTTGGTCCTTAGTGCATGGCTCTTAAGGGCATCCTGTTCCTCTTTATTTTCACTTGTCTTTTTCCTTTGTTTAAAGAGGATCTTGAATAGTCTTCATTTTCTCTTCATCAACTAAATGTATTGGCACGAATGGGGCGGAGATTTATTCATTCTATCTCTTTTGAGTTGTATTGTTAAACTCCTTCTCGTGTGTGCATGTTTGTGTTTCCATATGTAAATGTTACGCTTATACATAATACAATAAAATTTCATCTTGTCTTGGAAAATAATTAGTTCCATGAAATGGAACCTAATGTTACTTGGAAACTAGGATGGCAGGACTTGAGATTATGTGGAATGGTTTCAGTATCTGGTGTTATTTATAATCTCTATTGATGCTGCATCTATGTATCCTCTACAGGTTGCTTTTTACTAATCTTGGTGGAGAACGTCGATTTGCATCAATTGTTGCAAAGAGATTGGAATCTCTTGGAGCTTTGACCCAAGGGGATCGTAGGTAAGCTCTCTTCTTTGTTATTTAATTTCCACCGTGGTGAGATGATGGAATTGTGACATCTTTGGTGATTTTGATCCTTCCTATGTCGTTCATGCATTACAGGGCTGGGCCTTCATTAAGTGCTTATAATTACGATAGTTCTTATGGAAAGAAGGCTCTAGCAATTATGTACAAGGGAATTATGGAACAGGTTTCACAATGTTCCTTGAAAATGACTAGTTATGGTCAATTGAGGTGCTAAATTTGGTACAGATAATAATGGCTTAAATGATGCACTCACAAAATTACATTTTTTTTTAGGGTTCTCTGCCAGTAGTACCTCCAGGATGCTTACCAGACGGACCAGATACAATTCAAGATTTTATTATGAAGGCAAAAGCCGCTCTTGTATCAATTGGAATAGTCAGGGATGCAATTCTTGGTAATTTTTCCATTGCCTTTCCCCTAACATCACAAGTTTTTAGGTGCATGGTTCTTTTATAAAACATTTGAGTTCCTAACTAGCTATATATCTAGGCAATGGTAAAGATCTAGGAAAGCTATCTGGTCGCATCATTGATTCAGATATGCATGACGTTGGGCGATTTCTCAATCGGCTTCTGGGTTTACCTCCAGAAATTCAGAATAGGTCTGTCTTCAGTGAAATAAATGTGGGATGCTTCTACTTTTAGCACTCTTGTTTCCATCCGCTAAATACTGTTATGTCAACAGGCTATTTGAGTTATTTGTGAGTACTTTGGATCTTCTAGTTCAAAATGCTCGCATTGAAGGCAACCTTGATACAGGCATAATTGATATGAAAGCTAATGTTATTGAACTACAAGGAACTCCAAAGGTTTGCTATGCTAGACCTCTTATTGCAACTTATCAAGCTTATTTTTGATCCAATAATATGGAAAGCTTGGAGTGGTATGACTCTTTCATTTTCCTGCAGACTGTCCATGTTGATCAAATGTCTGGGGCTTCAACTGTTCTGTTTACATTCATCTTGGATCGTGGGGTCACATGGGAGGTGCTTGATCTTTTGTAAACCAACTATACAATACGTGTTGAGGAACATGGCAAGAGTTTAGGGGAAAAGTGTAGAGACTAAAGAGAGATGAAGAGAGAAAACTGATATATATTATTGACCAAATAAAAGGTTCAATTGTTACATAAGACTCAATCTTAATGCTCTATTTATATAAAATTATTAATAAACATAAAGATTCTAATACCATTTGACTTTGGGTGCAAGATAAGTAACCTCACAAAATAATTTTAGAATCTAATATCAATTGTAATCAATTTGAGATATTGTCTAATGTAACATAATTCTCAATCTAAGATAATTTCCTAATATATTCTAACACTCCCCCTCAAATTGAAGCTTATAAAGTTTAAGCTTGTTACATAAACTTGAGCTTCCAAAAATAAAATTAAACATGACTATGTAGAAAAAACTCAATAAACTTCAAATTTCATGAACAGTTTGTGAACACTCCTCCTGAATGGAAATATTCACAAATTTCATGAATAGCTTGTGAACATTCCTCTGAATGGAAATAGTCACAAACCCAAAACCTTGGTAGAATTACTAGCAACTTCTAGAAGTCTCTTGCTAGTTTCCCTTGAGCTGCTCCCTCAACTTCAAGCCAAAAACCGCAACACCTATGGTTGGATATGGCTTTTAGAAACCTCTTTGACTTCTAGCTAAAAACATCAACACCTTGCATGAGCTAGACACGAACCAATCCAATGCTAGGCTAGCAAAACCAATGGCCTAAACCACCTTAAATGAAGGATAACCTCTCCAAATCAGACCTGTCCAAACACAAGTCATCAAATAATGTTCCCAATCACATGAAGACACCAAAACTAGTAGTTTGAACCACCAAAGTCAAACATGCATAGTACCAAACAACACCATTTTGCGCATAGCAGAATTGCAAGAACCGAAACTGTACTCAATACCTTCTCATCATTGAAACTATTTCCACTGAAACAATGCCAAAAGCACTACTCTTTGTAGTAACTCACCAAATCATATCTTCATTGACCCAAAAATGAACTCCAGTGGAATCTACATCAGATTCCAATGTCAACATACCCAGAGACCCAACCACATCAATGCCAAACAGCCATGGGATACACAAACCAAAACAGCTGAACACCATGAAAACATCTAAAACTGCCAAACAGCCCACGATTCACAAGCCCTATTCTAAATAAGGTTTCACATGCTAGAAAATTCACACAGTCGCTATGGAAGAAACTTTCGCAAAAGCCAAATCCTCTGTAAAAACAGGTGAAACTACCTCAGGACAGTTTGAAATCCACAAAAAAGGTGAGTTCACAGCACTAAGCTTGGCAAGTGTAGACAACTCAAAGTCATATGATTGACAAATTAAATCACCAGCAAATGCTAAAATAAGAGCCACCCAGACCAGAGCAGCCTAGAAAATCAGGCAAACTAAGCACAAAACCAACTGAAAAAAATATGAAATCTCACAGAAAATCAACCACAACTTTTCAGTCTTCACAAAATCTGCCAAAAGCACCTTAAAATTGCAAGTCCAGACTGTAACATGGAACGCCAGAAAGAATCAGCAAAAAGGAAGGCTGCCCAAAGCTAATCTCAACCAGAAACCAACAACCCAGTTGTGAAAATTAGCATCCACAGGGCAAACAGGACTAAAGTTTAACAACCCAGAGCTTAATCACTAAAAAATACACCAATAAGGTGTAGAACCAATCAAAATTGCTGCAAGCCCTTCATTCCTTTTAGCAAATCGCAGCCAAATCAGAGCCAAATGAGCTCCAAACATCTAATCAAGTTGAGTCACCCGAGCAGTGTAGGAAAAAATGGTTAAAATCCCAGAGGGGGGGGGCTGTTCACAGTTGCTGGAGCTCCAGTCAAACCCTCCTTGAGGCCGGCCACAAAATTTGCTGGAAAAGCATCTACCAGCTTGACCTTATGTTGACAGCACAAGATCAACATCGATAAAAACTCTTCACTGCACCGAAAAACTTATAATCCAAAGCAACCAGAGATTTTAAAACTCAACTGCCAGCCACCACTAGTTGTTCACCTATGCGTGTTCCACTGGAATTGGAGTCACAGGTGTACACACCAATTGCAACAGCTTTATGGGTTGCTGTCAAGCAAACATTGCAGCCACCTCTTCCCCCCCCCCCCTTTTTTCTTCTCTCACGTATGGATTTTTCCTTTTTTTTCCCTGAAAGTATTCCTTTCTTTTCATCAAAAACTCAATAAACTCAAAGATGGTCAATTCTATGGTGCCTCAAGGGTTTCAAAACTAGGGTGATTTGGTAATTCTTAAAATTGTTAGATTGAAATTGTTTGATTATATCTGTTAAAAAATGGACAATTGTGATTAAATAATTTCAATCTAACAGTTTTGGAGCTTGCGATGTCACATTGGGCTTTGAAACATTCGGGGGGATCATAGCAGGCACTCTCAATGAAAATAACCAAAAATAAACCTAAAAGACAGAAACTCACACTATTATTTTTCTTTTCATTTTTTTTAAAACTCAAAAAACTTAAAAAAAAAAGTTTTAATGAACAAGAACAATAACTAAAAAAATAGAAGACAGCTACTACAATATCAATTCTGAATTTTTTTCTTTTACTCAGAACTTTTTTTTTTTAATATTTTTTCTTTCACTAAAACTCAAAAAACAACAACAACAATAACAACAGTAGTAGCAAAAAAGCCTTATCCCACTAAGTGAGGTCGGTTACATGGATTCTATGACGCAATTGGACTTTATTAGAAACTAGATTTTTAGTAATATTATTCACCATGAGATTCCTTTTTATAACTTCTTTCAATGTTCTTTTTGGCTTTCCTCTACATTTTTTCACAAGGCTAAAGATCATGTAATCAACTCTTCTCATTGGTTCCTCCAATGGCCCTTCTTTGTATATGATCAAACTATCTTAACTGATTAACTATCATCTTCTTCTCAATAGGTGCCATGTCAATATGCCTCCTTATGTATTCATTTCGTATCTTGTTCTTTCTTGTATGATCACACATCCATTTTAACATTCTCATTTCTGCTACCTCCATTTTTTGCTCTTGTTATCTCTTTAGAGTCCAACCTTCACTTTCATAAAGCATAGCTGGTTGTATAGCGGTTTGATAAAATTTTCTTTTAAACTTAGCAAGTACTTTATGATCACAAATAACTTTAAATATCTTCCTCCATTTTAACCATCCAGCTTGTATCCTGTGTGTGATATTTCCATCAATTTTTTCATCATTTTGTAAAATAGACCCTAGAAACTTAAAATTAGATACTTGCGGTATGATATGCTCTCTAATTTTTACCTCCAAATCATTTCTATCTTGCTTCTTGTTAAATTTACAATGCATATACTTTGTCTTACTCCATCTCAAGCCAAAATTTTATGATTTCAATGCCTGTCTCCAAAGCTCCAATTTATAATTAACCTCTTCCTATGATTTCTCAGTTAAAACTATATCATCCGCAAAAGCATATATGTTGAAAAAGTCAAAGATATTATCTGTAGGAAATCTTTTTATTATAACCAAAGATATTAGTTGTCTATATTATCTGTAGGAAATCTTTTATTATAATTGTAATCAGGTTATTTTTGGTTATTCTATTTTTAGTAGATTGTATTTATAGGCTCTTAATTGTAGAGATTACCTATTATGTAATTACTTGGCTATTTAAGCTAATGTAAAACAGAGGATCAGTATAGAAAAATAAAAAAATCTTTATGACATCAGAGCAGGAATTAGTTTGATTCCTGGACGTACTCCTCTGTTCTCCTCTGTTTTTATTAGAAACAAACAAAGCACTTTAAGTTTACTCTAGCCATCTCCCATCATGTTTGAAGCTGTTTCTAAAACTACAAGCCTCCCTATGAACCAATCCAAAACCCAAGACTTCACAAACAGATCACATGATTCTCACCCAGTCCAGATTACTACTATATGACTAAATGGAGAGAATTTTCTCCGCTAGTCTCAGTCTGTATGTATGTACATCCGTGGCAGAGGGAAAATTGGCTACTTAACAGGAGAGAAGAAGGAGCCAGCCCCTGAAGATCCAACCTATCTTACATGGGATGTTGAAAATTCTATGGTCATGACTTGGTTGGTGAATTCCATGGAGGGGGACATTGGTGCAAACTACATGTGCTATTCTACTGCTAAAGAACTCTGGGATAATGTCACCCAAATGTACTCTGATTTGGGTAATCAATCTCAGATTTATGAACTCACATTGAAGGTTGGGGATATTCGTCAAGGTAATGACTTTGTTACCAAATACTTCAATTCCTTGACAAGAATATGGCAAGATTTAGATCTGTTTAACAATCAAGAATGGAAGTGTCCTAATGATGTGAGTTGGTATAGAGCAATTGTTGATGCTAATAAAGTTTTCAAATTTCTTGTTGGTCTTAATGTGAAATTTGATGAGGTTAGAGGTAGAATCATCGGGAGAAATCCTCTGCCCTCCATCAATGAAGTTTTTACTGAAGTTCATCGTGAAGAAACCCGTAGGAGTGTAATGCTCGGAAAAAACACCATCTCAGCCAGCCCAATTGAAAGCTTTGCATTCAATATTGCCGAGGCTCATATCAGCAAGTGGAATGGTCCAAAGCTGCAGAGGAGTGAGGAAAAACCTCGGGTATGGTGTGATCATTGCAATAAACCACACCACACTAGGGAAACCTGTAGGCATCTCTATGGTAAACTTGCAGACTGGAAGCCGAGGAACAAACGCCAACGATCCTTTGCAAATACCGCTACTGAACAACGCAATCTATTTAGTAAGGAACAGATGGATCAACTCCTGAAACTGTTAAACTC
The DNA here is from genome assembly GCA_020226215.1 of Sindora glabra. Taxonomy (NCBI): domain Eukaryota; kingdom Viridiplantae; phylum Streptophyta; class Magnoliopsida; order Fabales; family Fabaceae; genus Sindora; species Sindora glabra. The sequence goes on from CM035226.1 coordinate 101,664,722, forward strand.
CAATCCTACTACTAGTACTCCTAATTGTTCTATGGTTCATGCAAGTAGAAAATCAAACCCTTGGATCATTGATTTTGGAGCTTCTGACCATATGACAAATTTATATCATTTATTTCATTCGTATAACCCTTGTTTTGGTCGTGAAAAAGTTCGTATTGCTGATGGTAGTTTCTCTTCCATTGCTGGATGAGGAAATATTAATTTATCTAAAAGTATAGGTCTTAAATTTGTACTCCATGTTCCAGAACTCAAATGTAACCTTCTATCTGTCAACAAACTCTCAAAAAATTCTAACTGCCGTGTTATTTTTTCTAAATCTTCCTGCGTTTTTCAGGACCAAATCTCGGGGATGATGATTGGGAGAGCTAAAGAGATAGAAGGATTTTACAACTTTAATGAGACCATTCCTAGCAATAAAAAGGCTCAGGTTTACAGCAGTATGAGTTTGAACCCTACTTTAGACAAAATAATGGAATGGCGTCTTAGACTTGGCCATCCTACTTTTTATTATTTGAAACATTTATTTCCTAATATGTTTAAGGATGTGGATTGTTCTGTACTTCAGTGTGAGACTTACTGTTTATCAAAAAGCCATTGAACTAATTTTGCACCTAAACCATACTATCCCTCAAAATCGTTTTTTATGATCCATAATGATGTTTGGGGGCCTTTCAAAATAAAAACATTATCTAGAAAAAGGAATTTTGTAACCTTTATTGATGATCACACCAAAATATGTTGGGTTTATCTCATCAGCAAGAAATCAGAGGTTGAAACACTCTTTAAGGATTTTTACAAAATGATTGAAACTCAATTTGAAACAAAAATATGCATTCTTAGATCAGACAATGGAACAGAATATTTTAATGAATGTTTAGGGGACTTTCTAAAGAATAAGGGCATAATTCATCAATCTACTTGTCGTGATACTCCTCAACAAAATGGGATTGCTGATAGAAAAAATAGACATTTACTTGAAGTTGTTAGAGCAATTATGCTTTCAATGAATGTTCCAAAATATTTGTGTGGGGAAGCTATTTTAACAGCATCCGATTTAATAAACAGAATGCCTACTCGAGTCTTAGAATTCACGACTCCTCTAAACAAGTTAAAAGAAAACTTTCCAATTCTTCGAATGCCATCAAACATTCCTTTGAAGATCTTTGGATGCATGTGTTTTGTTCACATTCCAACCAAGTTTCGGACAAAATTGGACCCCAAATCTGAAAAATGCATTTTTATTGGATATGCTCCAAATAAAAAGGGTTACAAATGTTTTAATCCTGTCTCAAAGAAAATGTACATTATTATGGATGTGATCTTCATGGAGAAAACACCATTTTTCAACAAAAATCAACTTTAGGGGGAGTATGGTTTAGATGAAGATGATTTTTGGCAAGTATCTCAACCATTACCTAAAATGATTTTAACACAAAATGTTTTTGAACAAAAAATATCTGGTGAAAATAATAAAAATGAGGAGGATCATAGCCGTCTAGTACCAAAAGTGATTTTGCCTAATATAGAGGGTGAAATATTGAGAAAACCTGTAACTGAGCCTTTGGTTTATTCTAGGAAAAGGTTTCATAAAAAGAAAACTATTCAATTTAACCCTTTAGCTCCTTCCTGACCTCAAGAACCAAGTAATGGTCTCCAAGAAACACATGTAGTTTCTAATCTTGACCCCATTTTTGCATCTACAGAAGCTCAATATCCGAGGCCATCAGAAAAGGAGTTCGTTCTTGTACAACAAAATATCCCATTGCAAAATATTTATCTTATAAAAAAATCTCACACAAACACAACTTTTTTTATCAAAAATCTCTAATTTGTCTGAACCTAGAACAATATAGGAAGCACTCAGTAGTTCGGCTTGGAGGTTAGCAGTCAAGGAGGAGATGGATGCTCTTCTGAAAAATGGAACTTGGGAAGTTGTTGATTTGCCAAGTGACAAGACCACTGTTGGATGTAAGTGGGTTTTTCCTGTGAAATGCAAGGCTGATGGAAGTGTTGAAAGATACAAAGCACAACTTGTGGCAAAAGGGTTCACTCAGACTTTCGGAATAGACTATTAGGAGACTTTTGCCCCGATAGCCAAGATGAATTTGATTCGCATCCTTCTGTCCATAGCAACAAATCATAATTGGCCTCTGCATTAATTTGATGTGAAAAATGCCTTTCTGAATGGTGAGTTAAAAGAAGAAGTGTTTATGGATCTCCCGCCAGGCTTTGAGAAGAGGTTTGGCCAGAACAAGGTTTGCAGATTGAAGAAATCCTTGTATGGATTCAAGCAATCTCCTCGCGCTTGGTTTGAAAGGTTCAGGAAGGCTATAAAAAAATATGGATTTTCTAAGTCAAGCTGATCATACTATGTTTTATAAACATTTAGGGACAAGAAAATTAGCTATACTCATTGTCTATATCGATGATGTTATCCTTACAGGTGATGATGCTAAGGAAATTGAGGCATTAAAAGGAAGAATTGCCGCAGAATTCGAAATTAAAGACTTGGGGCTAGTGAAATACTTCCTTGGTATTGAGTTTGCTAGATCAAATGAGGGAATCTTTATCAATCAACGAAAGTATGTACTTGATCTACTCAGTGAAACTGGGATGCTTGGATGCAAGTTAGTTGAAACCCCAATTAAACCCAATAAAAAGCTACAAGTAACTGATATAGTTGATGGTGTTGATAAAGAACAATATCAGAGACTTGTGGGAAGATTAATCTACCTTTCACACACTCGGCCTGATATTGCCTTAGCTGTCAGTGTTGTGAGCCAATTTATGCACTCTCCAAATTCTGATCATTTAGATGCTGTCTATCGAATCCTTAGGTACCTAAATGGGACTCTTAGAAGAGGACTACTGTTTAAAAATAATAGGCACTTACAGATAGAGGCATTTACAGATGCAGATTGGGCTGGGAATGTCAAACAGACGGTCTACTTCAGGATACTGCACCTTTGTAGGAGGAAACTTAGTGACTTGGAGAAGTAAGAAGCAAAATGTTGTGGCAAGAAGTAGTGCAGAAGCTGAATTTAGATCTATGGCTCATGGAATTTGTGAAGTTTTGTGGATTAGGAGAATTCTTGAAGAATTGAAAATTTCTACTTCACCACCAATCAAAATATATTGTGATAATAAATCAGCAATTGCCATTGTTCACAATCCAGTTCTTCATGATCGGACCAAGCATGTGGAGATAGATAAGCACTTCATTAAAGAAAAGATCGATAAAGGGAATATCTGTATAGTGTATGTTCCCTCCATTGACCAAACAACAGATATCTTGACTAAAGGCTTTCACAAGAAATAGTTTGACAATTTAATTTCCAAGCTGGCATTAAAAGATATCTTTATGCCAACTTGAGGGGAAGTATTGAAAAAGTTAAAGATATTATCTATAGGAAATCTTTTTATTATAGCCAAAAATATTAGCTGTATATATTATTTGTAGGAAATCTTTTATTATAGTTATAATCAGGTTATTTTTGGTTATTTTATTTTTAGTAGATTGTATTTATAGACTCTTAATTGTAGAGATTACCTATTATGTAATTACTTGGCTATTTAAACCAATGTAAAATAGAAGATCAGTACAAAAAAATAAAAAAATCTTTAATATATTTAGGGATAGTTTTTTGTATGTCCTTAGTAAGAACATCCAAAATTAGATTAAATAAGTAAGGATTTACGGTTGAACTCTAATGTAGACCTATCCTTTAAAAAATAAATAAATAAATCTAACTTCTATATCATTGGCAATTTAATCCTTCTGAGGTTGCTAGCAATAGTATAACTCACAAGCTCTTGTGGATGGTGCCACTCTAATACTAAGTTGAGAAACAAGGTTAGAATTTAGGGGAAAAGTGGAGAGAGACTAGAGAGAGATCAAGAGAGAAAACTGATATATATTATTGAATAAATAAAAGGCTGAATTGTTACGTAAGATTCAACACTAATGCTCTATTTATATAGAGCTACTAATGAACATGAAGATTTTGGGCGCAAGACAGCGCATGCAAGCCCATAACATAATCTATAATCTAGTATGAATCAAAATCAATCTAACTTACTGCCTAATGTAACATGATTCTCAATCTAAGATAATTTCTTGGTATATTTTAACAATACTTAACTGATAAGCTGACCATGCTGACTTACAGCTTACTGCTTTAATATTTCAGTCAGCAAGTACAATGCTAAAAGAAAAGCAGAAGGATGGGCTTGATTCAGTTGATGATGGGTTCTATGAGTCTAGGAGGGAGTGGTTAGGAAGACATCATTATATTTTGGCATTTGAAAGGTATCATTGGTGGATTTTGTTTCATATTTTTCTCTTAATTTTATTCGATGTAAACTTATAAATATTGATTCTTATTCTTATTATCAAGCATTGTATTCTCTCGGTCTAAGGTGGGTGTTTCAAGCAACCTGAGTAGTTTAATGCTCAGATATGCATGGAAATACAAACCCTAAAGTAGATGTAGCCAGCACTATTAAGTTCTCTCTTTCTCTCTCTGTTCACATCCTCTTCATAGTACATTCAGACTCTGCTTTTTCAACTTGATTTCTGGTTTGAAAGTTTTTCCCTTGTGCTCTGTTGGTGGTGTAATTCTTGATATTTGAAGAATTTCATTATAGTTTTCTAGAATGTAATGTATTTCTTACAGCTCTTCCCCCGTTTTATTTGTGAGATTGACTTATTTACAAAATTCTGATGTCACATGACATAAACGTTTTTTGGGTGAACTGGCTCTGGCATTCAGCTTTTCATTATATTAATTAAGAACAACTTCTAAGCCACCAATAAAATCCTGTGTTTCAGATAAAAAGTGCTGAACTTGTCAAACCATATGTTGTGTGGATTCGTTTAAAGGGGGGAAAAAGAAGAGAAAAATGGAAATTTATGAGAAACTTGATGTCATTGAGGAAGGTATGATGAAGAAAAATTGATCTTGAGTAAAATAGTCCTCTTCAAGTATATTTTCATCATGAGAAGCTCAGGCTGGAGGAAATCAAGAAAATTGTAGAAATGAATCTTTTGAGAAAGTAATGATTAATATGTATTTATTGTTCTTATGGGTTATTTTAGGATCGTCTTAAATCATAGTTTACTTCAATTTGGTTGGCTTCAGTTATAGTTACTTGTTTATTCTTCAATTCTTAGTGTGATAAGTAAATAAAAATTTTGGTCACCTTGTGCTAAAATTGTCCAATTTTGACTCTTTAAGATGATATCATAACTAGTAACAAGTAACATGAGATACCTGATACACATCATCAGAAGGAATTGAAAAGGTGATTTTGTAATTTTAGTTGTTGTTCTAGAAGTTCATTTACCTAATATGAGCCATATGACACCAAAGTAAGGCTTGCATTCAAAATTCTGTTGAACTATCTTGATCTCATCTTGTCTCTTTTCTTTTCTTTATCTAGTTAGAATTTATTTGGCCAAACTTGAATATCAATAGAATAATTTTCTGTTAATATGCTGTATAGATTCAATTGCTTTAGTTTTGTTATTATATGGTATACACTGTTTCTTAAGATACAGCTACAGATGTTGACAACAAGGCAAACCACACGTGCACAGGCTTTCCTTATTCATCTACTGATGTCATTTTTTCCCTAATTCTGTTCCAGCTCGGGTTTGGGTATGTATAAGATAGTTCGTCCCACTGTTGGAGGTTCACTAAGGTATGTATTTCAGTTATCTGGCCTTTCTGAGTTCCCAGTTATATATTATATTTTACCTGTTATTTATGCTCCAATAACAGAGATATGCATCTGGAAGAACTCAAAAACAAATATAGAAAAATACCATCCTTAGAGAAGGCTCAAGCTGGTTGGGAAGAGGAATATGAAATTTCGGCTAAAGAGGTAAACATCCTCACTAAGTGATTTTTATTAAATTGAGCTTCACCAGAATATTTTTCAACGTAGGGAGTTAATTGATGCACCTGAAATTTAAAATGGTGGAGATGAAAGCCCTAGTCTTTCTTGTAATTCTATGAAAACTTTCTTTTGATGCTAGTTTAAAATGAAACAACAAATGGGTCTTCATTAAATATTGATAGTTTTATGCAAATTGAAGAGAGAACTAATTCCATGGTTCCAACTTGATATTTATGTCTTACAATTGCGGAGAACAATTGACACCGTCTCTTAAACCATTGCATAACCCTTTTTTTTTTTTAAAGAATTTCAATGATCATGCAGCAATAAGTATGGAATCAAGGTTAATTTTTTTTTAATGTTTAAAAAGTAAATTTTATGTTAATTTAAAGTATCCAGATGGAGTATTAAATTATTTGAAATTGATAAATTTTTTTTTTACATATATGATCTACATGATTAATGTTTTAAATCCAATAGTGTTTTCAGTACAAAAATTCATTCTGTGGCAAATTATGCGATGGTATAAGTGTACTCTAGATGTTGTCAATTGATCCCCACTCTCAGAGTGGGGATCAATTGACATTAACTTACACCTATCCTTACATTGTTGCTTACCTGTTTGAATTCAATTCCAAACCCAGCCGTACAATTATAAAAAACCTTAACAATGATTTTGCACACCAAAAATTTCATTAAAATCAAGCAGGAATAAGTCTGAAATCAAAAAACGTTTTTTTTTAAACATTTGAAAAGTATTTTATGTTTTTAAAATATAAGGATGGAGCATTAAATCGTATCCATTTGATACGAAATTTTATATATATGATTTACATAATGTCTCAAATCCAACAGTGGATTTAGTGAGAAATCAGTCCTATGAAAAGTTACAAAATGGTGTTAAGTTTAGGTGTATCTTACACTTGTGTCAACTGATTCCCTCTCTCTCTCTCTCCCAAAAAATTTTTTCCCCCCTCATATAAGTAGAGTGCAAAGAGATATGCTTGTATATGCTACATCATGCAATTAATCACCAGAACTTAAAACACTTAGCCTTGGTGCTCGAACTGGCATGTTAAGTGCAGATGCAGCACTCATTGGCAGCTTTTACCCTTCAAATCCACATACTAAGAAATCAAAATCCATGAGTTGACTAAATATGGAAGGCATGAATGAAATTAATTGGCTTAGTAAAGTGGAATTGAATGGGAATATATATTATTCACTAAATTTATCCAAAAATATTCCATTTATTTCACAATGCTGTTCTTTCTAGTGTCACTTATATACTTTCTGTAATGACATTATTCCTGTTTAAAATGTTTGTATTTTTTGTTAAGCTTAAACCAGAATGTATATAAAATTATATAATTTGCTTGCTTAATTATCTATAATCATTCATTTTATTATTTTAATGAATTTATGTTAAGAAGATATTTCAAATGCACTGGAGCTGCAGTTGCTTTGATGAATTAATGTAAACATCCACTCCTCTGCTTTGGCACCAGCACAGCAGCACCTGAGTTCAATTTCAATTTGTGACTTGGGCTGTATGCTCTGGGAAGTCACTTAGCCTTAAAGCCTGTCTGACTATAGTCCTTTCCGAAGAGAATCATGTTTTCCAGCTGAAAGTATCCTGTGTGTTGTCTGACTTCCTTAGAGGCAGGGGTTGCTTTCATTTCATGTCATGAGTACTAGTTTCCAAACTTCCCTTAGAGGAGTTTCCAACCTGCAAAAGGATTTATTAATGAGCATTTTGGAAAAAAAGACTGACATGAATACTCACTCGAAGTAGGTGTGGTGTTGATTTTCTTGGTCCTCTGGCTGTATCTTTCTTTTCTGTGGTTTGCTTATCCTCTTGCTCTGTTTTCTATTCCTTTCTAGTAAAATTTTCTTTTAATAAGGGGGGAGGGGGGAATCCTTACCTAAGGAGTCAAGAGTCTGAACTCTCTTTAGCCAAATCAGAATTTAGGTGAGTAGAATCAAGCAAGGGCTGAGGAGGACTGCAATTCAATAGCTTCCTTATCATTTAGGCTTCTGCAAAATTCAGATTCCAAGCAATAGTGGATTCCTGTATATTAAGTTTTTAATGGAATCGACATAAAGAACAAAGACCATGTAGACGAGTAAGCACTGTAAAAAGAGATATTTCTCATCCAAGTGCCCTCCAACACCTAATAGAACTATTATTCACCTTTCATAGGACCAAAGGTCTGAAAGGTACACACCCTCAATTTTAATCGTAGTTTGATGGGATCATTGTGTTCAAATTTGGACAGAGGACTCAACATTTTGTTGTTTATTTTGTGTAAATTCTTCATTCAATTAGTTGAATTTTCGCTTCCTTGTTGCTCATCTATCTTTACATGGTACGGCAACGTATGCATGCCAATTCAGCACTACCATTAAATTCAGACAATTAGAAAAAAAAATGAACAAAAATTTGTCATTTTTGTTGACTTTTCGTCATACTTTTGGCTTCCATTTACTTTGTCTGCAGTGCATGCATGGTCCCAATTGTAAGCTTGGCAACTTCTGTACAGTTGGTAGAAGACTACAGGAAGTGAATGTCTTGGGTGGCCTCATTCTTCCTATTTGGGGAACCATAGAGAAGGCTCTTTCTAAGCAGGTAACTTGCATCCTGTACTATTTCCCTCCATATATTATGTTAGAAACCAAATCATTTAGTAAGAAAGAACTCTTTTTTGCTGAAGCACAAGTTATTCACCCATGAATGAATCATCATGTCACCATTTTATTCTGGTAACTTGAGTTCTGAACCAGTTAAGTCTGCAGTCTGAAAAGATTGGAACAGATTAGTGGGATGATGATATTACTTGAAGTAGATTGTTATAGTAACCTTTAAACTAATAGAAGGTACCTTGCTTCACAAAAAATAGCTTTTATTGTAAGTGGGCTCAAGTTGCATGTTGAATCAGTGGAATATCACTTTGCTCTGGTTTCATTAACCACTGATCAGAAGTCTTATTTTTAACATCGGTATATATTCAGAAATTACTTCTCTGTATATATTTCTCATGGAAAACTACTGAAAACTGCAAATAACATCATAACAATCTCTCCAGGCCCGCATAAGCCATAGGAGGCTTCGTGTAGTGCGCCTAGAAACTACTACAGATGACAAACGTATAGTTGGGCTTCTTGTTCCTAATGCAGCAGTTGAATCGGTCCTTCAAGGTATCTCTCTATCTCTCTGGCACACATGCACATGTGAGAACATGCATTCATGATTTGTTCTGAACTTGAAAACTTGTATAATATCCTACTGATTTTAATATTGAAGAACATCCTTGATCTCTGATTTTTTTTCCCTCTTTTCTCCTTGCATGGGTAAGATGGTCTAAACGAATTAGATTAAATCTGTGGGTTAAATTGCCTATTCTAATCTCTAATCATGCTGAAAATTTTCAAGGATGATTGGTGCGATAGGGAACTTTTTGGGGTTTCATCAAAATATATATTCTAAATGTGTTGTCTAAATCAGGCAATCAATAAATATATGCAAGTGTTAGATTTTCTCCCTTCCCATGATCGAGTCAAAAAGTTTTGGAGGAAGGTAGGCAATCACCCTTATTTGAAGAAATTTGATTTCAAGAAAAATTGTCGAAAAAGAGGGCTGCAACCATGTGCATGGGAGTTATCGGAAGTAATTGTGGATGTCATAATACTGTACATAGGGAATAATAGAGCTGATCTTGGAGCTCTAAGGCTGCTTAAAGAGGAGAGAGTGACAGATACTGCAAAAATACTCCAAAAATTTTTGTAGAGCAATTGAGTCCAAAAATATAATAACAAGAATCTGCATCAAGTGGTGATCGACTGCTTTTATCTTTGCTATAGTTCAACACGTGTATCATGAAGATAGGTTTTCTTTTCTTTAGGATCCAGCCAAAAACTTTGAAAGTGACACCTTTTCTCACTAAAAATCCCCAAAGCAATTCCTCTGGGCTGATTGAATCCCTTTAGGCAGCGGGCTATTCGCTCTTTGCCATTCTGATTTGATCCAATTTTCTGAGAGCTGGTGCCTTTAAACTTTTTTTTTTTTTTTGACTCTGCCATCATTCACAGGTTTAGCCTGGGTTCAAGACATTGATGATTGACAAGGGACACCAGACTTTGCAGATTCTCTCTTTACTAGTGCCATTTGGTTGCTACCTCTGGAGAGCTTTTTGTGCTGTTAACATCTGGTGGGTATGGAATTGCAGAAAGCAGTTTTTCTTTGAAGGGGGGAAAAATCAACCTTAATGCTGAATTTTCCTGAAGGGGAAGGGATCCATCCTCTACACCATGGGAAAAGAAAAAAAAATTGTGCAGTCTCGTTCATAACGTTTTTCATATTTTATTGCTCTTTGCAGATAATTTTATGTTGTATATTAGTAAAGATTGCAAGAGAAAAGATAGAAAGTACTCGGTGTATAGAAAGTACTCGGGGTATCCATATAGTCCACACTGAACAAGTTTGTATTAGTTACCGCACATTATCATTAATATAGATGTAGTACATACTTCTGACTGTCCCAACACACCAAACACTCAAATAAACACCAAGTCTTAGCACCCACTTCCCCCTCTATTTCTCCTTAGCATACAAAAGGAGCATCAACGTGATGGTCACCGCAATATAATCCCGGCCGTTGAGTGAAACCCTGCCTCTTCAGCTTCTCTCTAGCCCTCTCTACAAGCTCCTGATTTGTAAGTGCACCATCGGTCTGCTCTAATATGACCTGAACTGCATTGCTAAAGGCTCCATAAGCTTTAGAAGAATCTCCCGACGGGCTTGCATCTGCAGAGGTTTGGTCAGTTTGGCAGCCACTTATCAGAATTCCACCATCAGGCAAGCCCCGCTTCATCGATCCAGCATACACCTCTTGCTTACTGCCGACTTGTGTCTCCAGGGCTGGTTTTGCATATTGCCCGTCAGTGTCATTCAGCTTTTGTTTAAGTAACTCTTCGGCAAGGCTTCCCACCATCCCTAAGATTCCACCATGCCCTCCACTCGCCTCACCCTTTTGAAGCTTGCCCAAGATAACCTTCATGAACTTCTTCACCTTAGGGCTAGCATCTTCCCCAAAGACATCGAAGAGAGTAGGCCGGATTTTTCCAACATCAATATCATCCTTCCCAGTTTTCTGCTTGAGTATGTCGATCAGAGTTGAAAGGGGTAGAGATCTACTCTTCACATAACCATACTCACCATGTGCAATTTCCCTCTCTCTCCCTTCTGCAACCTCCCGGTGTCCATGGTGATGTCCATAGTGATGCAAGCCGGATGGAATATGGATCCCCCGAGACTCAATTGCATCTTCCACCTCCCTACGCAGAAAATTCTTGAATCCAAAGCCAGAGCCTGAATCATCATCTCCCCTGGTGCTCTCTCCTATCTGCTCCTTAGCATCTTCAATCAAGCCACCACTATGGCATGAATCTGATACTATTGTGATCCTACATCCTCTTGGGATTCCATCCACAAATTCCTTGAAGTCATCATCTGTTTAAGCACGAACATAGCCCACCAATCTGTTAGCATTATTTCCCAACATAGTTTCAAAACATGCCAAAGTAGGATGAAATTACCCCGTAAAGAACTCGTAAGATAAATTCAAATTTCAGGAATTAAGCAGTAATGCTGTAGTTATTTTCTCCCACAAACTTTCACTTGCTATTTACTTATTTGTACATATGACAGAATCTCTTTCGAACTAACCTCAATTATTCACTAGGCTTTCCTGTTCAGATTCCCTCAAGGTTACACGAGCGTAGATGAGACACAATACTTTTGCAAGGACCAGATAAAAATTATGTGTCATCCAACTTGTTAGAAGTGCAATTCAACCAAACATCTATGAATTTCATACGATATCATCAAATTGTATAAATTTTTTCAGGCTTCCAAGAAAAAGTATTCAATGATTGGAAGCCAAATCTCCACCTATCCAATCGTTTGGATTCAACGCTACAACACAAAGTGGGCTTTGAATGTATAAATCATACCCTATTATTCCTCCAATCAAAATAGTTTCTCTGTAAATAAATACCAAAAAATAATTATTATTTCTGTGGAGATTCGCGATGAACTCAGTGTGGAATCTTTCCTTAAAAGGACAAGAGTTCATTTGTAAAGCAAAACCCAAAAGCAGTACTGTCATAAGTTCTTTTAGAAAAAAGAAAATACCTAAATCGAAGATCCCAACGCAAAAATATTTCGATCCCTTTAAAAAAAAAAGGGCAAAAGAAAAAGAAAGAGAGTTTTTAAGCGTTACCAGTGATGAGATTCATATCGCAAGGAACAATGCATTCATCGTAGCCGGTGTCGTCGTCCTCGCCGCTCTCGGCCGGGAGTCGCGTGCCATGGCCGCTGTAGTGTACGAACAGAACATCGCCTGGATTCGCCTCCCTTACGAGTCTCTTGATGGCGGATCGAATGTTTCTGCCATTTGGTTCATCGTAGGAATCATCTGTATCGATCAGTATAGTAATATCATCCTCGGCGAAGCAATAACGTTGGATCAAGCAATCGCGCATCCTCCAAACGTCGTTGATGCAGCCTTTGAGCTCGGCTTTGGTTCCTGGATAGTTGCATCCGATCAGCACAGCCTTCCTCGCCATAGAAGCTGTAAGCAGGCAAACACCAATCTCTCTCTCTCTCTCTCTCTGTTTCCACTTTGTTTGATGGTTGAATGGGATGTGGATGATGATCTAAAAAGAAAATAGTAACTTTTTCTTCTTTTTGAATTGATAGGTTGTCCACCTTAAATTTTTCAGCTGGAGTAATTATGGAATGGGTCAATTGCCCATAGAAAAAATGACACCCACTGCTGGATATTGTAGATTGTCATGAATTATGAATCATTAATTATCACGTAGATATATTTAAAACATATTAATTTAAAAATTTTCATTAATTTTTACGAGTTAAGCCAGTTGATTTTATATTTAATTTTTTTAATAATAATAGAAAATAATAAACTACTCAATGGTAGCAATGATACCCCGAGCTAGACATGTAAAATGTGCTCTAGATCTACCAGTTTTTGCAAGTTATCTACGAATATGAGGCACCCTATGCTTTATATTTTGATTTTGTTTTTATTGCAGGCTCAGACGAATTACTTGTATGTGGTATGATTCATGCGAGCTTTGGCTATTTGGTTGCAGACTTGCGAAAGTCTAAATCTTTTCTTTTTTTTCAATTATTTTTTTTGTATTTTTAAGTATTTAAAAGTTTTTAATTCAATCTAACTTCATATTTAACAATTTAATATAATTTTTTTATTTTTATTTAAATTATCCATTAAACAAGATAAAAAAATCTAATCGGATCATTATAATTTACAAAATAAATAAAAAATTATTTATGTGGACAATTGATGAATGGGATAGGTTTTCATTATTATTCCCTCCTAAGTGCGAACTTATGTGAATCAGCTCACACTAACTCAAATCCGCATGAGTCCAACTCATGTGTTTGCATGTATATCTTTAGCATGAGTTGGGAGTAAGTTTTGAAGTAAAAAATTCAGTTCAAATAAAATTTGTAAATAGTTTTGTTAGAATTTATAATTCATTTAATCTAATCAAATGAATTAAATAAGTTCGTAACCATCTTTATTATCACTTGAGACTCTTTGATATCTAATAATTACAATGATCTCGATTAGTTAGAAATCGAGTCGAATTTGAATACTTGGAAGGAAAATTCTCCTAATATTTATTTATTTATTTATTTAATTCACAAAGCTCAAATTTAAATTTTTATTTAAGAAGAATCAAATTCTAATTACTCAGACCAATAAGCATCAAGAATGAGTAATTCTTATAGCTTTACTTGATACACATGTATGTAAAATTCCACATTCTAACCCAACACACCGTAGAAGATTGAGTGCTATGCGCTGGTAAAAGTGGTCACATATTTTAAAGTGTTAATTTAAAATACTAAGTGTATTACATTGAATTTTGAAAATATTTCTTCTTCTCTCACAGGTAGCTTCTATAGTAAATTCAAACATAAATAGAAAAATACGAATGATTGAGGTAAACAACAAATGTGGACGCAATGTTACTGGACCCCACGGATTCGCCTTCAAGATAGATCAAATTTAATTTATGTTGCCATGTTTGGTGTCGGCAATTTTATACTTTTTGAAATGAGCGATAAAGTGATCTTGGTGACCACTTTTTTTTTTTTTCCAAACAATATTATATATCGAAATTAAAATTTAAAAATAAATTTTAAATATAACTAAAAATTATTAATTATTATAATATAAAAAGATAAATCTATAAAATTTTATTTATTAAAGATAAAAATTTAAAATTTAATTTTGAATCTTTATATAATATTTTTTTTTATTTTAACGTGTAGGCATTTGAATCATTTCGTTGTAAGCATTTGATCGCCGCGAATTGAGAGCATTTCATGCATTTTATGTTAAATTATAATATAATATAATTATTAGTTTAAAGAAAAAGTGGCACTAATTTTCAAATATTGCCAAAATTTTCGATCTCTCATTTTCTTTTCTCTTTTAGAAAGTAGGAATAATAATAATAATAATAATAATAATAATAATAATAATAATAATAATAATAATAATAATAACAACAACAACACTTAAAAATGGATTGATTGTAAATAAAAACATATAAAGATATTTATGCATGATCTAGATACTATATTATTGATTACGTAAATCAGCATATCACATAAGGAGAGAGATTTTGATTCGTATATATGAAAAACTTGGTAAATAGTTTGAGGTGAAGTGATTGCTAACTAATTAAATTTATTTTTACGCCTACTACATAATCAATATCAATTAATTCTCAAATATAAACTTCTTTTGCAATTACTTTCGAAGTATTCCATCATTTCCGATATAATTTTTATTCTAGTCAAATGTGTTAGAAATTTTTTTATTTATTATTTTGGATTAGATGCTACAATTTATTCTTTATAGGCATTTTGTTTTTATAAAATAAATGGAATACAAATAACAACCTTAGCTAAAATAAGTTCACGAAGTTATTGTGGGGATTTATTAACAAGTCAAACAAGAAAATGGGAAATTTTTATACCTTGTGCTAATGGAATCATAACCATTATAGTTACTAATTTCTAATTGGCTTTGCTCTTTCAAATTAATATACATTAATCTTAGTGGGCGTGTTTGACAAATAATTATTTTATTAGTTTTTAATTGATCTAAATACCTTTAATTGATTTTGACTAATTACATCAATTAGCCAATTTAAATATTTAATTAATAGCAAGTTAATTTACATTGATAGTGAATCAAATTTAAATCTTATTTTGATTATTGTTACTAATATAGTATTTGATTTTTACAATTTTGTATTTTAAATATGGATTTAAATTTGATCAATTATTAATATAAATCAATTTTATACTATCACATATTCATATTAATAAAAATTATTAAAATATTTTTATTATTAATAAAAATTATTACATTTAATAACATGTCATATGTTTATTCATTAATAATATAAAAATTTTTACACAGTACATCAAATTTATACTCTTTAAATATAATTTATTAATTAATTATTATCTATCAAATTTTACAAATTAATATAATAATCATAAATATAAGGTCATAATAATTAATGTTAACTTTAAATTTGTATTATTATTTATATTATCATGAAGAAATTGAAAAACCAATAAAGGGAGGAAATTTACGGTTCATATATATTTATATAGATGTAAGTCATAATAATTGATTACTATGCAAAAACTAATTCCAAAAAAAATTTAATTATTAAAAAATTATAATCACAACGAAAAGCTCGAATATTATATCATTTTTAATTACTTGTGATTTGTACATAATATAAATGTCATGCAAAGGAAACCGGGTTATGTGGTGTGGATAGATGTGTGTTGATTTGTTTTAATATTTTTTATCTTCAAAAATTATTTTAAATATTATTTTTTCAAAAACTATTATTTTTGTTTTAAAAAAGGTTTTCCCAAATTTAAGGAAAGTAAATGCCTATTTGACAATTGACTAATTATACTAGTGATTAGTTAATTAAATTAATTGTTAATTAATAGTTAATTATATTAACTAATTTGATTAGTTGATAGTATTAACTATTTACATAAATATATTTAATAAAATTAGTTGATAAAATATTAATAATTTTCTCAATAAATTTTCTATTATTTACTATAAAATAAAATATATATTCTCTTTTTTTGATATAATTTGATAGAAAAGATATGGTTATATTCATATAATTTTTTATTATTATATAAATATTTTAATATAATTTATTATACTTATTTATTTTTATTTAAAAATAAATAATTATAATTTATTATATGTATTAGATTTTTCTAAGAAATAAGTAAATGTAATTTAATATTTTTTTAATTTACCAAAGATGAAAATGTAAAATGATTTTTCATCATGGGCAAGAATTTTTTTTTTTCAATACTAATGTAAATCAATTATTTTAAAAAGATACCATTTTTAATTTTTTCAAAACAGTTATTTGAGGGATAATAAACTAACTAAAATAGCTATTCGTTAAACATTTAAATTAGTTGATTGACTTAATTAAATAATTAAAGGTACTCAAATTAGCTAAAAGTCAATTAAAGAGCTATTTGTCAAACATTTCCAAAGAATAAAGACTGGTTAATATTGTAAATAAAAAATTTTATTTAATTATAAAATTAATATTAAGAAAAAAATTAATAAAATATCTAAAAATTAATTTTTTCTATTTTTATGTTATATATTTAGAGTCATAATTTTTAAAAATATATTATAAAAGCATATACTCAAACAAAAAATTTTATCTTTAAAAATAGAAAAATAAAAAAATATTTTGAAGAGTAGTAAATAAATAAACATGATATTACCTAAGTTTGGGATTAGGTGCTACTTATGAAATTATTTACACAGATCAAAAAATGTAATGCAAATTTATTAAAATTTGATGTAAAATATATATTTTATATAAATAAATAGTAAATAATATCACTGAACTCTAACAGAAAAATAATGAAATTAAATTTCTTACCTATATAATCTATAAAAACTTGCGTCAAAATAAAAGGTAACAAAATATAATTAATTTTAAAACTAGAAATAAGGTTGTAAGAATAAACACAAAATCTAAGAAAAATTCTTACTTTTATATTATACGCTTTTCTAATAAGTGCTCAATTCTATAAATTTATCAATGGGTTAACATATCTTTAATATTATAAAATAATTGACGAGCATGAATATAAAACTAAAAAGAGTCATTTTAAAATTGGATATGAGCATAAAGTTAGGAGAGATTTGCAATGAAATTTACAAATTA
Organism: Sindora glabra; assembly: GCA_020226215.1. Lineage (NCBI taxonomy): Eukaryota > Viridiplantae > Streptophyta > Magnoliopsida > Fabales > Fabaceae > Sindora > Sindora glabra. Next base: position 101,681,990 of record CM035226.1, read on the forward strand.
TGTTATAACTTTATTCTTTTTATTTTTATCTCGCTCCCTTATTTTTTTAACTATTTTAAGTTTATACATTGGTTTCTAAGATAAAATTGACATGTATAATAAAACAATATTCTTCGATTTTAAAATTTCAAATGTCAATTATTGAATAAAATTTGATATTATAAATCAAAATATTTTTTTCTTATGTTTTAAGCAAAAATTTTATAATTAAGTTAGTAGTATTAAATTTATTTTTTGTATTATGATATTTTTTATACAATTAAATAAATACAAACAACAAGAGATTATATTATCTAACAAATAAAAAATTATAAGAATAATAGACTTTAAATAAAAAAAAAGTAGGATATTTCTTCTCGTAATTTTTTTATATTGCTTGTGGACTTCTGAGTTAGAGGATGTGGATAAGAAAACATATAATAGATTATGGTGAGAAGAAACAATATGACTATTTTTGTGATGAACTCAAGCTTTCTAGTGCAAAAATGATTATTTTACTTGTTTTCACCATAATTTCTCATTAGTTTTTTAATCTTTGCATTTTCTTAATATTCATAAATGTATTTCTTTACATTGAGGGTGTAGATTAATGGCTTTTTGAATCCATCAATAGAGAAGGCTTCTAAAATGAAAAATGTAGATCGTAGCAATTACATTACCTAAGCTATTAAAAAAATCTTAGAATCAATCAAAAGTCATTCCAAAGATTTGCACCAACACTTTCAACAATAAGCATAGGGATTTGACAAAGCATTTGGAAGGATTCTTGTTCAAAGTTTTTTCCAAATACTTTGTAAAATTCTTATGTTCATGACTAAAATATGGTTATAAGTCCCTATAACAAACCATTAAAGGATCCTAAGATCTTCGAAATAGCCTTGGTAAAGCCAAATACCTATATCAACCCTCTCAAAGGTAAAAGCCTTTTTTTTTTTAAAAAAAAAAGGAGAACTATTTTAATAGATCATTGATTTGTTTTAAACATGTAATAAGAGCCCTATTTGTAGGCTAAGAATAAATCATTAGACATTTATAAATTGTTGATAAATTGTCACAATGATTGAAATAACCATATCTAGTCATTGGTACACCTTTAGTAGTCAGTTAATTTTTTTTTAATTGATATAGTGTACAAAAAACACATCAATTTCTAATAAATAACTGATGTTAGTTATTTAAGCTAATTTTTTTTCAATGCAACTTTGGCAACTTGACATTTTTCTAATAATAACTTACACAAAAATTACAATAGATGATAAATATAGTTTATAATATAATCACTATATAACCTTAAATTAAAATTAATACAGTTTATAACATAATCATCATAATTTTTTTTTTACAAATTCTTATGTGTTGAAGAAAGATCTTATTTTTTTTTTCTCATTTTGAAGTATCCATAAAATTATGTAGACATTAGTTATGTATTCCTTATAATATCATGTGAAATATAAAGGCAATACACACATTGATGCTACAATCTATAAAAGTTTCAAATTTTATAATTATGGCAATCGCATCAAACTAAGGATATCTTCTGTCACCTAAACTATTTGAGGGCAAAAGATAACCATAGTTTGATAGGATCCTCGTGGTCATAAAATTTGAAACTTTTTTACATGTGCAGTAAGAATAGGTGTATTGTTTTCTTATTCCACCAAAACAAAAGATGGAGTGAAAGAGAAATTTATAGATAGAATGGAAATCATTATACATCATTATTAAACAAAAATTAACATTATACACACATTACTTCATAAAGCTTAATATTTATTATAAGTTAATAAATATTTATTATTTATTATTAGAGGTTAGTAAATATTTATTATAAGTTAGTTAACTGTTATTATACCTTTAAATGTCAATTATGATAAAAAAATTGACATGGTCTTTGCTTCCATATCTAATTTTGCTAGACCGTATTGATTTTGATGAAAAATTGATGTTGTTTAGCTTTTTTTTTTTTAAATATAACTTTTGTATCCTAACATTTTTCTAATAATATCCTACATAAAAATTACACTAGACTATTAATATAATTTATAGTATAATCACTATGCAAACCTAAATTATAATTAATAAGTTTACAACATGATCACTAAAAAAAATAATTTTTTTTCAAATTTTATAGTATATTTGTATCTTGAAAATACACGAACTAAGGAAAAGAGATAGTGATTATTTTCATTGTAGGGAGCAAAAATATAGTTCATAAAGGCACAAGTTTTAATCCTACAACTTTGAAAACAAGTGATAATGATTGTTTCCATGGCATCCTTAAAGTAGTCCATTGCTTTTATATTCATGGCAACTATATTTTATCCTTAATTCATTACTTTCATGTCTATCATAATCATATTTTATTCTCAATCCCTTACTTTGAGTTAACGATATAGAAAAACTTGAAATAAATTATGGTCGAGAGAGAATGATAGCCTAAGAGTAGTGACTTGCATCTTAGCAGTTGATAATCGAGCAAGGTCAATCATATATTATTATCATATGCTACCTAAATAAAAAAATAGAGTGAAAATTTAAATGAAAAATGAAGTAAAAGAGAAAAGAAACTATGAATGCAATTTATAGGTAATATAAGAAATTCTATATTAGTTATTAACAAATAACCGACACATTAAGAATGAATTTTTTCATGTTAAGTTTGTTAACATACCTTTTAGATGTTAATTATTTAAAAAAATTGATATTGTAAGTGTTTATCTCATAAATGCTAGAATGCATTTTAAATGAGTAGATTGTTGAAATATAAATAATTTTTACAATTTATAGTAACACCATAAATACAAATATTAATTAATTGTATGTAACCTTTAGGCATTAATTTTCAAGTACAACTAATATCTGAAACACTAATATTTACAAAAATAATCAATAATTAGCTATTGACATTTCTTTAGCCATTAATTTATTGCACAATTGTTATTTTAAATTTCCCTATGCTAGACCCTTGATCTCCTATTAAAAAATAAGGGTTTATAATGTTGGCTTATTATCCTAATTGACGTAATAAGTTATAATTATTTTTAAAAATGTCATCGTGCTATTATAAATATCAATTTTTACTTTCATAAATGTAAATAGAGCAATGTTAAAGGACAAATATATTATAATGATACTAGATTTAGGGTTTTCAAGTGAATTGTATAACTTATTCAAAAATTCATTTTTTTAGAAAAAAAATTTACCACTTCTCTTTCTTATATCTTACTTATAGAACTAAAAAATATATCTTATATTAGCCTTTTATTTTGATTTAATACTTTTTTAATTTTTATTTGATAATATTGGACTATTTTATGATACTTTATGAATAATATATCTTATTTTATAATACTTTTTGAGATTTTATATATTGTACTTGTTGAATTTTATATGTTTAACTTGATTTATTGAAAATTTTAACTAGTTTGTTATACACACATATGTATGTGCATATGTTTTTATGTTCTAATGAAGCATGTTATACTATTTTGTTATCATTGTGTAATTTTTTCAATTTATATTATCATATTTTTCAAAAAAATTAATTGTTTTAAGGATTTTGATTTAACTATATGCTTTGAATTCATTGAGAACAATTTTAATAACTTTTAATATTTAAGGCTAGCTATTTTAATCAAATTAATTATCTTTTAAATTTATACATTCTTGTACAATATGATAAAAAATAAAAGATAAGAAGACTTTTAGTAAATAATAGGAATGATAATTTTTAACATGACATGGTAGTCTAACATGAATGCAATATACTTTACATGGGTTCAAGGTTGTAAACAAGTCATGCCATATAACATGAACAATAAATGGTTCGAGTTAAGGTTCAATCAAAATTAAATTAATCAACGCATTAATTCATTTAAAAATTTATATCAAAATTTTAAAAATATTATTTAAGAAATAATTAATAACTAAATTACAAATAATTATATAATAAAAAATATAACCTTTATGTTATAATAAAAAGATAATAAAATTTTAATAAAGTATTTGGTGATTAAAATTAATTTTAATGATAAATAATAAATAGTTAAATTTGATAAATGGATTTACAATGTAAATTTTGTTCATAGAATTATTAAACAAGTTAAATGAGTTAATCAATCTTAACATATTTAATAAATGAGTTAATATGATATAATTATTACATAGGTTGGGATTAGGTTGAGTATGGCTTTATTTTGCGCAATAAATAAAATAGCTTATAACTCATTAACTTGATTAATGAGTTACAAATTAGCCTTAAGAGGTGTTTCATGCACTAACTTATTAAAAAAATAATTTTAATTTAATAAACTATATTGAGTAGCTCATAACTTATAACTTATAAGTTATTATTTTTTTAATTTTTTTTAAATTTATCCTTATTCTTTTTATTAATTTATAACCTATATCTGTCATTAATATAAATTATTTTAATTTATATATCTATTCCTATTAATATATCTTTTTGTATTATTCTACAATTTCAACTTATTTAATAGTTAATTTTACAAAATATTTTTTACATAATTCATTAACTTATCAACTATTAGTTATACAATATTAGTTATTAGTTTATTAATTACTAATTAACTTATTAATTATTAACTAATTTATCAATTACTTGTACGAAATAGAGCTTATATTTCAATTGCTATTACCTTTTGCCATGACACAAATTTGACATATAAACATGAATTACTACCCTTAGCAAATAATTTATTGATCAGTTTTCTATTAATTTGAGTGCTTAAATGACCAAATTAATTTAATTATTCAATAAATAATTTTTTTAATTAGTTCATTGGCCCTTAACATATTAATTTAAAAAAGTTAGGTAAATTAAGTTTTTGAAACAAATGATTTAAATTTAGTGCAAAAAAAAGACCTTTACCCATATATCATATAATTTTTTTTTGTATCTATTTTTAATGTTTAAGAAAATTTTGAATTATAATTATTTATGTTTATACAGAAATCTAATAATTTAATAAACCATAATTATTTATTAAGAAAAATATTATAACTCCTTGAAGTATTGAAAATATATGAGCCTTTTCTCTATTTTCAAAAATTATATAAATATTTTTTTTATTTTCAAAACCTATACAGATTTCTTTTCTATTTTTAAAATTATAGCTTTTTTGGTGTTTTGTTGTGTTTATTATTTATCATATAATTTGACATATTTGATTTTTTCATTTTAATTATTGGTATTTCTTTTCCACATTATTGCCATTCCATTAAATTTACTAAAGCAACAATTTGTTGAATTGAACTCTTTTAAAGTGCAAGATAACGCTTGATGGGAAAATAAGGGATTTAGATCAATTAAAAAATTTAAATTTACAATTACTTATTCCTTAAATTTTTTTTATCAAAAGCTATGGTATCTTACTTTATTTTCTAAAGTGTATTTTGTATTTTAAAGAATCTTGATCCCAATTTAGGCATGAATTTTTGACAACTAAGATAAAAATTTTAATCACATTAATCATAGAAGGGGAATAAGAGTCTTTTTTACATAGGAAAGGTGTAATTCACTAATGGTGATTGTTTCTAATTTATTCCAACAAGCTTTTTGGTAGGAGTCATTTACACAATTAGTTTATATAAAGGAACAAATGTTATATGTATGCGACAAAAGGTGGTTTATTATGTAACTCCAATGCATAAGTCAGTAAGTATTTAAGCAAACTAATAATATAGAAGTAACTTGGAGAAAAAGAGCTTATACCTTAGTCTTATATAGAATCTATGAGGCCTAAGAATGACAATTATGGTAATTCGAAAGGTCAGTTAGAAGTGTACAACTAGCTTAGTTTGTTAGGGGAATCTCAATGCTAAGTTAATTGCCAAAAGGTGTAAACATTAACCTTTTTAGTGTGACTTTAACGAGATATATGTTATTAAGCAATATTTTCCATGTTAGTTTGTTTACTGGATTGAATCTTTGCTTATATGCCGTTTATTATAGATTGGGCTAATCATTATAGAGTGGGTCAATTGTTATGGATTAAGCTATTTGGCCTCATAATGGAGTAAGTAATTGGATTGTATGGTTAGACTGGTAGATATTTAGTCTTATTAAGTTGGCTTCAATATTTGGCTAACTTGCTATAGGTTAATCTTATTAGTTTAGGTCATTTGGCTTAGGTATTATCACTTGTCCCTTTTTTTCCTCCACTTGATAAAGTGTATTTGACAAGTAAAGATATCATTGCTTTGTCTTTATTACTTTGAAAGTATATTGACATCATTTCCAAGATAGTACATTATTGGCTTTTCAATATCTCTAATAGTTTATGCATTTGCTATCTTAGCCGTTGATTCCCTACTTAACTATGAGGATTCTTCTTTAGCCTTAGCTTTTGGTAATGTATCCTTTGAATTATGTCTGTTGGGTTAGGAGTTTATAAATTATTTTTTTCATATTTTTTATTTCACATTTTGACACTTTCCTATATTTTTCCTAAGGTTTTCTTTTGCATTAAGAGCTTTTTGGTAGGCATTTTTACTTTCTACAATAACTAAATCCTTATTTTCCCAAGCAACTTTTTATGTTTCTTTTGCTTGTTTTCTAGTTGCTATCTCTTTTATTATTAACCTTGCAGATTGTTCATTTGTTACTTCATGTAATTGTTTATGGTAGTTACTTTTTATTACTTGTGAGAGTTTCTTCATTTTTTTTCCTTTGTGAAAATTGTGATTTTGCATTAGTCAATCTAGTTAGTAGGCATATCTTTAGGATATTTGTGTTTTTGTGTGGATCTTTCATTTTTTGATATCATTTTCTTCTCTACTCAATTTTTTACTACTTTACACCACTTGCTCAGTTGTCTTATTTTATTGATTTGACCTTTTATTCTTTTTTCCTTTTTCTTTTGAAGGTACTTTACTTTAATATCTTTTTACTCATCTTGAATTATTAATTTTCCTTTAAACTCTAGTCCGTTTAGCTTTTCTAGTTCTTTAACCATTTCTAAGTAAGAAAAATTTTTTAGAACTACCTTTGCTCTTCCCAAAATTGTGATAATGGTTGACTAATATTGAAATGCTTCTAGTACTAAGGATCTTCATTAGGTTAGTTTAAATGTTAAGTTCATATTTTCTTTATCTAGATAGATAAAGCATGAGGTGATCAAAGTTCTTTAGAAAAACTATTTTTTTACTATAAAAGATATTGTTAAGTTTACCTTTATCGCACCAGATGAATAAATCTATAGTTGTGATATTAATTTGTTCTACATATTCTATGATGATGTTGTATAATTGATTTTCATAAGGCCTCTCTTTATGAATTTTTTATAAGAAGTGATGCAGTGGTTGAATGTTTGTCTTACATAACTAACTTGGAACATATAGTATTTATTCATATGCTTTGAGCAATTATGTGACCTAGTTAAGAAGGGTTCAATGAATATTGATATGTTTTCTTATTTCTTAACTTTTTATAAGTAGCAAAACAGAGGGTGGACCAATCTTTCCTAACATACTAGTCAATTACTATTTGAAAATACATATTCCAACGCTAAGGGGTAGAAAGCTAACTTTTTTAAAATTTATGTAGTCAAGGAACATGAGTTTTGCTTGTTTGCAAGTGTGTTTTAGCTTTATCTTGTAAAATGGATACGAAGCAAAAATCCTCCCTTGGTTCATTCATTACTTAATCTTAATAAGAAGGACCAAGATACAATCATTCAATTTTTTTTAGTTCACTTTAGATCATCCTATTAATATCCATAAAGTGTATAATATATTTTTCTTTTATTTTCCTGATTTGTGTTTCTTTGACAATATGTTAATCTTTACTTTTCTTTTTCAGGGGAACAAAAAGGTGAAGTAGGTGATTCTTCAATGTCTCTTCCATTGACCAGCTTATTGCAATGGCCTTCTATTCTTCTAGTTCCTTTTATAAGGGAGAATGTACTAGCTAACTCTTTTCTAAATGATACTCCTTTAGAAGAAAACTTAGTATCTTTTGAAGTGTCTTTAGATGTACAAGTGATTTTTTTCAATTAAAGGTGGTTGGAAAGAAAGGGAAAAGAAAGCATTCAAGCACAGAAATTGCTAAAGAGGTAACTAATTTGATTTATTTAGCTTAAGAGAAGTAAAAAAGCAAGAAATTATAGATTTGATAAAAATAAAGCTTGAGGATGTATCTTGTTTTCAAATAATGTTGATGCTTGCCTTGTTTACGATCAACATTTAAAGATAACGTCTGGTATCATGACATGGATGGCTCCTTTGCCTTTTAAGTGAAGCTTATGATTTCAATCAATTTGAATAAAAATAAGGAATACCTTACTCAACATAGTGTTAGCCAGATGTCACAATTTACATTTGTTTTGTTAGGGAAAGTGTTAAAGAATGTTCTCTCTAGTATTTTTTAAGTGAAAAAGAATGTTCAAGATTATTTTCAGGTTGTAGTTGAACAACCAAAGAAGGAGTTATCTAATTAGAAAAAACATAATCTTTGTTTAGAGTTAGAATCTTAAAAAAAAAATAAGTTGAAAATCTAAGGAAGCAGTTTAAGACAAAGTCTTTAAAGTTAATTAATTAAACTAAGGTAGATCTAGACCTTCAAAAGGAACTAAATAGTGAACAATTTGCTCATCTAGAGGTAGAGGAAGTGAAGAAGAAGTCTAAGGCCTTTATAGCCACTTTGTACTAAAAGGAGAAAGATTAGGAGTAAGAACTAATAAAAAAAGATGATGAAATCCATTCTCTAAAAACTCAAGTTAAAGACCTTGCTAGGAAGCTTTTGGAAGCATAAGCCAATTCATTCCTTATGTTTAGATTTGGATTTGTAAAAGCAATTCGATAGATCAAACATTTCAATCCCAAGGTAAAGCTTGATCTTTCTAAGACAAATAAAGATAAGACCTTGGACAAGCTATTTTAGGCAAAAGGATCCAGTCAAGCTATAGATGTTGAAAATGAAACTTGTAAAACTTTATAACTTGTTATTGCCTAAATGGCTTTGAACTTACTAAACAATATTTTGAATTTAGATGAAATTTCGAGCCTTGTTTTTGGATTTTAAATTTTAAGCTTCTAATAGTTTTTTCATAATTTCCAAGCGATCATGACTTCCAATGAGTTTTGTCTTTGATCCTTGAACTTTAAGATAATTTCTATCAATTTTTTAAGATCATTAATTAACGTAGCTTCTGATGAGCCTTGTCTTCAATTTTTTAAGTTTAAGATAGCTTTTGAGAGTTTTTTAAGATTATCAAGTAATGTGGCATCCAACAAGCCTTGCCTTTGATTTTTGAACTTTAAGATAATATTTTAAGATAACTTTTGAGAGCTTTTTAAAATTGCTAAGTGATATGGTTTCTAATAAGCCTTGTTTTTTATTTTTGAACTTTAAGATAGCTTTTAAGTGCTTTTTAAAATTACTAAAACCATAAGGTCATTTGGGTTTTGATAGTGCTAAAGATGTAAGGTTATTTAAGCTTTGTAATGCTAATCGATCTACTTAAGCTTTGGTACCAGGAGATTTGCCTAGGTTTTAAGTGTTGAAGACAAGGTCATTTAGGCATTTATGATGCTAGAGCATCTCATTAGATGATAATGAACAAGGTCTTTACAAAATAGATCGGAATAGAAATAAAAAGTACCTCGCTCAACATGGTGTTGGCTAGATGTTAATCCTTCAAGACAAGGCCAACAATTACTTTCAATTTAGTCTAGTTGACTTTCCAGTAGGAGTTAATCAGACAACTAGTTTACATAAGGAAACAAATGTCAAATGCACATGATAAGGGGTGGTCCGCCATGTATTCTTTGGTGCATAAGTCTGTAAGTGTTTGAGCAAAGAGACAAAAAGCTTATATCTTGGTGTTAAATAAGCTCTGTGGGGATTTGAGGATGATAATTGGTGTGATTTGGAGAGTCAATGAGGAGTATACATGTGAATTGATTTGGTGAAGGAATCTCAATGTTAAGGTAATTATCAAAATGTGCAAACATTCTTTTTTTTTATGTGATTTCAACATGATTCGTGCTACTTAAGGGTACATGCTACATAGTTAGTTTACAGGACTAGATTTTCACTTATGGGACGCTTGTTATGGATTGGACCGTTTGACCTCCTAATAGAGTAAGTTGCTAAGGTATATAGTTGGATTGATAAATGTTTGGTAAGTCAAGTTGGGCCAATTTGCTATGGATTGGTCTTATCAATTTGGGTCATTTAGCCAAATTAATCATTATTAAATGGCATATTTGGAAGTTGGGATAAAAAGGAAAGGAAAGTCAAGGGTGACAATGGAGAAGAAGGAAAGAGAGGAGAATGTATGATTAAATCATGATTTCTTCTTCCTTTATTCAAATGTCTAAAATTATATAAAAAAATATAATGGAGAAATGAGAGATAAATAATTATAATAAAAGTAAAAATAAAAATTAATAATATTAATTATGAACTTTGAAAAATGTAATAATTATTTTTATAAATAAATAATTAAATATTATATTTACTCCTGAACTTACTAACAACAAGATTCAAATATAAAAACGTAGATGGTTGAAAACAACAATCTTAATTAGTTAAAGCCACCTCTTGACTCTTCCAATTCTAAAACATGGGTAATAATCACTGGATGAGAAGAGCTTGGTTATTCATCCTTTCACGTTCAATAATTGGTTTTTATGGAACATTAATTCAGTTTGGGCATTTCACGTCGCTGATGGGCAACTGGGCCTAAACTAATTTGACCCTACTTCATGCCTGCGGTGTGTCCCTTTTCATAATTTAGAATGCAATCTTTTTCACTTGTCTCTCATTTAACCGGTCATTACATATAAATCAAGCATTTCATGTCATTTTATTCCTAAGCTTGCACACATATCTTTTGTGTTTAATTAGAATATAATAAAATGCATTAATTTTAATTTAATGTTAGGTTTTGTTTATTTCATCAAAAAATATTTATATAGAAAATATTATTTGTATATATATTGATAAAAAAATAAATATATCACTATTAATAGTTAAAAAAAAGATATTTAAGACTATAATAGTGGAAAAAGCAAATTTTTATTTAAAATAGGAGGATTTTTTTTAAAATTTTTTATATTTAATATTAAATAAATAAAATATTTTTATCTAATTTTTCCATTTTATAACAATATTTTTTAGAAAAACGTTTTCTTTAAAAAAATGGAATCTTAATTTAGAAGAACTTTCAATGAATGACATAATGTCATATGTATTTTTATCATTCCAAATATAATAATGAACAGTATATTAAAATGGAACTCGTAACAGAAAGTCCTCCCTAGTTTTATAGCTTTAACATAAAAGGGATAATGTAATTCGCCAAACAAGAAGATGGTGTCCTTGCAATTTTATCCCAACTTGAGAGGTAACAAAGGAGATAATTATGATACATTATTAATATAATAATATATTGATATATTATTAAATTTAATTATTAATATGTTATTGTATAATATATTAAATTTGATAATATAAATTTGATATATAATTAAATTTAATTGTGTATTATAACCTCTCCTAATATTAAATGAACATCAAAAGGAGGACAATCCTTTTATCCTTCCTTTCATGTTTTTTTTTTCGCTTTTCTGTTTTTGTTGCTAGGAAGGAAACAAACAATGCACCAGGCCCAAGTTTCAAGCCCAACTCCTTGCAATGTCAATGCCTTAGACTGAGCTTCGGTTGCTAAGCTTACCGCAATCCTTCAGAACCGTGAAGCAACAGTCTTAGTTGGTCTCTTTAGGCCCATAGTCATTCATCAATCCTCCTCCAACGCTAACTTGTAGCCACCAGGGCCAGCACAAATGGGAACACACCTAGTTGCCCTATGGTCGGGTAGCACAGATGGGGTACCCCAGCCCACCCAAAAAAATAAAAAATCTTAACTTGTAAATTAATTTTGAAGAGAAATTTTAACATTCCATTGATATAATAATATATTAATATACTATTAGATCTGATTATATATTTTATTTATTTTTTTAAGTTAAATCTAACACTTTATATAATAATATATAAATAATTAAATTTAGTGATACATTAATATATTATTTAAAATAATGTTTCATATTGATCTCTTTATGATTGTCTCGCACGAACTCCAATAACTCAACCACACACAATTCGAGATGTCCCACAGCTTGTATGCAGTAGTATTTGTGTAGTTGTGAGTAGAGAAAGCTTGATGTACTCTCGAAATAGGAGTGTATCAAGTATTATGCACCTTTTTTTATTTGAAAATAAAGTTTATAGTATTCTATCTATTACAATTTATGAAACAATTTATAAAAGTAAGTGATTTTAAAGTATATTTAAAGAGGTGGACTTCAAAAAATTCTAGAAGTATTAATATAAGAATGACACTGATCCTAATTTGCTATTTGAGAAATTTTATTTTAGAAGTCGTTTGATTCGCCTCAATAGTATAGAAAGTTCTATTTCTCGAGAAATAAAAAATTAGTGAGTTATTTGGTTTGTCATTATCTCAAAAACTGCGGAAAATAAAACTTCTTGAGAAGTTTTACTTCCTACAAAATGTGGGAAGTCACTTACCCACCTTTCCCTTAGGTAAGTTCTATTTTTCATATTATTTATAGATATAATAACAAAATTATCCTCATTAAATTTAATTAATAATAACTAAAATTTATTACTTTATACTATAATAATATTGAGGATTTAATAGTTATTTTATTAATACTTCTTAAGATATTCTAAATTAAACCAAACAAGATATGGGAAGTTATTTCTCAAGTAGTGTCACTTCCTATATATTAATCAAACAACTTTGAATATTTCCTATAAAATTCACATAAGAAGTTATTTCCTAAAAAGTTTAATTCCCTATGAGAAGTTTTTTCTTATGTGAATCAAACAATTCCTTACTCGTTGAATGAGAATTTTTTCTTAATTTAAGAAACATAAATAAAAAGTTAAAAACACATAGATTTCACAAAAATAAAGTCCTTTATATCTTTTATTTTTATATCGTTTTTCTTGATTTATAAAAACTCTTGTTTTAAGAAAAAAAAAAAAAAGAATGCCAACACTTGGCAGTACACTAGCATCTGTCTACCCATGATGTATGCATAAGTGTTTTAAGTAAAATATCACTCTCACTATTAATAATAAATATAAATTCTAAGTATAATAACACTTATTCATGATGTATTGCCATGTTGCCCTGAGTATGTATAATTTTGAGTTCATTATTAAGTTTAATTTGTTTTATAAAAAAATATTTTTATAAAAAATATTATTTGTATAAATATTGATAAAAAATGACATATTATTTATATTTATAATTAAAAAATGATACTTAAAGTTATAACAATAAAGGAAAATAAATTTCTTCTAAAAAAAAGAGGAAGTTGTTTTCTCTAAATTCTTTATATTTAGCATTAAATATATTAATTTCTCTTATTTTGTAACTATATTTTATAAAAAATATTTTTAATCAAAATAAGTAAAACCCTGGATATTCTTTTAAAATAGAGACTATTGATACGGCCTTTGCAATTTTTTTCATAAATTTTGTAACTTTTTTTTTATAGAACTCTTAAAATTTTCATGCTACAACCATCATTATTCATGTTACAAAATTTTATAAAAAAAAATTGTAAGATTTATGTTAAAAGTTGTAAACCATAATTTACGTCGTTATAATGAAATTATAGATTTTATATAAAAAGTTACAAATTTTATAAAAAATAATAAAATTTATAATTTTATCAAGGTAGTAAATAAAAAGTCATAATTCTGAGTACTACCTGTCTCGTAGAACACAATTGCACACACCAACGAAGCAGAATTCTATTTGTTTGTAAGTGTGGTTGCATTTGAATTGGGGAGAGATTAAGTAATGTATTAATACGTAATCAACTATGATCATGTATTAAATTTATTTCTTTAGAGTCAAAGTTATATATTATATAATAATATACTAATAATTAAATTGGATGATATATCAATATACCATTACTGATATACCATAATCACTCCTTTGAGTTGAAGCCCTTTTTTCAATTGAAGTTGAGGTGAATGAGATATGTTAGTTTCATAGAATTTTTCTATCGAAATATATAAGCATTTATAACAAAATATATAATAAAATATAATATAAAATTATTGATAAAAATTAAATAATAATTAATTAAAAAATTTAAATATATAATTATCTTAATTTTTTATTTTTCATTTCTAAATATAATGTTATATTTTATTTTTTAAGTATGTATTAGAGTTTAGAAGAGTTAATTTCAAGAAATGTGAGTCTTTGGGTTAAAATACACAACTTGTTTGGTGAATACCCCACAAAGAAATAAAGAAGAGTCTGCCGAGAGGCACAAAACTCTCAACAAAAACATCATAATTTTTGCGTTTGCTTTGTTTATCTATTCAACTAATGCAATGATATGTAATATATCTCCTCTATAAGTGAATTTTAGAAAAAAGAGCCCATGTAACTAACCATTTTCTAGCTTGATTTAAGTACCCACCTTTCAACATATTAGGTTGTCTAATATGCTTATAAGGGAAACAATTCTTAATATTACCAATATTAGTATTATTATCTTTTGTATTTAATACCTAAGACAACCATTTTAACTTATTTCACCTCTTAAAGTTTACGGTAGTACTATATGTACCAAATTTAAAATCGAAATTGGAATTCCAAAATGCAAAGCAAGAAATTATGTGCAGGATATTATGTTATAGACAAGTTTAATAATTTCATTTTTGGAATTATAAAGTACAATGATTTTAAAATCATGTAAAATTATAACTTCACTTCTAAATAATAGTCCGTATATATAATTTCATCTATTCATATAATAATTTAATAATTAAATTATTTATTTAAATTATTATTTATGAATGAAATTAAAATTTTATATAATTTAAATACTATGTTATTAGTATTTTATTTTATTATTTTAAAAATAAAATTATTAATTTTATTTATATTGTAGGTCCTCCTTGTAAAATTCATCAAAATGGCTGTCAGTAATTCAAAACTCACTTTCTTGACTACTTCAACAGTGCACAGTACTATTTTTGAGTTTAGCGCCCACTTAACAATAATGTTAAAACATTTTAATTATCTGTTAAAATATAAGAATGTAGTCTTGATAGTTGGATTAGAAATATTTCAAAAGGACCAATTTGATAAAAAACTAAATGCCACTCAGCGTAATTGATGCTTTCCAATTCCTCGTTCGTTGGCCCCTTTTTAAAAAAATGGATAATTTTTTAAATTTTTAGTAATAAGTTAAATTTCTATTGTGGACACAAAGATATCAATCTGCTAATGAAAATTTAAGGTAATATTATGAAAATACAAATTTTTTTAAAAAGCTAAAATTTTTTGTGAGAAAATTATATTTTTCACACTTGTAATTTTATTAATTTTTACTTAATTCACTTATGTTTTTAAACATTATAATTTGCTCACTTATGTTTTTTATTGTTAACACTTTGTCTGTTTAAAATTTTTTCATCCAATTTCTAATGAAAAATTCCATGATAGATGAGTTAAATAAATTGAATAAAATTGCAAGTGAATAAAATATAATTTTTTATATTCATATGAATTAATGTAAATTTTTTTTCATATGAATTAAAATATATTAATCTTATCTCCTTATTTTAATAATACATATTAAACGGGGAAAAAATTCTTATAATATATGGCACAAGTAAAAAAATTAACAAAATCACTTAACATTTGTAGATAACAAAAATGTATGCATTCTATTACTAATAATTTTGTAAACTATATAACAATAATATATAGTTTGTAAATCTAAATTAAAGAGATAATACCAATTTTTTTTAGTTTAAATTAAGAATTCTAAAAATCAATTCATATAAATATGAAAAAATTATAATTTATCAGTTCCTCTAAATTCACTTATAAACTAGATGAAAAAATTTAGGTGAATAAAGTATTAACATTAAAAATCGCATATGGGCATATTGTAACATTGGAAAATACAAGTGAGTTAAGTGAAATATAATAAAACTATAAGTGGATAAAGTGTCGTTTTTCCTTTTATGTTTAAAGGCTTTAATGTATTTTTTTCTCCTTAAAATACCAATTGTTTATATTAGTCCTCTTAATTTAAAATACTATTTTGATCTATTTGAATATTTAATTAATATAAATTTGGTCATTCTATCTAATCTTTGTTAACTTATTAACTTCATGTGCAAGATTATTTCCATTCAATATTTCTTCCATATTTATCAAAAATGGCTTTCATGTAAGTATGAAAGGAAAATCTTATTTTAGTATTAAAAATTTTGAACAAATTTAATAGATTGCATATGAAGATTTAAATTTTTTTAGAGTCTTTTTAATCTTATAAAAATGTAATTTATATGAGAAATAATGTAGTCAATGCTTAGGGACAAGTAAATGTTAATGTTAGTTGATAAAAAGCAAATAAAAGGATCAAAGTTGTATCAATCAAATATTTAGGAGGTTAAAACCAATTAATTTAAATTAAGAGAACCAAAATCGGACACTTTATTTTTTAAGGATTAGAATTACATTTAAATTTAGTGTAAACTTTAGCTTAATGTGAATGTACCACTACATAATTGTGATACAATGTTAGTATATTCATGTTGATCAAAAGAGACATAGACATATATAATTGTGTAATGACATTTTTAAAATTTTGAGCAACTTATCATGTTGTTAAAATAAAAAGCCAATGTTGTAAGGTTATATGACAACTTAAGATGACAAATATTAGTTATAACTAACATTTATTATTCAATTACATTGGTTTGGGCTTAGCCAACATCTAAAGATATGGGAACTGTTGGTTACTTTGAAAAGTGTGATAAATAGGATGTTGATCTTGCATTAATAACTGATGCCTATTAATTTTCATAGTGCTTATATATTTTGCTCATAATTTTTTTAATGTTTAGGTGGAATTTGAGTGTGATTAACTCATTTTGGGAAATGTTTCAAATTAATGGGAAGCACCTTGTCCAGGATAGGTGATTAGAAGGCATTAGAGTCATTGATAAAGTGCTTCCATCAATCCAAAGAATTTCTAAAATGAAGAAAATAAATTAACTTTCATGTGGAGCAATTTAAGAAATAAGAATTTGCAATAAAGATCAATAGTGAATATGTTGTAAAAGTGTAGCTTTATGTAGGTTGTTTTATGAAATACATGTAGTTGTTAAAATATTTTGTATTTTCATCTATAATTTTTTTCATATAATGATCCAATGTAATTACAGTCTTCATTTAATTTTTACTTTCATTTATGGATATGTAAATATATTTAATTTTTTTCTTGTTGTCATTGATATTTATTGTATAATGATAGCATTATTTAAAACTTCAAACATTTCATTATGTAAAATTGTCTTTGATATTCTATATCAAGTCTTATCATAAAACATGTACTGGTTTTAAAAAAACACATAACCATGTTGGTTATTTAATAAAACCCATTGTGAATATCTAACATAAACTTATTTCTAATAAACTATATCAGTTATTAAATATCTAACATTGAAAAGAATACCAAATGGTATGTCAAAAAGTATGTTTGAAGTTGACATCAATTGTATTTAGAAGTTGATGTTTAAAAGTATATCTGTAGCATATTATTTATTATATTTATGATGTTATTAAAAATTATAAAGAATTGGACATCAGTTATAGATGGGTCCAGCATTTAGAGGTATACCTATAGCTTACTAATTTTTGTATTTATGATATCATTTGAAATTGTAAAGACTTAGATATTGATTACATATAAGAATTGATGTCTAAAGGCTTTCTACAACTAACTAATTTTTGTACTGATAATGTTTTAAGAAATCATAAAGACTTATTACATCAATTAACATAAAAAATTAACATATAAAGTTATGTTAATGGTTAACTTATTTAAATCGCAATATGACATTCATGAGAGTATAGGAAATTGCAAACACTTACAACATTGATTGATCAAATAACTGATATCTAAAAGATGTTTAGGCGCCACACTTTAAATCGCCAAACATTTATATGTTAATTGTGGTTTTATAATTGAAGTTTAATATTCTACACTTTACTTATAAAATTTGCTCCTAGTTTCCATTTTAAACAGTTTTGGTGATGCTTTATCCTTTATTATCTAATTCAAGATTTTAGATTGAATTTAAAGATAGTCTCATTCTAGCTTATCTACTATATTTAGAAATATTGTAAATCTTATAAAAAAACTTTCCCCTTCCTCCAATATATTAGCCTTCAGTGTGATAAACCATAATAGTTATGTTGTAAAGCCTGAGATATTAAAAGAGTTAAAGCCTTTGGCAAGAATTGCAACATTCCTAGATTTGCTAAATAAACTAAAAAGAGAGTTATCCTTGCATTCATTTCATACTCTCTAATTAATAATGGAAGTAAATGTGTTGCCTTGACCTTTTCCACACCCCTACACAATCCTCGAAAGGATACTCTCCTTCTACATGTAATTAAACATAACTCTTCAATTTTTTTGCAATAAGAAGAAAAATTGAAAAAAAATAAGCTCTCCAATGCTTAATTATACCATGAAGGGAGGCTCCCTTCTCATGAATTAAGGCAAAAAAGTTACCTACACCTTCTAACTTAAAAGCAGCCCTAAACAATATGAAAAAAAATAGGAATTTAGTTAATGAGGAGAATTGACAATAGGGATGAAACATTGTATTTGTCGATATCTTTGATATAATGATATATAATATATAATAAAAAATTAGTTATTTATTATATTTATTAATGTAATCATGTAGTGATGTAAATAAATGAAATTATATGTTATCATAATTATTTATTTTCTACTCTCTCATATATTTCCTAATTTACTATCTATAATATGTATGTTCAATTTCACATTTGAATAACTCTTTATTGTTACAAATAGAACATTACATCACTTGAAAAATGAGATAAAATTAACTCCCTATCTATTAAAACATCTAGAAAGAACTCTTTTTTTGTTATCATCTTTCATCTGAAAATTCAAAGATTTCAAAGTTTTGTATTAAAAAAACAAAGAAACCATATCATTTTTTTTCTTAAAACTGATGTTTTTACATTATGATGTTAGCCTTTTATAATAGTAAACGTATTAGACAAGATTTTTCATATTTATAAATAGATTATTTTGTTATAAGAAAAATAATGAAACCACGTTAGTTATTTTAATAAATCAATATCTGTACATTTTGACATTGGCTTTTTATAATATTAATGTCTTAAACAAGATTTTTTATATTCAAATATAGATTCTATTATTTTACATGCAAAGAAGTTAATTTGCAAAAAAATTAATGTTGAAGTTGTATTTTTTCTTCTAATTAATCATCTTAATTTTTACATAAATTGATGTAAAAAGTAATTAAAACTATTATTATGTAATTGACATATTATATTTGACCATTACCATTTTAGATATAATACATCAAATATTAAATGTCAATTTTAGTATACAATTGCTGTGAAAAATTGAATGATATCATTTTGCTTTTTAAATAATTCTTGAAAAAGAGGACATGAGTTGAAATAGATGAAAATCTTTTCCTCGATGCTAAAGTGCAAAATACAAAGTGAGTGTGTCTTCCTTGCAAGATTCATTATGCCTTAAGAAAATATTTACACTAATGATTCAGCAAAATCCACGTTCAACCTCTAGTTCATTCCCTAGCTCATTGAAGATTTCATCTTACCATTAAAGTGCATTCAAATGCCTTATTTTTCTTTTAAGCCTAAGGAAAAACATTTTGATGGTATGATTGTATGCGTTTGTATTTATTTGAATTTTATGTGTTTAATTTCATTTTTTAAGGTTTTAGGTGGTGTAAGTTCTAATATATAGGTACCACTTTCATTAAAACACTCATATTGTTCACATGTTAGAGTGTTTATTGATGTGTAGATATTTCTTGTATATTTATTGCATTTTTTATTTAGATTAAGTAATTATGGATCGTGAATGAATGTTTGCTTATTGTATAAGCCCTAAATATGCTAAAACGGTTCAAAAGTTAATCAAAATTGTTATAAGCTGGGAAAAGGAAGTTGGTAATAAGTTCCTTAGATATCTTTGTGAGAATTTTGTCTATATTAAGATGCTCTAACAGGGATAAAAAAGCATTTATTTTTCAACGGTATTAACTTAGGGTATATGCAATGGATATGGTATAAGAAAGGTAAGTTGTTTAGTTTATGTTATACCTACAGAGGCAAGAGAATCCATGAAGATGATGACATTGATAAAAAACTCAGTTTAAAAGGAAATTAGTAGTAAGCTCATTAAACGTCCTTATAAGAAATGTATCTATGTTAAGATGCTTAATCCAATAAGGATAAGAAAGCATTTATTTTTCAACGAAATTAACCAAAAGTATATACAATGGATATAGCATAGGAAAGGTAAGTTATCTAGTTTATCTCATACTTACGGAGGTAAGAGAATCTACAAAGATGATGATATTGATATGGGATTGGATAATTGGTTAGAGGATATGGTACATGATATTGAAGATAATTTCATTCAAGGCTTATATGTTTTTCATAGCTTATCAAGTAATATAAAGAATCCTTTATATCCAGGTTACACCAAATTTACACATTTATCTATTGGATTGAGATTGTTTAACTGAAAGGTAGGGAAAGGTTAAAGTGATAAAATCTTCCTGCCATTGTTGTAACTATTGAAAGAAATACTTTTTAAAGGGAATAAACTCCTAAATTGTACTAATAAGTCGAAGAAATTCAACTATCCCATGGGTATAGAGTATAAAAAGATACATGTTTACCCTAGTAATTACATATTACACTAAAAGAAGCATAAAACTTCATAAAAGTGTTCAATATATGGGGGACCACATTACAAACTAAAGAAGAATGATGACACTAATAATAAAAAAGCTTTAGCTAAAGTGATATGGTATTTTCTAATAATGATATGGTTTAAATGAATGTTTATAAAGGATACTAAGAACTTAACATGGCATACAAATTGAACACTAACCAATGGTAAGCTTTAGTTTTTGGTTAATTCTCCCCAATAGTGCATAATTAATACATTATTCCTCATGTTTAGTTATGAGCTAACAAATAATGGGCTTGCACTTTACACTAATGAAATAAATCCTCATGGTACATAAATAACAACTATATCATGTTGTCCTTGTTGGTTCTTAACCTCAAACAATCAAGAAACTGTATAGATGTCTTTTTAATATTGCTTATTGAAAACCTAAAATGATAAAAAAAGGTATCTCAATCTTTGATGTATATCATTAGGAATATTTTATTTTGCATGTCATGCTCTTTTATACAAGTAATAACTTCCTAATATATGATAACTTATCTGACAATAATATTAAAAGCATAAAGCATGTTTTATTTGTGAAAATAATACTTGTTCTTCTTAATTGAAATATGGGGAAAAGATAATGTATCTTGATCATTAGATAATTTTATCTTATGATAACTAATGTCACATGCTAAGGTTTTTAATGAGTCATTAGAAGAAGCATTAACTTTAATACCCATAATTGAAGATAGGTTTATGAACAAGTTAGAAAAGTTAATGTCATTTTTAGAAAATTCTACAAGCTTGCAAGTGGAGAAACCTCATGAAAGAAGAAGTCAATTTTCTTTGATCTTTCGTATTAGAAAGAACTACTTATGAGACATAATATTGATATTATACATATAAAAAAAATATTTGTAATAATTTTATTGGAACACTGTTGAACATAACAAGGAAGAGTAAGGATGGAGTCAAAGTTAGGTTGGACTTATTTAAAATGTCAATTTAGAAAGAACTAGCACTAGAAAGAAGAAATCAACGTACACATCCTTCACCAACTTGCCATAATTTATCTAGAAAGGAGAAGACAAGTTTTTGTAAATCTTAACTTAGTAGTAATATGTCATAGAGATATTCTTCAAATATCAAGACTCTTATCTTAATGAAAAACTTGAAACTAATTGGATTGGGATTTCATAATTTCCATACTTTACTATAGTAACTGCTACTTATGGCTATTCAATTAACCTTGCTGAAACATGTTAGACACACTATCACTAGATTTTATTTCTTTTTCAGTATAATATGTAGCAAGGTTATTAACTTTAAAAACTTAGATAACTTGCAAAAAGAAGTTATACTTACATTATATCAACTTAAGAAGCACTTCCTACCTTTTTTCTTTGACATTGTGATGCATCTGGTTTTTCATTTGGTGAAAGTTGTGAAATTTTACGGGTCAGTTTACTTGAGATGGATGTACTCCTTTGAATAATATATGAAAAACCTTAAAAAGGTAAGTGAGGAATCAATATTAGTTGGAATGATGCATTGCTGAAAGTTATGCTGCTAAGGAGGTGTCCAAGTTTTATAATGATTACTTATTAAATGTAGAGACTTTTAAACTTTCAAAGTCTCATCATGAAGGAAGAATTACAATTAAAGTCACATTGGTACCTTGGTTATGAGCAAAAGTCATGAAATATGCATATAGACCCTTCTTTACATTCTGCATAATAAGGATGAAATTTAGCCTTGCATGGATGAATATATTACCTTTGTAAGAGAACTGATGGAAAGAATGATGAATAGGTCCAAGTTAAATATAATTGATCATTCCTCAATTGGTTCCAAATTTAAATTCATTTTTGGATAATGTAAGGATCAAATGTTACTTCTAAGACCATCAAATGGCTAAGGTATGGGGTACGCATGGAAGTCATCTCTTATTGTAGATGTTACATTTCTTTTTATACAAAAAGCCAAGATACTAAGAATACTATGCAAAATAATGAGGTTACTTTGATGGTTCAAGCAATGCATGTGAGTAATTCTAAATATAGGAACCTTAGATCATTAAAGACATTTTGGAACTTAGCTATATTATATTCAAGGTGCTTGTATTTGGATATAAATGAATTGAAATAAAAATAATATCCTAGTTGATGAATTAGAGTTCATGCTTGTATATTTTAATAAGAAAGGTAACATAAGAGAGCCATTCATAATGATATCCCATGCAAAATAAGTTTTTTAGGTCACAAACTTGTATAATAAAAAATATTGCATAGCTTTACTAGGGAAGAGACAGGTTATCAGTAATGGATGAAAAAGATACGAGGGATGATATTGATGAAAAACCTTCTTTTTTCTTTAGGAATACCTTCACTAGACAACAAAGGTGAGATGAAAGTGTTCTACATATAAGATGAAGACAAAAGAATATAGGTTAAAGATCCTCCTAGATATGTTAGGAAGGTTAAAGGTAATTAGGTTCATATTTCTTATGCCTATTTTATTTATGTAATAGGTAATATTTCTAAATTATTAGTTTCTACTACTTGTTTATATATTCTAATCTTTTAATGTAATGCAAGTTTTACATACCAAGTTTTGAATATTTTAGTAATTGTAATCATTTTAACAACTAATAGGGAAAGACTTAATAAATAATACATAATACCACTAAAGTTTATTGACATAAGTCAAGCAATAAATTTTTATTCAATAAAAGTATATAGTATTAATGTTGCACCTATAACATCAATTATGATGTACTTAGGCCTTTTTTTTTGCCACAATGGATTTCACAAAGATTTTTGTTAATAGCCATGTCATTGAAAGACAATACAACTTCTTTTTTTCGTATTAGAGATACTATTTTCAATTTTTGCAACATGTATATATTACATTTCTTTAATCATTTAGATATAATTAGATGTATTAAATTTTTTATTGGTGCTTATTGTATTTAGGATATTATTTTTAACTATAAAAACATTGAAATAAGGCTTGAATACTGTTGTCTATAATAAGAATGCTTGTATAATAATATGGTTACTAGATTCTATAATTAAGTTCAAATACGACTTTAAATATAGTAGGGTTTAGGTTAATTCTATTAAATAAAAAAAGCCAATAAATTACATCGGTTATTCTAAAACACCATTGTCATATTATGATATTACATGTCAATTATTTAATATGAATCAACGTACTATGTAAAATTTAAGATGTAAAAGGATATTGATTTTTAAGAGAGTTTTACAAATCAATATCATAAATATAACCACGTCAACTATTAAACTAAAAATTGTATGTCGTAATTTGTTTTCCATATCAATTATTATTATTATTTACATTAATTGTAAAATTGACATTTAATTTTAATGATTCAACAATAACTAAGAATGAAACATATTGATTTTCCTATAAAAAAATTGACATCATTACCATTTTCAAATCAATTTAGGAACTAATGTTGAATACATTAGATTTACAACAACGCTAGTGTATACATCAGTGAATAACCAACATCAAATGGGTTAAACAATCAATGTTATTTAGTAATTCTATAGTAGTGTAAATAGTTTATACAATGTAAAAGTATCTAATATTTATAATATAAATAGATAAACAATTATCTATGAGTTGACTTATGTGACTTTTATTTGATAAAATTAATAACGATACGATCCATATTTATCCTAAAATGGATATGAATAGTATAGGCAAATCAAAGTATGAATTTATGTGAATGAAAAAATTGATATAATTTATATTACTTGGTATGATTATTATCAATAAAAAAGATTAATTTTTTAATTTTTTATTTAAAAATTTTAAATTTTTATTTTTATTAACAAGTTCAAATAAATCCTTTTGGATTTTTTAATTGAGTTTTATCAAATTCTTAATTGGTTTGAATGCTTAATAGGAACAAAGTAACAAATCTTTAAGGGATTTAGATCTAATTGAGTTTAGATCAAATCTATCAAAATTTAATCCATTGCCATACGTAGAAGTGGGTCTTCACTTATATTCTCATCTTATAATCTTTACTATTCTCTAATGAAATTATTAACTTGATCATCAAAATGCAATTTGAAACCTTAACTTTAATTATTTATTTATTTTCATTTTGCAAGTCATGAAGTTCAAAATAAATTTGAACAAATAGAGATTTATCATTCTTCAATTTCTTAACTTGTATACATAATAATAATAATCGATTTCTCAAGAAATTAACTTAGAAGGGTGTCACAAATTAGTAATTATGATAGTTTGACAAGTAAATATGCTTGGTATTCGTTGAGACTTTATGAAAAAATCAAGTATATTATAGAAGTTTAACTGCTCAAATTTGGGATAAATAGTACTTGTGTGCTTTTTTTCTTAATTTTTTAAAGTTTAAGGATATGTTAATAATTTTGGCATCATTGAAGAATTCAAAGTGGTTTGAACAACCTATATTTGTGATCCTCATATTTTTATCTTCATGTCAATATGTTTTGATGCTAATTGGACACTTGAAGTATGGTGAAAAGGACTTATGATGGCTCAAAAAATGTACATTTACTTATGCCAATTGAGTTTTTGTTCAAAATACTTTTTAAGGGGATGGAATGTCAAGAAGGTCTAGTAAAGTACCTTGGCACTAAGCTAGGAATTTAAATGTATTGGTTTATTGCAATCCTCTATACACTCAAAACTATAGAATGATATATAAATTAAGCAAATGGGGTGTTCCTTTTCTTATTTAAATTTATCCTTTTCAGGTTGTTATGCTTAGAGGCTCCTAATATGGAGCAATCTTTAGCTCGATATACATGAGTACTTTGGTGATATTCGATTATGCATTACAAATTTATGAGTTTGTCATCTATTCCAAGAGTGTTACATGGATTTAATAAGAAGGTTGACATGTTTGTTAAGAATAGCAAGTATATGCTGCATGATTTCAGTTAGAGAACTATTAGCCTTTGACATTTGGCATTAGAGCCTAAATTGCATTAAAGGGCAAGACAAGTAGGTTACACTTAGTTTAGATGTAGTTTGTTTAATGCCATATAAGGGATGTGCAAAGTGATCATTATCAAACTTGGAGGAGTCATTGCCAAGGACTTGACTAGAGTGTGCAAAAGGTTAGATTGACTTAAGAAGCTAGTGTGGAGGAGGATGATGCATTTAAATGAATGTGGATTAATGAATCAGGTGTAAGCATTTATGCCAAAAGGCTAGCTTACTTGTGTGCACAGGATATTAGTCATATGCTCATTCATAGTAATGGCATTAAGGGATACAAACTACCGTCTAAGGTGATAAGTGAATTGATTACTTATTCAAAAGGAGAAGCTTCAATCTTACTAGAAGGCTTGACTATTTTGGAAAGGATTGGTGGTGAAATCTTAGTCATATAGAAATGTATGGCCATAGTTGAAAGGCATGAATAGATTACTTTAGAGTGAGTAGACTAAAATTATGTTGAGATAATCTAAAAGGATTGTTGGTGTTGCTTGGAGAAACACAACTGATAAATGAAGTGGAGATTCAAAGAAATTGATGTTATATGTACTATTACATAGGGTAATGAATGACCTGTAACATTCTTCTACAAGATTCTTTGATATAATGGGTTAGGTCACATAATTGCTTTGCATAGTAATAATAATGACTTAAAGGAGAGGTACTGGATTAGCACTACATAATTGCATTATTGAAAGACTTTATAGTAATGACCATGAGTTCACATTTGCTTGTGCATAGGCAAAGTGAAACTCAAGCTAGAGTGTGAGAAGACTCTATACTCAATCTTATGAAACCATTGATATGAGGGAGCCATCAAAATATATATGCTCAAAAAAGTTGTTAGAGGATGCAAACATAGAAGAGGTCATAAGAACCACGATGCTAAAGAGTATCAGTTTTGGGGGGGCTATGGTAATTAATAAGATGTTAGATGGTATCAATTTAGAGAGGATTAAATGATCCAATTAGGTGTAAAAGTGTTATTACAAAGTGTTATGAATTGGTCAAAGACAATGCAAGTGGATTTAAAAGCAATGTTATGAGATATATGCATAGATCAAGCATAAGTTTTAGCTTTTGCATCTATGTATTGGAACATTTGGTATAAGACATTTATTAGTAGGAAATTCAAAGTGCTAAGCATTGCTTATGAGTTACAGAGTTAGCATACACTTTTGCTACAAAAGGCAGTGTTAATACAAGCTATAAAGGTAGTGAGCACATAAGTGCAAGGGCAACTACTAGTCCAATGAGTTACCAAGGTAACGAGTTTAGGAGAACTGGTGAGAAAGTAGCACTAAGGGGTATTAAGATACTTTAAAAATGAGTCTATAGAGGCAGCCCCTTGGAAAATTTATTACAGATTTATTTGATCAAAAGAATATCGTCATTGCAGAGGCAATAAACCAAATTTGATATAAGGGAACATTTATAGCATTAAAAAAAATAGGTATGAATAGTCAAGGTAGTAACTCAAAAGAGCAGGCTTAAGAACAAAATGAAATTTTAAGAGAGTAAATAGATTCCTTATGGATCCGCATCAGATTGAGATGTAAATAAAGGTATTGACATTTAAAGTGGGAAAGAATGTCACAAGCTAGCAATTATAACAATTTGTAGGCAATTGTGCTCGATTTTGGTCGAGATTTGATGGAAAAATTAATAATGTTATAGAGCTGCTATGGCTTAAATTTGAGACCAATTGAACTTATTTATTATTTTTCTTGATTTTTTTAAATTCAAGACATTTTGGTAATTCTAATATTATTGGAGAATTTAGATGAGTTTGAAAAGTTTATATTTATAATCATTATATTTTTATCTTCATGTCAATGTATTTTGGTACTAATTGAATACTTGGAGCACAGCCAAAAAAAAAAAGAGAGCTTATGATAACTTGAAAAAATATACTTATTTATGCTAGGTAGGCTTCTATTAAAAATATTATTTAAAGAGATAGAGTATGAGAAAAATTCAATGGAACATTAATACTGAGTTAGGAACTCGAGTGTGGCTAATCCGCTACGCACTTGAAACAATGGTATGATTCACTATTCAAAGTTGTCTCTTTCAACTTATTGTGTTAGAGGCTCTTAGTATGGGGCAATCTTTTGAATCAATATATATAAATATTATGACAATATTTGATTATACCTTGTAAGCTTATAAGTTTCCTCATTTATTCTAAAAATGTCACGCAAATAACATAAAAAAGGTTGATATGTTTGTCAAATATAATAAACATATACAGTATAATTTTGAGTAGAAAACTACCGATCCGTACTAAGGGGCCTTAAGAGCAATCTACCTTACAATTAGTGGGAATGCCGTTGCCAAGTATGGATATACTTAGGCACACAAAATTTGCCCCTACGCGCAACGAGAGAGATTAGTTCATAAATGAAAAGGAAAGAGAGGGGTCCTCTTACCTATTGTATGTGTTTCGAGTTTGATTGTCATTATCAAGACAATGATGAGACGCAATACCGGCATGTGATCCTTTCCTGCAACCCATTCTGCTTTGATTAGATTGCTAGCCATCGGCTAGAGATATCTCTAGGATTCATGCGCCGCGCGGGGGGTGGGGAAGGGAAGATTGAAAAAAAAATTAGGGGAGAGAAAATAGGAATGAATAAATAATTAAATAATAATTTCTTAACTTAAATATTTAAAATTATATTAAAAATAACTGAATGTTAAATTATAATGTATAATTAATCATAATACTTTTTTTTATAATTTTATAATTTTTTAAAAAATTAATTTATTACTGAGTACCATTAAAAATAATAAATTGAAATAGATAAGTTAAAATACTATCGAGGATAAAATAATAAATTAAATTAATAGTTCTCTAAAAATTTAAAAATAGGATGAATAAACAAAATTCAACGTCAAAGAATTTTAAAGAATTAATTATAACTTCCTATCTTCTCTTCTTTATTCCTTCCCATCCAAATAATTTATAAAACTTGCCTCACGCCCAACAGAGAAACATGTGCAAACTCTATGCTCATAAGAGGTGTGATCCAACTATGTGAATTTTATCTTAATAAACATTTGACAACTTCGTTTATAATTGCAATTACTTAATGTAATTCATTTTTTATTTCTATCCTCTCTTTTTTTTTATATTTTTGTCATTTATGAAAAAAGATGCATTCAAAAATTTCATATATAGCAAGATTTAGAATCCTTTTTATGTTACAAGAGGCTTGCAAAAATTTTATATCCATTTCTTTTTAATATAAAAAAATAATGAATCAAAATAGTAATATAATATTTAATTTCTCATTTATAAATGTATTGATGATTATTCTTTTTTAAAATTTATAACTAGTACTATCAATTCCTTTCTATATTATAATTAAAAAATTATATGTATTTATATTCAATATAATGAAAAAAGTAAATAAAATAAAAAGAATGAATTAAAATTAAAATCTCGGAATACTATGCACCCTTATGCATCATCAGATTTTGCATTTTCCCATAATTC
Source organism: Sindora glabra (assembly GCA_020226215.1). NCBI lineage: Eukaryota > Viridiplantae > Streptophyta > Magnoliopsida > Fabales > Fabaceae > Sindora > Sindora glabra. Next base: position 101,711,352 of record CM035226.1, read on the forward strand.
TATTATAAAAATGTTATTTTACACATTATATTTTTCACAATATTTCTAACGTAATAAATATAATGAGTAAGAAGACAAAACACAATGGAACAGAAAATATTATTCGGTAAAAGAAATTTTATTTTTTATATACTAAAAATTAACTGACTCATTTACCATTTTTTATGAATATACGACTATGTTATGCATTTAAAAGAAAACTTTCTTTTTAAGTATTTACTAAAATTTTGAGTAAAATTTTGAAAAATATCACATAAAAGAAAATTTATTATGAAGCATAATGCTCCAAATTAATGCAGCTATGACTATAATGGAGATAACATGAGGCATTTCTTATTCATCAAAATCCCAGCTTCCAACCAAAAACAAATAAGTTGATCAACTTTCATGAAAAATTTACAAGTGGCATAAATATCTAATGGATGGGCTCACCTCTCTTCTAATCAAGGAATCCAAACAGCAAAAAAAAAACCTTAATACAATTTTTAGTTTTTCGCATAAAATTATTGATTTAAATTTGACCTACTCTCATATAAATTAATTTTACAATATTATTATTTAATTATGCATTCTTATTCTATTAAAAAATTATCAAGATTTTTTAGAATTGATAAAAAAATTTAATTATTAATAATAATTATAAGTCAATTAATATACAAAAATAAAATATAAAGTTTGAATTCAAAATATGATAAAAAAAGTATCTAAGACAATATTGAATATTATTGTACTAGACAATAAATTAAATTTACAAATTATTTGATAAATTATCATCATATAGAAAAAATGATTAATTTGTCACTAAGGTATCCTATAATATACATGGAAGATCTCAAGTTCAAGTTCTAATCATGTTGTTTAACATTAACATAAAAATCATTCACCATCGTTACAACAAAATGATAGAAGCGAAACACTTGTTGGTTTGGATGAAAAGGACTTCAATACTTTTTAAGTAAGGTTTGCAATTCAAATTTTATAAATAAATAAAATAGATATTGAGAAAACTTTTCATTTAAAATTTAATCTGTCTTAATATCAAATTGATCAAGAGCTTAACGTCACCTATTGAATATTAGAAGGACATTTAAATCAGCCATCATATTAAATAGAGAATTTAAATTTAATTTATTATTAATGTAAAATTTTATATGTTATCAATAAAAAAATAATACCTATTTAAAAAATTAATATTGATTAAATATTTTATGAACAATAAAAAAATTTTAATAATTTTTTAATGATATAATAAAATATAAATAATTGATAATATGAAATTAATTTAAATTAATAGTAGATTAACAATAGTGTCCAAATTTGGGTTTCCAATTTGCATTGGTAAACAATTATATATATAAAAGAAAATACAACTTTCTTAACAAATAAGAATGATTATAGTATATTATTAATGCAGCAATATATTAATATATCACTAGATTTAACTATATAATAAATTTATTTTATTTCAAAATGAAATTTTACATATTATATTATAATATATTAACAATCAAATTTTATAAATATACCAATACAATATGCCACACTTATCTCCCAATGAAAAATTACCATAAAAAGTGTTTATAAACTCATAACATCTATGGATATGTTACATCTTTTTGTTGAAAGGCTATGAGAAATACAATTCTTTTTATAAAAAATATAAATTTGCATGCATCCAGTCTTTTCGGAACGTATATAACATACTCTAGCAAAGCAATATTAATCATCTTTGAATGCATCTTCTGTGCACCCTAGATCGTGAAGTGGACTGCAAATAATTGGTTTGCACATTATTTTTGCTTGTGTTGACAATATAGAAGGGAAACAACGTCGCAGTCCCTTTTAATCACAAAGTTTTACTTAATCAACTTAATAATTTAAATAATTAATTTTATATTTTCTTAATTTGAAATATTTTATAAGAAAAATAAATATATATAATTAAAAATTGAGAATATTTAGATCCTATGAATGTTAAGCTTTAATATTTTTTGAATTTATCTCTCTTCTTTTATTTATTTAATATATTTCTAAATTTGAAAATATTAAAAAAGATCGTCAATTAAAAAAATTAAACTAAAATATAAAATCCATTCCTCAAAATCACACGGTCCTCTCACATAAATCCAACCCTTTATAGAATAATGTGAAAGTGAGGTTAATGTTGATTGGGGGACAACCTAGGTACTCTCAAAGATAAATATGATGGGGTGGGTCAGACAGTGCCCCATTCTGCTCTGGATCCCCATGTGCCTTCCGCCCTTCCCAAGTCCAAAACAAAAATCATCTTCTCGGAAACCACCAGGAACCCCCGAGCCACTTTCTTGTGCATTTTCATCTCTCCATTTTTTTCTAATTTTTTTTTATTAATTTTAAAAAGATAAAAATATAAATTTTATTTTAAAATTCATTATTTTATTGAGACTCGTTATTTTAAACAAAAATATTTATATTTATTTTTTAAAATTTACCTAATATATTTTTTTTAAAAAAATACATTAATTCTAAATTCCTTTCTAATTCTATTCCGAAGTTCAGAATCATTAATCTTTTTGTTAGAGAGAAAATAAGGAAGGAAGATGAAAAATCTTTTAATTTAGATAAGAAAGAAAAAATTTTAATTTAATTTTTTTAAATTAAAACCATACAATTTATCTTTAAATTTTCTTTCTCTTTAGTTAAATTAGAGAAGAGAAAAAAGTACAAATTTTTTCTTATTTTCTTTCTTCCCATCTAAATAAATCCTAAATAAGTAATTTTATTTTTACTTTAGAATTTTTTATTATGAATAATCACTTATATAAATTGTAATAAAATATTTGAAAAATATTATCTTCATGTTCACTATCATAATACAAGAATTTCAAGAAAGTAAGCATAAATATGAGCATTCAAACCAGTTGATTGGCATAAATACTAATAATTTAAAGTTATAATCGTAATTATTTGACAATTATTTAATTATATTATAATCATTTTGTGTAAAAAAACTTTTATATAAAATGCATTTTATATTTTATTATGCAAATAATTCTTTCTATTATATACATACTAATTAGACTGTCAAAGTCTTCTCAAAACTCCATTTCGATCCCTTTCTTCTTATCTAGCAAATACACTAGGAGATAAATATCTTCAAGTGGTTCTTATTATTTTGGTTAGTGAAAATTTAAACACATCTTTTAAACTTTTGAATCGGAGGGCTATTGGTCTTAGTGGTAAGCATGAACAAGGTTTTAAATTGCGATCGTAATTATAATTATTTTGTGGTTAATAAAATTATAAATAAATAAAAATACAATTATTAGCAAATAGAATTTTGTAATTCAAAATCCTGGGAGCAGTTAATGACCAAGGTTTTATTTTTGGTTTATCCCTTGCTAAATAAATAACACGAATAAAAAAGAAAGTGGGTTACATATCACAAATCAAAATAGACAGTATCACAATTTGACTTGATTCCTCCTTTTCATGGATCCCATACAGCTGCAACCTTAAATTTTGGGGATTGCATAGTTAATGATATATTATGAAAAAAAAATTATTTAAAAAATGTGAAAAAAAGGCGATGAAAGTAGTTTCTCAGCATTTTAAAATAATTTAGGTTTATTTTCTTTCAACATGATATATAAATGCGAAGCATAGTCCAACTCTGGATATTCACTTTGTGAACAAGTGCTTTCTCTGGCAGAAAACACCAAAGAAATATGCTAAGAATTAGAAAGAAGAAGAAAATAAAAAGGACTAAAGTATCGGTTGTGCGTAAGTATGTTTTCCTTTTTTAGAAATTACTTTTTATTTTTAAAAACTGTTTTTATATATAATATATGGAAACAAATAATAAAAGGTGATATGTGAATGAAATAAAAAAAGATATCGTTTAATTGCGAAATTATTATAAAAAATAAGTTAAAATATTTAAAAATTATTTTTTATTTTAAAGTATATATTTAAAATTAGAGTTTTAAAATTAAATTATAAAAATAATTATCAAATAATAATTTCATTTTTTAAAAAATAAAAATTATTTTTAAAGATCCTTAGCAAACATATCATAAAATAATTGTGCTAATTAAGAGTGAGTAATAGTTTGATTTGATCAATTTTGGGCTTAATTCATTCCAATTGTTTCGAACTGAATTATAGTTTAATATGTCTATAATTGATTATTTGATATTGTTAAACCAATTCTAATCGAAATATTCAATTTTAAATGGTTTAATTCGATATTAATTTATGTTTTTTAATTTTATTTTGTTATAATACATAATACTATACCACAATGAATATAACATTATAAGCTATTTAAACCATAAATATGTGTTTTGGTTTCCTGAATGTCATGTTGAATTATATTTAATAACAACTTATCTTATACAAAAAGTTTAAAAAAATTCTTTAATTTAATCTATTGTGATTTAGAATAGATGATGAATTATTTATATATAATCAATTGATTATAATCAAAACTTAATAATTTTTATATTAATTTATTTAAAATTTTCAATTGACTTAAATTGATATATGATTTAAATCTGCATGTGTAACTTGATAAAGAGAGGGTTGTGAACTTGAAATATATAATAATTGTACGTACAAAAATAGAGTGCAAAATAATTGAAGGGAATTGTCCTCCTTACCTTGCTTTTCTTGGATCATGAACCAGACGACCAAAACAAAGTAACAAACTTTTTGCTTTGTGTAAGACAACTAGATGTCTAGGAATATTCCCCACAGCACTATCTACCATTGCATTGATTGTACCTCCCACGTTGCCGTTGCAAAATTTCTATTCCTATGCCATTATTTCAAATAGGTATGATTGCATTATTTCTTGGAGGCGGGTTTGGTTGGAGTAATAAAAAGGGAAAAATAAATAGCAGATTTCATTCTCATTATATGCATTTGAATCAGTAAAAGCATATTTTTCCTTTTTTTTCTTTTTAAGTGATATTCGATTTGTAAAATTTTTATATATTTTAAAATGTTTCAAAAAAATATTAAATTTTTATATTTAATTTAAATTTTAAAAAAATTCTTGAAAGTATTTATATTCCCCAAATATTTTTAACTTGACATTCTTTCAAAATATTCTCATAAAAAAGGTGAATATCTTATATTCTTATAATATGAGAATGTTTTATTAATATAAATAAATCATTTTTGCTTATCTTTTTATTAAAGTATTACTTCTATTAACATTTCATTTTGCCATTACTTACCATTATTAACCATTAGCCATTATTACATATTGTTAATAATCATTGTCAAACATTATTTATTATCAATTATTACCAATGGCCAGTAACCATTATTAGCTATATCCACCATCAATAACTATTATTTATTATTACTTACTGCTAATAATTGTCGTTTATTACTATCTATAACTAATGATCATTATCAATTATTTACGATTGGTAATGATCATTTACTATTATTCATTATCAGTAACTATTATTTATCATTATTCATTATTATTAACTACTGCTAGTTACCACCTATCATTACCACTTACTGTTAATCATAACTCATTGCTAATGACCACCACCATCTGCCATTTATGTTGATGATCACATTTAGTGACGGCCATCCATCACTATCTATTGTCAATAATTAGCATAAACCACTACCCATTTTTATTATCACTACCAACTACCACCCAACATCATTCCACCATTACCACCACTTATCACTAATTATCACCGTTAGTCACTATTTATCATCATTAACACTTAATTTTTAATAAAAATATTTTTGGTAATTTATCAATATTTTTAAAAATATTTAAAATAATTAAAAATATAATATTATAATATTTTTAGGAATATTTTTAATTGGATCATAATATCATATTTTCACAAATTAAATTTCCTGAATGTGTTTTACACAATAAATAAATTAATTTATAGCATATTAACTAACTCAATAGATTATAAATTAACTTTTAGAAGTATTTCACATAATAACTAATTGAAAAAGATAAGTTTTAATATAATAAATTAACTTAAGTAACCTATAAATTACTATCTTTTTAAATTTTTTTATATTTATTCTTTTTTTATTAATTTATAACCTATGCCCTTTATAACGTAAACTTAATTTTTTTTAATATCATTGTAATGATATCTAAATTTTAAACTACAAATATATAAAAACACATGTGTAAAAATATATAATATCATAAAATATAATTAATTATATTTTAAATAATTATAATTTTATTATAAATAATAATTAAATAAAAATTATATAAATAAATATTTAAGTTCATAAAATATCATTAATCATAAAAATTATATCCTTATTCTGAATATTTTAATCACATTAATATAATTTAATCTTTAGATAAATATAAATTATTTTAATTTATATATCTATTTCTATTAATATATCTATTTAATATTATTTTATAATTTTAATTAATTTAACAATTAATTTTATAAAATATTTAATATATAATCACTTACTTTATCAGTTATCAACAAACTTATTAATTACTAATTAATTTATCAACTATTAGTTGACTTATTAATTATTTATATAAAATAGAGCCTTGCTAAGTATAATCATTTTCTTGCTAATTTGAAAAAATTAAAGGCTTAGGCTTTTATTTTGCAACCTATAATACTTGTACCAAAACTTATTATTACAATACAAAAAAAAAAATCACATCCACTCCTCCCTTAGTTGGCACTGGGAAGAGGGATTAATTCAACGCACCTAATCGAACCATGATAAATTAATCCGTTTAGTCTCCCATTTAAATGAATTAAATTTTGTAATATTCAATCTGGTCTTATAATATATTGAGTTATTTTCTAGGCCAATTCATTTATATATTAAGAATTTAATAAAATAAAATTATTTAAAAAACATAAAATTCATGAGACTTAGATTGCAAGTAGGGAAAGAAAAAATAACTATGAGAGGGTGAAGAGGGCCAGTTGGTGGCTTATGGTTGTTGAGTTCCATACTTCGATTAATATTATTTGATTTGTGAATTTTTTTATATTTTTAAAAATATTTTAAGGGTATGTAAGATTTTTGTATTTGATTTAATTTTTTTAAAAAATTAAAAAATATGAATATTAATAAAAATATTTTTAATTTAATATTTCTCAAAATTTTCTGACAGAGAATGAGTATTTTTAGAATTGTGGAATGAATGGGTTAAATTGGTTTATACAAACCGATTGTTTAACGAGTCAAGTTAACCCATCTATTTTTTTGCATGGATCTCCGATACAAAGGTTTACTTTTTATTTTTAATTTTTTTTAAAAAAATTAACTTCTAAATAGTAAAAAAATTAATATTATTCAAAAGTACTACATATTCATTCATAAATTAGTTATAATATATTTTAAATTTATATATAACCTTAAAAATATTATATATATAACATAAGTTATAAAATCATTATAAAATAAAAATATTATCTATAAATTATTTGCAATACAATTTTACATAATTAAAAATAAAAAATAAGAGTATAGTTTATATAAATTAAAAATGTTAGTTTGCATAAAATTTAAAATAATATATATATATATATATATATATATATATATATATATATATATATATATATATATATATATATATATATATATATATATATATATCGTGGGTTATCTGGCCAATCCATAGGTTAGTTTAAGTAAACCACAAGCTTTTACGAGTTAGGCTGATAGTAGCTTGCGATTCTTAAGAGCTTCAAAATAAAACCCAAATCTTTTTAAATCTATGGGTTAATGAAATTTTAATTTATTTCAACAACTCTGAATATTTTGCATGGCCAAAATTAACATACTTTGAGGAGAAATTTAAAATATGCATATCTTGAATATAAGTACCCTTTGCAACCATGAAATTTCTCCACGATTATAATTAATGGTTATAAAATGAAGCTCACTTGATTTACTGGTCACCTTGTTTTAACTTAAGCAGTTACAATCAATTATAAAGGAACATAAATGATTTTTTTCCCTTTTATAGGAACCCATTTAAAAGGAATTTGTGTGTGCATGTATGCATGTATATAAATCCCTATTATGGTAATTTTTCACTAAGTATTTAATTTTTTTAATAATATATTTTTTTACTAACAACAAGATTAAAAAATCCCTAGAGAAAGAAAAGAAGAAAAACTACCTATATAATTACAATCCTCTAGGATGAAGTTCAGCAACATGATATCCCTTCCCATCATGCAGGCTCTATAGGCTAAGTAATAAGCCACTCTATTATTTTCTCTAAACACATGAGAAAATCTAACTTCCTATTCCAAAGCCAAAAACTTGTTGATCTCCTAAACTAAAAAATAGTTAGGATGGTTAAGAGTACAACCATGCTCCGTTAGTGCTATAGCTTTTACAGAATCAGTTTCTATGTACACTTTTGGATATCCAAGGCCCTAGGCAACTCTCAAACCAACTGCTATTACCTACAACTTAATAGTAACCATACCACCACTTCGACCACTACACATAAAACCTTGAAGCCAATGACCTTGGAAGTTATGAATCACCATTTTGCAAGCTATAAGGTTACCACCATTTCTACAAGCTCCATCTGTGTTAACTTTAACCCAACCCTGCTCCATATTTTTCCAAACTCCCATTACTGTTAAAGGAGAACACCGTATCAAACCAATATCATTAAGAAGATCAACTCCTTTACGAAATTTTTGCATTCTTTTGAACACTTCCAGAACAACATCACTCTTGTTACTACCATTTTCACACATTTAGTTATTCTTTCTATTCTATAAAACCCAACACATCAAAACAAAATTTCCAATTGCTATCCTTAGTTTTAGGAAAATCTTTTTACATGTTTATATTGCACCAACCCTCCAATGAAGCTGAGAAAAACTCATTCCATAGAAAAGGATGGATAACTCTTAACTAGTAGTTTGTAGTCATTTGGCAATCTCTCATCACGTGGATGGTGGTTTCAGCTTCACAATGACAATGTGGACATAGTGCACAATCTGTAAGCCTCCTTTTCTTCCTATGAGCATTATGCATGATCCTATTTCTAAACATGAGCCATAGGAAGGTCTTCACTCATTCTAGTCCCCTCCACTTCCAAAAATGCTTTCTAGTTGATCTATTGATTATTCTTCATTCTTCCTAAAATTATTTTGTTAGCATAATTATAGGAGATTTGTTAGCTTAATTATGGCAATCATTTTAATGATGATTATTCTTGTATTTTTTTCCTAAATTAGCTTATATTATCTCATATATATAGACTTTGTATCTTTGTACAGAACATATAAAAAAATATGCAATTCCTTTCATTATTTTCCGTGTTCTTTTTCTATTAATATGGTATCAGAGCATTAAATTCCTTTTTTGTGGTTTTTGTTTGCATAATTTTCTGATCTTGATTTTTCAGTTTTTGTACAAAAACCATTCCATTATTATGATATTTCCTCATGGGAGAAATATGATATTTCAAAACCTATTGCAATTGTTTTGATTGGTTTAAACTACAATCTCTGGGTTCAAGGAATGAAAAGTTTCTTGATAAGTTGCAAACTTTGGCATATTATTACTAGAGATATCACCAAGCTAACCAGAGAGAAAAATGAAACTGATGCAAAATTTGCAAACCGCCTTGAGGATTGGAATAATAAAAATTATCAAATTATCACATGGTTCCACGATACCTTTGTCCCGTCCATTCACATCCAATTTGCTAATTATGACTTTGCAAAAGAAATATAAGATTTCCTGGCTAATTGATATCAAACTATTAGACTTGCTTACTATTATTAATTATGGACTGTTGGTGTGTGTCCTAGAACCAATCATATAGATGATTGAAGTTATACACAATGTATTATGTTTTATTTTAGGTAATTTAATTATTATATTTTATTTTTATAATTTTATTATTATTATGCGCAATTTATAACTTAATATAATAATTATCCTTGGAATAGCTTCGCTATTTCTAAAATACCCCTAATCAAGTATTATTACGAAAAAGGATAGTAATAATACATCGAGACTAGCATGTATAGTGACTGATGATTACGAATCATGGATATATGATATCAAGTCAATACATGAGTACATTGTTAGTGAACAATGTATTGGACTGACCCACTATGAGAATATTGCATGGATAGACGTGTCATAAATTATTCTCATATGATCACAAATACACATAAACCTTTGACCTGAAGTCACTACGGTTCCCTACATGAGGAATTACTCACTTTAATATTGTCCTATGTCATCTTTAATCAGGATGACAAGTAGGGCATTGATTGGGTGTGTCATAAATCGTGCAGAGGGAAGTGAGTGATGTAGATGAGATTTTGTTACTCTTGTATAAAAGAGAAATATCTTTGGGCCCTTTAATTGAGTGAGACTTAGAAATGCATAGCCATGCTTAATTGAATTAATATGTGATATTAATCATTTATTTTAAGTCTACTTAATATCAAAAAATATAAATTGAATATTGACGAGGATGACACATTCCATGTCTCCAGTTCAATTTGGATATTATTACAAAAATGGTTATGATGCAAAACGTTGATCATGTATTAGGTGGATATCGAATCACAGACATTCTTACTACTTGAGTGGCAGTGATGTATTGCTAGATACCGCTTACTGTCTATGGTTCAATAATGAGTCATTGTCAACGTAATAAGAACTTATAGGGTCACACAAAAGGAGTAGGAATAAGACAATAATTAATTAGAATTTAATTATATTAATATCTAATTAATTGAACTTATTTTCGTGCATATATATATTATCAAGAATAATAAATTCACGTTTATATATATATATATATATATATATATATATATATATATATTATGTGATATTATTTGATATTAAAGTAATATCAAATAATTACATTATCAGATATTAGATAAATATATTATGAGATAATATTATTTTAATATTTGATAACTATATGCAATTATCTAATAATTAAGATATTTATATTATGAGATAATATTATTATCTAATATTAGATAATTAATAGATAAGTCTTATCTCTCCCCATTATCTTTAGGATAAGGATAAGATGAGTTGTTAAGTGTGATTAGAATTTTAGAAGCATTATCCTAGTAGGACTAGGATTATAGCTTGCCTAAGTTCTATAAAAAGGGACTTGAGGGCAGCACTTTAATAACACGCTCAAAGCTTCCATACAAACCCTAAATCACTCAAAAAATATCCAATCCTAATTCTTAGAGAGAAAAATGCATCCTAGCAGATTTGTGGAGTGTGAGAGATCGTTGTTCACTCCGTGTGGATATCGTAGAAATATCGTATCTTCCGGCCGATGTTTGATTCATCCACTCTCAAGTTTTGATTAGTAGAAACATGAGTGCCCAATAGGTAAAACTCTAATCATTGATTTATGTCTTTTGCATGGATCTTAAGTAGAATTCGGATCAAATTTTTGAATTTTCGCTGCATATGATAATCTGAATTCCTAACATGGACTACTCTTCATAATCTCAAACAAGAATCTAATCAATCTGTGAATGATTTTCTTACTCAAGTCCAACTGATTTGGACTCAAATATCTTAGGCTAAAATCAATGAAGATCATTTTCATCTTATTCGGGTTCTCATGGCTCTTTGACCTAAATACGAAGCTATTCGAGCTTCCCTATTACATCGACATCCACTTCCATCATTGGATACTGCTATTCAAGAGATTATTTTTGAAGAGACTTGCCTTAATTTAGATAAAACTCCTTTATTTGAAATAGCTCTTGCAATTACTCGATCATTATATAAAAAATCTGGTAGTCACCTTTACGAGAATTGTAATCAAACTTGTCATGCTTTTGCTAATTGTCCTACTATAGAATGCAGATATTGTCATGGTTTTGGCCATATTCTTGAACATTGTTCCACACACCCTCCAAGACCAAAAAGTGGGTTTTTTAAATCCAAGAATGTCTTGAAACTTGAATTTTTCTCGATCGGTGCTGCTACTATTGAGAGTTCTACTGCCATAACTATGAGTGATTTTAAAGCATTACTTAAATAAGTTATCTTTTCCAATTCCTCTACTGCCATATCTACTACTCTAGGTAACTCTCATTGATTTTTTGACTCTACATCTTGTAACCATATGACCAGTAATATTAAATTCTTGCCTTCTGCAATATATATTTCTTCCCTAAGTCCAATCCACATTGTAAATGGTACTAAAATGAATATCACTCATATTGGTCATGTATCTACCTCCAATCTTAGTCTTCATGAAACCTACTATATCCCTAACTTAGCACTTAATCTTATCTCTGTTGGTCAGTTATGTGAAAAATGATCCAATGTTAATTTCTCTTTTTTTGGCATTCAAGTACAAGATAAACAAATAGGCCAGATTCTTAAGACTGGTTGTAGGGTAGGTTGATTATTTGAGCTTACATCTCTTCATTTTCCTCAAAAACTTATATCTGCAACTACAACCACCAATTCCTTCATTCACTAATGGCATCTTCATCTTGGTCATGCCTCAGTTAGTAAAATTCAACCTTTAATTTCTCATGGCTTGCTGGGATTTACAAAGTTTGAGTTATTTCATTGCTTAAATTGTCAGCTTGCAAGACAACTTGCTTTGTCATTTACCAATAGTGATTCTATTTCAAATAATCCTTTTAGCTTAATTCATTCTAACATTTGGGGGTTTTTCTCCTATTTTTTCAGTAAATTATTTTCATTATTTTGTACTATTTATTGATGATTATTCTCGATTTACTTGGATATTTTCTTGAAACACTGATCTGAGTTATCACAAATTTACATTACATTTGTCAATATGATTAAAACTCAATTCTCTCATATTATTAAAATTCTTCAAATAGATAATATAATGGAATATTGAGATTCTTCTTTACTTCAGTTTCATAATCAACAAGGCATTATTATTCAACGTTCTTATCCTCATACCTCCTAAAAAAATGGTTGAGCTGAGCAAAAGCATCGTTATATTCTTGATTCTATATGTGCTCTTCTCCTTTCTGCCTCATGTCCAGAAAAATTTTAGGGTGAAGTAGCTCTTAATGCTATTTATACTATTAATTAACTTCCTACCTTGGTTCTTCATAATTTATCTTTTTATGAAAAGTTTTTTGGCAAGCCTCATAACTATTTAATCCTTAACCTTTTGGATGTGCTTGTTTTATTCTTTTACAACATCATGAGCATACAAAATTAGAACCTCATGCTCGTTTATGTTTTTTTTTTTAGTTATGGCATTGAACACAGAAGGTGTTATCGTTAGGATCTTATTTTTAATAAATTACACATCTCTCATCATGTTACTTTTTGAAAAAATACCATGTTTTCTTCTCTTTTTAAATTTTAACACTTTGTTAATACTGACTCACTATTTTTCACTAATTCCTCAATTGAGTTGTTTCTAAGCCTTGATATAGATGATTTTAATGTAATTAATACTAACCCTCTCCCACCTATTCCTAGTGAACTTGTACCAATTGTTAATCCTGCACCTATGCCTGCATCTGCTCTTGACACTACTTTTTGTTATTCTACTCGGGTAAAAGAAACTCCTCATTATCTTATTGATTTCCATTATTATTCTGCAATTGCAACCCTCCATGAGCCTTGCTTTTATTGTGAGGCAAGCATTGACCCTATTTGGCAGCAAGTTATGACTAAAGAACTTCAAGCTATAGAGAAAACTTACACTTGGGACTTAGTTAATCTTCCTTCTAACAAAACCCTTATTGGTTGCAAATAGGTTAATAAAATTAAGACTCATTTTAATGGAACTATTGAGTGTTACAAAGCTTGCTTAGTAGCCAAAGGATACACTTAAGAATATGGTATAGACTATGAAGAAACTTTTGCTCCAGAGGCTCAATTAACATCTGCTTGTAGTCTTTTAGCTATTGCTACAGTTCATAAATGGAAGCTTTATCAGATGGATGTCAAGACTGCTTTCCTTCATGGTGATTTAACGGAAGAAGTTTACATGCATCCTCTTCTTGGTTATCATTCTCCTCATAAGGTTTGTAAGCTCCGACGAGCCTTGTATGGATTAAAACAAGATCTTAGGGCCTGGTTTGCTAAATTTAGTTCCACTCTTACTCAATTTGGTTTTATTTATAGTCTATATGATTCTGCATTATTCATTCGATGAACTGATGGTGGTATTATCATTTTGTTACTTTATGTTGATGATATGATAATAATAAGAGATGATGCATCTTGGTTTTCTTAGCTATTTTTTGGGTCTTGAAGTTTCTCAAAATTTTAAAGGCTATTATCTCTTTCAAGCCAAGTATGCATCCGATTTACTTTTTTAAGCTGGCATCATTAATAGCAAAACTATATTAACCCCTTTGGTGCTCAATTGCAAACTTACACCTCTTGATGACACTCCTTTTGATGATTCTACTTTATATTGATAACTTGTTGGGAGTCTTATTTATCTCACTATTACTCGACATGATATCTCATATGCTGTTCATCTAATTAGTCAGTTTATGCTTGCTCCTCGTTCCTTCCATTTTTCTGCAGTACTTTGAATTCTTCATTATATTAAAAGAACTCTTTTTTATGGATTAAACTTCTTTACTCACTCATTTTTGGTATTATCTGGCTATTCTAATACTGATTAGGTTAGTGATCCAACAAATCATCACTTTATAACTAGTTGTTATTTCTTCTTAGGTGATTCTCTTATCTCCTGGCATAGTAAAAAGCAAACTATTATTGCCTGTTTTAGCACAAAATCTAAATATCGTGCTCTTGCTGATGCTACATCTGAATTACCTTGGTTATGGTGGTTATTAACCAATATAGGTGTCCCACATTCTTCTGCCACTATGCTTCTTTGCGATAATAGAAGTGCCATACAAATTTCTTATAATGATGTTTTTCATGAGTGTACAAAGCACATTGAAATTGATTGTCACTTTTACGTCATCATGTTACTCATGGCATCATTCGTTTGATTTTTATCTCCTCTGCTAACCAAATGGTTAATATATTCATTAAAACAAATTTTCCTACTTGCTTTCAAGATCTCTTAAGCAAACTCAAGTTGGCATTTACTATACCACCTTGAGTTTGAAGGGGTGTTAGCATGATTACAGAAAATTTATTAGTTTGATTATAGCAATTATATCAATCATGATTATTCTTATATTTTTTTCCTAGATTAGCTCATATTCTCTTGTATATATAGACTTTTGTGTCTCTGTATTGAACACATGAAAAAACATGCAATTCCTTCCATTCTTTTCCGTGTTCTTTTTCTATTAATACATTTCATAAGCAGATTTGATTGAAAAAGATCCATCTGACCTTCCTTTTCAAGCTACATTAACTCTATCATTTCCCTCAACAAAAAAAGAACCATTAATCACTTTCGACCAAACTGAAACAATACCCTTCCATAAATTAGAATAACCTTGCTTATTTTGAATTATTAGAACCAAGTCAAACCCACACCAATACTTACTTCTTAGAACTTTAACCCACAAGGCGTTTTGATCCTCCATTAACTTGAAAGCATTCCTCATCATGAAAGCTTCATTAGTTAATCTCGTTAACTGAAGACTAAGACCTCCTTCATCCTTCCGAAGGTAAACTTGACTTTAAGAAATAGGATGCATCTTCTTTGCATTGTCTTTAGTTCCCCAAATGAATCCACAAATCATGGAATCAATCTCATCACAAACTCCTATAGGAAGAAAGAAGGTCTGCATGGTATACATTAGCAAGTTAGACAAGATTGATTTAACTAGTGTAATTCTACCAACCCAAACAAAAAATATATTTAGCTAGTTTAATAATATATATTTAAATGATGAATACAAATCATAATTTTTAGTGGTAAGAAAGTAGTATTAAATATAAAAAAATATACATTTTAATTTTGTATTTCAACTACCTTTTTAAACTAAATTTGAATTAAATAACATAAATATTATTTTTGATAAAGTTGTCATATAGAAAAGAGAGGCAAGTCCAATAAAAGTCACATGGTTATGTAAATTTGATTAAATAATATAAATCAAACATTTATTTAAGCTTCCAATCTTGAGGATTCGTTTGACACGAAATTTTTTAAGACTAATTTTATTTTATATTAATTTATTTATAAATAAATTTTATTGTTTTACAATTTTGTTAAAAATAATGATTTCAATTCATTTATTAATAGATTATTTTATTTGAAATATATTAAAAATAAATTTTAATAGTATTATGATAAATACAATATTAAAGAGAAAGTAAAATATTTATATAATATATTTTTTAAATCAAAATAAAATGTATTTTGATAAATTTTTATTAAATTAGATAAATTTTACAATAATAACAATATAATTAAAATAAAAATTATATAAATAAAATAAAAATAAAATAAAATAAACATTTTATTTAAAATTAAATATTATTTTAAGAAAAATTCATTTGGAGATGATGCGAAATCCTACTTTTTAATATTTCAAACAAAAATGTAAAGCTAAGGACGAAAAGAACGAATTGTGTTGTTTTCAGTTCGGTGATAAACAAATGCCCTGGGCACAACTCACAATTTTAACTTTTAACGAGGAGGATTCTGCTCCGTCCGACTATCATCTTCAGAAATGCCAAATGATGACTTGCAGTAGGTTGAATTTTGTCGTATATTAAAGCATTATTTGTTAACTAGTATAAGGATCGACACCTTGAATTTTCACCAGAAGAATTCATCATTTTATATTTTGATAATATAAAAATATTTTAATAATATAAATAAATTATTTTATTTATATTTTTATTATAATTTTATTATTATTAATATTTTATTATTTATTATAATTAATCATCATCAACTATCATTTATTATTATTAATTATTATTTTTTATTATTTATTATTAATTATTACATACTATTAGTAATTTTTATTGCCACCATTCATGCCTATAGCCATAGTTAACTATAATTAATTATTATTTTTTGTCAATTACCATTGATTATGAATGACTATTATTACTATCACTCATTATTAATATTTTTTATTAACTGTAATTTACTATCAATGTTCATCGTTGATTTTCTCTGATCACTATTTATTGCATTAATTATCTAATTTTTAATAAAAATATTTTTAATAATTTAATAATATTTACTATATATATAGATTAATTAAAATATAATAATTTCATATTTTATGAACTTATATTTTTTTAACAATCTTAAAATTCTTGAAATTTATGAATCAAATCTCACCGAAAAATTAAAATCCTGTCCCTATCGAATTGGTTGCTCCAATGGCAATAAATTAAATTTTAAAGTAGTTTAAACCTAATAAAAAGCTTTAAATTTGATCTTTTAATGGATTGTTATTAAAAATAAAAAATTATTTTTATTATTTCTTTTTATCTGTTATATTTTAAAGAATTTTTTTTTATTTTTTATCTATCATTTAAAATTTTAATAAAATATTAAATATTCTTTTTACAAGTATACTACTTTTTTATTAATAAGTACTTTATTATTTTATATTACTAACTAACTTATATTTATTTTTTATATTTTTTATTTTTAATTATTTTAAATTTTATGTATAAAAAATAATTTTAAAAAATTTATTAATAATAAATAAATTAAATTATTTTTTAATATATATAAAATCAATTAATAAAAATAAATAAACATATTATCTCTTGCATCACTTCGATCAAATAATATCCCCGTCCCCGTCTTTGGTTAAAAGGAAAAAAAAGGTGTGTTTTACCTTTGTGTAAACAAATAAAAAATAATTAAAGCCCTCCATCGGGCAATGTTTATGAGTGGTTTCTATCTGTACCATCTGTCAGATATATGTTCATTTTTCTTCTCTCGGATCTGGATCTCACCTGGCCCAGTGTGCTTCACTGATTATTTGCAGGTGGTGATCAGATGATGATGCTGCCCAGACTGGCTTGAAACTTTGTTTAATTTCCAACTAGCCTCTTAGGAACCCTCTGGGACGCTTTATTTGTTTATTTTTTTAAAATTTAATCTGGTCATTTGTTTTTTCTATTATTTAAAATACATAATCATTTCCTTATTTTATATTTTAAATTTACGTATGTAGAGTGACTTTTTACTGCAGAAAAATAAGAACAGCAAATATATATTGGTATCAAATTAAAAAAACACAAATGTGGTTAATTAGATTGGATCACAAAGAAGATTAATGCATTTTTTAATCATATCTGCAATTTTTTCCATTTCTTAATCATTTTTATAGCATGTTCAAAGAAATTTTTGTTCCAAACTTAATCCCTTACTCGTTTACTCGTAAATCAGAATCCGTGGGAAAATGACACACTTTTATATATAGATTAAGTTATTTAATACATATGTTAAATATTTAAATTCAAACTTAAGATATAAAAGAAAAAAATTGTAAAGATAATATTGAATGCTCCTACATAAAGGGTGGAGTCAGAATTGTTTTTGAGGCAAGATTTTATATACATAAAATATTATTAAATAAATTAAAAATAATTGATTATAATATTTTTTAATTTTTAAATATTTTTATGTACTAAAAAATTGAATATTTTAAATTAAATAATTATTATATTCTATGTAAAATTAATTTAAATAATTGAATCGACAAAAATTAAAACAGAAATCATGAATTTAAAATAAGTAACTATTTTTTTGTGTCATAAACATAAGTATTATTAAAATTTCTTACTAAAAATATCTAAAAAAATGAAAGAAAAATAAATTATAATGAATATATCAATACAAATTTTGAGTATTTTACATAAAATTGTAAGGTATAAATACATATGATTCAACAAAATGAGAACACACCCGAGTTACATATATATATATAATGTATAAAAGAAATATATATTTTATATATATCCAATTTAAGATTCACATATAATAATACTTTTAATTATAATTTTCATGTTGCCAACAATATATTATAGTTAAGTTTATTTTAAAATTATTTTTATAAGCTAATAGATGTTAAAAAAATTATTTGTAATTTAATGTGATAAATTTTTGAAAGAGAAATTAACATAAAAAAAGAGAAATTAACATAAAAAATTAAGGCATAATATAAGTAGTTAACAAGTAAGACTATCAATTTTAAGAAAGCAAGTTTGATTCAAAATTTTATCTTGGAAGATTAATATTAGTTTTCAAAGGGAGAAAACATATAACATACATATATGTATATACGTATGTGTGTAGTAGAACCTTATAGCTTGTGGGCTTTACTCATTCAGGATGGGTTGAGCCTAAAAATTTAAGCTTGCAAGTTATCCCTCGAGCCGTTGCTTATATGTATATGTATGTGTATAATTTTTTAATTATAATGGAAATGATTCAATATTTTAAAGGTTCAATAACTTAATGCAACTTGTTAACTACAAATTATGTGGATTACCTCATGGATTTATGCAAATGAACCACAAGGCAAGGTAAACTTACTTTTTTTATTTCGTTAAAAATGTGAGCTTTGTTTTGCATTTAAATTTAGTTCATTTAAATTTTTTCCATTTGTTTTGCATCCCTACAAGGGGAAATAAAGTTTTCAAAATTCAATTCTAAGTGAAAATAAATTAAATGATAGTTCAAATTTTTTTAAAATAAAATAGTACTTGTAAGATAGAAAAAAGAACAGTAGAGTAGCTCTTAGGTAGTTTTTTGGCGCTCAAATTAGTCATATACAATAAAGAGATACTAATTTGAATAATAAAAGTGTAGTGTATATTTTATATAAAAATTTCTAATAATTAGAAAGTGATTGCAAGTAATTAAATAATTATCAAATATTTATCATTATATTTCATAAAATATTAATATTTATCATAAGCCTAGAAAAAATGTGCAGTTTCCTTGGTCTATTAGAAAATAACACAAAATTAACCACTGCATGAGGGGATTGTAAGATTCACGTCAACAAAAGGTAACAATTTTTTTTCTTTAAAGTTTGTAACATAATAATTGAATCGGAAGCCTCAAGGAAATGAGAATCATGTGCACTTTATCCTAAGAAAGGACAATAAAACAAATGAGAAAGTAAAACAAAATAAAATTAATAATCAAACCGCGTGTTACAAATTAATGCACACCATATATTCTGGACTTCTAAATTTGTCATGACATACATTGGGATTCATGAAAAAGGATCGGTTCTTATCACATGGGATGTCTCATTCACGGGGCAAAAATATCAGCGTAAGCCATTCTAATTTTAGAAAGGTGAGTAAATTATGTGAACAAACGCTATCGATATATAGCACCAAAGAATAAATTTATGCAAAGAAAATGATCAATTTAGAATATTGGAAAAGTTTGACACCTTTCCTAGATTTGTATACAAGATTGGAATATAGGTAAAGGGATAGGATTATACAGGGATTTTTTTTTTTTTTTGCTGTTATTTAGGGATTTGCAAGAATATGTAACTCAAATTATTATTATTATTATTATTATTATTATTATTATTATTATTATTATTATTATTATTATTATTATACAAAATGTAAGAAAGGAGATCATCATTCGATTTTATTGGATAAGATACTGGTAACTTATTAAAATTATTAATAGAGATATATTTAAAAATTATTATTAAATCTAATCGAACTTAAGGATATATAACAAATAAGTTGAATTGAACTGAATCAAAATCTATACAAAATAAACCTAAACGGGTAATTAGAGGGTGTCTACCTTGATCTTAGAATAATCAAGATAGGCACACGCACCAATCCCTTTTTATGTTTGGATTTTTATTATTTATATGGTTTTTTGATTTTATATTTTATATTTATTAATTTTATTATCCGTTATATTTAATTGGTTTCAATAATTAGGTTTAGTTTTTTATAATTGAATTGTGGTATAAAGTTAGTTAATGATTTACTTTCTTTTTTTTTTTAACAAAAACATTATACAAATCATTAATTATATAAAAAAATTTAAAAGAGATAGGTTTACTAGCTACTTGCATTAACGTAGGTCTGATTTGTTTAGACCTATCTTGTAATATGCCTGAATTTTTCTAAGATAAATAGCATGGCGGGAACTTATGTTAACCTAAATATTGTAAGCTTAATTGACATGAAGTCCGGAGTGTGATCAATTTGTTTAATTGATACCACTTTTTAGGGCTACCTTGGGGACAATGGGGCATTAGTTTGGATGAAAATTATCAGGTTTGGATTGAAAGATTTACTAATAAATTTTGCTTTTAATATTGGGGTTGGGGTTGCATCCACACACTCTTGGAAGACATATGCACAAGTATTATGTAAGTTTTATGAATACTTTAGATTTTTTTTAATCTTTATCATTGTAAGTAAGGAGTAGTTATTTTATAAAAAGGTGTAAATTTTTTGAAACCTTTTGCTTTGTAATTTTGTTTAATAAAATTACAACTCTTTATGTATTTATTAAATGCAAAGTTTATACAAAATTATAACATTTTATAAAAAAAGTCCAGAAAAGTATGAAAAAATTAACAGCAACTATAAATTTTAATTAAAATTGAAGTTGCTAAATAGAGAGTGTGCATAAAAATAGAGCTTCAAATTTATTAAAAAAATTATGAAAATTCATCTTTTGTAAAGTTCTTCTAAGTTTTGCGTAAAAAATTTACAACTTTTTATATACACACACTCTCCATTATCTATAATAAATCCGAGATTTCATAGCCTCACAAATACTTTATGTTTGTTTTTTTATTTTATCATAGTTTTTGTTAAAATGAGATTATCTGGATTCTATTACACAGCAATGGAACGGAACGGCTTGGTCCATCCTGCGGACCAGCCTTCATGTGAATCAAGATGGTCGGCCGTATATTTTACGAGCTTTTATATCGGAGGGTTTAATCTAATCTTAAAAAATTCATAAATAAATAGGTTAACTTGTGAACTTTTTTAATTTTAAAAAATTTTAAATTAATAAGCTTTTAAATAATAAAATTTTTTAAAACCATTCTAAAACCTCTTATATTCATTCATAAATAAGTCTTAATATATTTAAAATTTATATATAACTTAAAAAAATAAACATATATAATATAAGTTATAAAATATTTATAAAATAAAAATATCTTCTAGAAATAATTCATATCATAACTCTACATAACCAAAGTAAATTTTGTATGAACTAAGAATGAATATATATGACAGCTTAAAAAAAAAAAAAAGTGGTCTAGCCTAACCCAACCGCAAATTAACCAATGTGACCAAGCTAAGTTTAATTCACATTTAAACAAACATCAAATTTAAAAGCTCGGATCTGCAAAACTTATGTACAAATGGACCAACTTGCGGCCCGTCAATCAAAACCGATGGCCCTAACTACAAACAATTACCTATGCTCGCAATCAATTACTCCTGATGTGCCCCTTTCTTTGGTTAAAGTGATACATGATATTTTTTTTTAAGAGAAAGAGAGAAGGAGCAATTAATTGCAGTTACCATCTTCGGATTGCCATCAATACTATTCAAAAAACAAGTTTATCATCATTGCTCTATTAAAATGCTAGCATATTCCACTTTTTCATTACTACAAATTTGTGTTCTCTAAGATCAAATTTACTATCTCTACAATGCAATAACGATCTAATATCATTATACTAATCACCTTGGGGGTAAAATGATGTGTGATATTATTTAAAGACTTTATTTTCATCCATATCAATTTTAAAATTTTAATTATATATTTAATAATTTAATCATTATATATATATAAGTAATTAAGAGCCTTATTTTAGTTCGTAAATTAATTCAAGAATTTTGCTGCATACTTCAACTTCATGCTAACTTTTAAGAGTTTTGTGCATCCTATTTGGAAGAACTTTTTACATGGAAGAAAGTGACTATTGGATTTTGTTAATAATTTTTAATTTGAGCTAGTTCAAGTAAATTTACCTACTTATAGTGAGTTCATAAAAATTTCTAATTTTCCTACTACTTCTATGGTATTCAAACTTAAAATTGATGACAAGAAACAAATTTTGATCTAATCATTTGAGCCAACATCTGATGACTTAATCAAAAGATAATATTTTTTAATGAATTCATAAAAATTTCAATTTTCTTACCCTCGTTTGGTGTAACTAGAAGATTTTATTTCATTTTCAAATAAATATTTTTTAATAATATTTGACTTTAGATAAAAAATGATTTCATTTTATTTATAATTTTTATTTTAACTGTATTTGTGTCATTATAAAATATAATAGATTTTACAAATTTTACTTAGCTTTGTTTTACTTGGTCTAAAATATATATTATATAGAAAATTACTTTTTTCTAATATTATATTTACAATAATATCATTAGAATCTACTTTCTAATTAAATTTGACTAATTTTCCTATACATTCAATAATATCATCAGAATTCATTTACAAAATAAAAATTAATTTAAATCATTATTTTTATATAATTTTCAGACAACAGAATCTATTTATAAATAAATTTAAATAATTTTTATTAAAATAAAATAAAATCAATTCTGTCAAACTTTGATGCTAAACAAAGCTTCACTATCCTTCGTTATATTCAAACTTAAAATAATGACGGGAAAAACAAATTTTTTTAAGTCAAGATCTGTTGATTAAATTGGAGGATTATAATGCATAATTTCTTTTATTTTAAATTAAGTTTTGGCCTCAAGAGAAAAGAAATGTTCCGATCATATTGAAGATTTTTATTGCTTGACAATGAGATCATGGAAAGAATTGTGAGTCCCCGAAAGGGGTCTCCAAAGGGGAAGAATGTGAAAAGGGGCCCTACGCTTTTATATATGGCATGCGTTGTATCCAAGTGGAAAAGAACTCATGCTTCCAACCTGTAAGGATTAAGACTCAAAGTTTCTTTCAACTACACAAAAAATAAAATAAGTTTGATCTCTTTAGATGATGAATATTTTATTATTGAATTATCTTTTTTTTTTAATTTTAAAGTAAGTAAATTAAAGTTAAAAAATATAAATCTTAATGTATTAAATGCATTTAACGGTACAAGTACTTAACTTTTTAAGAGATCAAATTTATCATAATATTACCTGATAAATTATAGTCTTATGAATTTTCGGTTATTATTAAAATTCAGGACCACTGGTGAAGAAAACTTTGCAGCTCAGTTTCCCTGGCAAGCAGCATAAACCAGTATGACAGAGATACAAGAACAGAAAACAGAAAGAAAAGATCTCAGCTAATCTCTTTTAAGGCCACTAATTAATCTCTCTTATTTTATTAGTTAAAACATCAAAACAACCTTACTTTTTGGGGGTTTTGTTATGCCATGGCCTTGAAAAAAGTTCCCAATTTTATAATACTTTATCGCAAAATTAAATTTATAATTTTTCACATGAGACCCTAAAATTTTTTCATAAAATATTGCACTTTGTGTATCAATTTTCCATGTAACAAATATATAAAAGATTGTAATTCTATCATTCAAAAATTGCAACAATTAATACTATTAATTTATAGTTAGCCTAATGAGACCAAATTGTTATTTGGTCCAAAAGGACAGCGTAAGTTTAATGCAAGAAGATGTTGTGCGATATAAGAAAAGGTGAACGACCAATGTGATCACTCAAACTTACAAAAATTTATATATATTTATATATACAAAGGGTTTTATTTACTTTTTTCTAATCCTAATCTTGACCTTTTATTTAGTATGAATAAAAATAAGATTTCATTTCACGTCCAAATAATTTTTTTTAAATAATATTTAACTTAAAATAAAAGTGAATTTTATTTTATTTTATTTATAATTTCTATTTTAATTATATCTATATCATTATAAAATTTATTAAATTTAGCCAATATTTTATTTGAATTCATTTCATTTGTTTTAAAATATATATTATATAGAAGATTTATTCTCTTTTTAATATCGTATTTATTATAATATTATTAAAATTTATTTTTAATTAAATTTTATATATTTTAAATAAAAGAATTTATTTGTAAATGGATTGAAAATATTATTTTTTGTGTAAATGAATTAAAATTAATCGTAAAAAATTGTGATCGCAAGCTATCCCCCAACCGATTAACGCACGGAGACTAAGGATTTGAGATTCGGCACAGCTAATAAGGATAGACCAATGGTTGATAGTTTTTCTCTTTTTCTATTTTTTTTCCCTTCCTTATGCACCACTCAATTCAAAAAATTCTGGAGAAGGTAGAGGGAATCGTCCTGATATCCTCAGTTAAAAAAGTGTAAGAATAAAGCTTAGTTGAAGATTCCAACGGAGCCCGGCACAATATCTCACCCAACGAATCCTCTTGTAAGCTTCCTTGATTCTCTCTTGATTCAACAATGATAGAAAGTTGGGTAATTAGGAAGTGCAAAATTATGTTAATTGATTTAAATCAACCAAACTATTTCACATTTGATTGATTTAAGTCAGTTGAAAGTTTTAAATGAATTAATTTTAAAAAAATTTCTACTAACTTTTTATTATAGTCAATTTATTGTATATAAATAATTTGTCACTCATTATAAATCACAACCAATGGAAATAAAGCAAATCCTTTAAATTTTTAGCATATCATATCTTTGATTTAATTTTATCGATCATATATTATTTGCTTATTTTTCACTTTATTAAATTCATTCTCTTTGAGTTTCTCTTTCCCATAAATGTAAATGAGAAGTGACATTAAAGTAATTAAGCATGATATAGGAAGTTGAAACACATACTTATAGATTAAATAATTTAAAATAATATGTTTATTGTAGTAAAATATTATATATTATGATAAAAATAAAATTGAAAAGTATAAATTAAAATCGAGTTAAGCCATTTTAAACCATTTGAAATTGAATATGTTAGATAGAAACAATTCAACAACACCAAATAGTTAATTATATTACATTAATTATAATTCAATTAGAAATGGCTGGGATTAATTAGATTCAAAACTAATTGAATCAAATTATTACTCATTCCTAACTTCTAATAGAGCCGTGCTTTATTATTTATAAATTTCTCACAATTATGCAAATAATGATCCTTACTTAACTCAATGTATGCTAGGATCACTAAATCGTGAGAGGAATTATAAATGAAAACATCAAGTGTAATCTTGTTAAATATCAACTTATGATATCTCTAATACACTCTCATAGTAGCTTGAAGTAGGAATATATCAAAGATCCACCTTTATTTGCACCAAAAATTAATTTTAATTAGGATGGAAGTAAAATTTAAATCCTCAACTTTTTTCTCCTACAAACTACGAATTTTTTACTTTTTGATTGGATAGGCTATATACCAGTGTTAGTCTTAAAAATTTTAAGGTGTTAGGAAATAAATATAAGAATGACTTTATTAAATTTATAATATGGTGCTTGCTTTGGTAGTCGTATATTATGATTCTGCATCATCTTACACAATGTTAACATTTTTTTTTAGTGGAATTCAATGAATAGAAAATCATAATTTGAAACTACTAATAATATTATCTTTTTAGTATTATAGAAATCTTTCATGTGTAACAACATATAAGACCAATAGTAATAACAATAACAATGATGAATAATGATATAAAAAGTTTCACCTCTTTTAGAGATTGAATATTTCACTGTTTGATTATTTTTTTAAAATTTTAAAATAAATTTGTTATTTTTTGAAAATTTTGTACATTCCTTTATATATAGGTTTAATTTATAATTTATACATATATGTATTTAATAATTTAACAATTCTCACTTTTATAAAAAAAATATATAAGTTTTAATATATTAAATATAATCCTATAATGAAAACACTTAACCTGTCATGAGGCTGAGCTCTAAAGAATTTACTAATAATGATCAATCGTGCATTTTGAGAAAGTGCAAAATGGCCGATTAGAAGCGTGTGTTACATTCATGCCCCTCGTGGTTTAGTTTGCAAAAGTAATGCCACTCGCAATAAGTTGTATGGCAGATCCCCACCTTCCCATGTTACAATCCCTCCTCTATCTTGCTCTACACCTTCCCCACATTTTATATAAACCCCACAAACCTCTCTTCCCTCTCCTTAATTGACATCCTTCATTGCCTTCTCTATTCTCCCATTATTGTCCCATTTCCATTACAATCCGGTAATATCCATTTGTACTATTCTTTCTTCTCACAACACACACTTTTTCCAATTAATTAGGCACATAAACAAGCAGCCCAAAAATGTGCACCTCCGAGGCCAAAGTTACCGTTAGCATAGAATCCGCCACCGCGCCGCCGGTGGCCAGAATTAATGGCCGGCCAGTCCTTCAGCCGACCTGCAACCGTGTTCCAACCTTAGAAAGGCGGAATTCTATCAAAAAACCATCCACAATATCATCAAAATTCCCATCACCACCAAGTAAGACTAATTCTTTGACATCCCCAGTTTCTCCACAGGCCAAGTCCCCCAGGCCTCTAGCAATTAAGAGAGGAAATGACAGCAATAGCCCCAACTCAAGTTGTGAAAAGATTGTGATTCCAAGAAACCCCACTGCAAAGACCCCAACTTTAGTGAGGAAGAAGTCAAAGAGTTTCAAGGAAGGATCACTATCTGCTTCTTCTGTTGAGGCATCATTGAGTTATTCTTCCTCATTGATCACTGAGGCCCCAGGAAGCATAGCGGCTGTGAGGAGGGAGCAGATGGCCCTTCAACAGGCACAAAGGAAAATGAAGATTGCCCATTATGGAAGATCAAAGTCTGCAAAGTTTGAAAGAGTTGTTCCTCTTGACCCTTCAACCAATCTTGAAGCAAAGACAACTGAGATTGAGAAGAGATGCAGTTTCATCACAGCCAATTCAGGTAATATAAAATAGAATTCGGAATTTTTAAAGAAAATTTATACCTTTTTTTTTTTCATTTCAAAAAGGCCAAAGTAGTCCGTCCCTTAGGAAAAGGGGAAAATAGAATTTACTAGAATTTAAAATCCAGACCTGCAACGTACGCCTTGTCATGAAAACTCTGATGCAATTTGAACTGCTTATTCTCCATGGTACAAAGGAGAAGTTTTTGTTTGATTCAATTATATTATACGTCTTTAGTCATACCCAATAAATAAAATAAAATTGTTAGTTTTGTAGAATTCATGTACATTAAAATTCGAAAATTTCAATTATCATTTATTAAATATGAATAAGGATATATAATATAATTAAAATATATAAGAATTTTTTTGGCACGCAATGATAGAAATGATGCTTGATCTGTATAAAGAAATTTGCTGATCTGAATGTCTCTTTTTATGATTAGATCCCATCTACATTGCTTATCATGATGAAGAATGGGGAGTTCCAGTTCACGATGACAAGTATGCTTCCTGCTCTTTCTCTCAACACAAAAAGAGACATATGAAATAGCTAATGTTATTTGCACGGCCTATGCCTCACATGCGAGAAACACTGTTATATGTGTCTTTATTGTCATTTAATAGGAAGTCGTTAATTTTTCAATTTTATTGTTTATATATTAGTGTTTTGAGAGATCCACTTACATAAAAAATCGTACTTTTCAATCTTGAAGGCATTAAAAATTGTATTTATATTTTTATTATTGTGTGAAAGTAAGAATACGTATTGTAATTCAAGTATATAAATATTTCTCCACACTTATATACATAAAATTTGAGTTAAACTAAACTCACGTATGACTTTACGATTACGTATGACCTCATGACTATATCATGTGCCCCAGTGTAATGAATAATGTGTAGTGAATCTATGATCAATTAGTAATTTTCTAACAAAGTAAACGCAAATGTTCATAGAAAAATGAGAAGAAATGACATTTCCCCATTGTTCTTTCAGGATGTTGTTTGAACTCCTAGTCCTAAGTGGCGCTCAGATTGGATCTGACTGGACTTCAATCTTGAAGAAACGGCAAGATTTCAGGTTGGGCATTAATTTCTGCTAAGAAAATCTGGAATATATGCATATGGAGTATGAACATATGGATAAATAATTTTTATTTATCCCTTACAGAGTTACAGTTGAAACTAACCAAATTTTAAATCACGTGCTGCAGGACTGCATTTTCAGAATTTGATGCAGAAAGTGTGGCTAACTTGACTGATAAGCAAATGATGTCTATTAGTTCAGAATATAACATTGATATAAGCAGAGTTAGAGGAGTTGCTGACAATGCTAACAGAATTTTAGAGGTAACAAGACATTACTCAACAAAAACTATCCCTTTTGTCATTTTCTTTTCTTGGTTGTTCTCTATTCTTTCTAATATTATGCCTTCAAAAATGAAAGTTTGCCTGGTTTAGTAAACATTCAATAACAGGAAACAACAGGACAAAACTTAGGTAATTCTTTACATTTTTACGATAAGATTCTTCAATCATATCATGATATGTATACAATTAAATAATTAATTATCATTAATAATTATAATTTAATATTTATGATAATTATTAATATATAAATTTTTTAAATAAAATAATTAATACACATATTGACTAGAGAGTTTTATAATTAGTATATTAAAAATTTTATAATCGACAATGAAAAGAACATTAGAGACTTATTGTCAACTCAGCTGCATCTTATTAATTTCCTGTTTTTCGTGCTTGACAACAAAGTTGCAGACAAGCAAGCGGCGGTTAGTTAGAAAATTGAATTCCTGGGCCCGCTTGAACTATTTTGATCTCTGGAAAATTCCAAACTCATATCCCACTTTTCATACATTAAACAGTTCTCGTCACTGTTGATTTACTCTTGGCTACAAATTTTGGATTTTTTTCCCTATATTTAACGATAAAATTGAGTTTCTTTTATCTCCTATCTCTCTCCTAATATTAAAAAAACTGAATTTTGTTAGAAATTATAAAAATACTTAACTTATATTCAAAATGAAAATGAACTTCCCACACCTTCTAATTGAAAGTGCGAGAGGTATGAGCAAGTGCAATTGTTTCCATAGAAGGCCGCCGGTCTGAGGGTGAGAGTAAAGAAGTGCAAGTAACATTGTTGGAAAAAATAAATAAATTCTTTTAGTAGGGAAGGAGGGGGAATTTGGCTAATTTCTGTTAATAATAGTAAATATGCAGATTAAAATTTAAACATATCTGATCATGGTTTTCTATTTACAAATTTGGGTCATTTCAGTTAAAAAGAGAGTTTAGTTCATTTGACGAATACATTTGGGGGTTTGTGAATCACAAACCCATTTCTACCCAATACAAGTTTGGGCACAAGATCCCAGTGAAGACATCAAAATCAGAAAGCATAAGCAAAGACATGGTAAGGAGGGGCTTCAGGTTGGTTGGTCCGACAGTGGTTCACTCATTCATGCAAGCAGCTGGCCTCACCAATGACCACTTAACCACATGCCACAGGCACTTGCAGTGCACATTGCTGGGAGCTAGCCCCAAGGGCACCACCATAGAGCCCTCTCTATAGAACCCCAACTTCATCAAAATAAGGAAGCAAGAAAGAGATTGACCCAGAGAAGTGTATATCTGTGTGTGCCGAAATGCATATGTAATCAGCTGTATGCTAACTGTAGTTTATCAAATCACAAGGCCCTCAGTTAATTTGATGTCAATATTTTAGTTTATTTTTGTGTGCATGAAGTGCGGGTTAACCCTACTTTTTGTACTAAAAAAATCAAGTAACTTATTGACTTTGATTTCTGCATCTTGCATTAAAAAAATCAAGTAATTTGTCAATTTCAATTCTTGTCATAAGAGGTTCTATCTTTGTGAATTTAATTAAATATAAAGGAAAGTTATTTTCAATTAAATTTTTTTTTATCGAAATACTCACTATTACTAATAAAAGAAATTTCAAATGAAAAAGAAAAAATAATAAGAGGAAGGTTCAAATTTCACTCTTATAATTATTAATTGATAGACGTATCAATAAAATATCATTCTATTATTATTGTGTACAATATTAGTTATGTAAGAGATTTTTTTCTTCCCTTTTCTTGAGCGATATTGTAAAGAATTTTATTAATTAATGACAATTTGGTGTGCTTTCTTTATAAGATAGTTGATTGATTATTAGGTTTGGGATGATTTTATAAGTGGGGGGAGACTTAGGTGGAAAATCAGCATGTGCATGTGCAATTTGGGGAGGCAAGGGCATGTGTGGTTGTCAGATTGCATTATAGGCCATGTGACCCTTAACTAAGACTAATCATTTTCTCCCTTTGGTAGCCCGTTTGCGGAGGGAGGGGAATGTAGGACCACCTTCCCCGCTTTCCCTTCTATGCCTTGTATTGTGGCTTTATTCTTGATACTTAGGATGTATTCTTTGAACTCTCTTTGGTTGGCTTGAATGCATACTATATCCTCAAATTTCGTGGGAGGAGATTGAGTGGTGTTCAATTTTTTTTATAACATACTTTTCTTTTATTTTTAATAACAATGATAAATTTATTAGAAATATATATACAAGATCTTAAATTAAATTTAAGATAAAAGTAAATTTTTTAAATAATATTATATACCATTTGTTATAAATACTCTTCACATTATTAATTGCATACTTTCTTAGTTAATAAGTGCTCCCATAAGTCTTTAATTTAAGTTATGATTATAAATTTGGTTATAATTGTCCCAAAGATAAACTTGTATGTGAGCACTAACTGTGATCAAGAATCCAAACAGAGAAAAAATGCAGTTCATATTGTTATAATTTTTTTTTTTTGAGTGGCAAATTGCTCCTTATAATATTTACTAATTTACATTCAAATTTGTACATTTTCATAATTTTCTTCAATTCTATAGATGATATATAACTTTTTTGTGTGCTTTTAAAATTTAGTAGATAATTTGTAAAATCAGCATCAACTTCAAAAGTGTATAATATACTTTCTCTCATTGAGTTATTCGTGATTCTGCCCATGAAAAAAGTTACTGAAAAACACGGAAAAGTATGGATATAACGAAAATTTGATAATTCAATTTAATTTTTTAACACAAAAACAAAGAAAAAACCTCTTTAATTTATGCATTTATTTTCTTTAATTATTCTTGTTGATAATTTGAAAATTAGTCAGTTTCTTGATCGAAAAGTTCAATGTCGCATCTCCTCCATTTACTCGCGTTGAGCCGTTGACTTGCTTTATTTGAGTTGCCAAAATAAAAAAAAAATCCTTTGATTTCATTTTACCCTACTATCAATTAGCAAACTTAAGAAGGTTAAAATGTTCCATTGGAATATATATTTCAAAAGCATTTGACAAATAATTTTTTATTAATTTTTAATAAGTTTAAATATTTTTAATTATATAAATGTTTAACAAATAATTATTTCAGGTTATTAACCATCAAATAATTATTTTAAAAAGTTAAGAATAATGAAAGAA
The DNA here is from genome assembly GCA_020226215.1 of Sindora glabra. Classification (NCBI taxonomy): domain Eukaryota; kingdom Viridiplantae; phylum Streptophyta; class Magnoliopsida; order Fabales; family Fabaceae; genus Sindora; species Sindora glabra. The sequence goes on from CM035226.1 coordinate 101,743,677, forward strand.
TAGATTTATATTTAGTATAAAAAAGATATTTTTAACTATAATTATAAATTTTTTATATTTTCATTTTTTGATGAATAAAAATACTAAATGATATTTATTTATTTGTTTTAAAAATTTAATACATCTAATAAACTATGATTATTTATTTTTTTAAAAAATTAAACAAGTATATATAAATATTATTAATATATTTACATAGTAATAAAAATTATATGAATATAATCATATTTTTCTATCAAATCATTTAAAAAAGAAGAGGATATATGTTTCATTCATTGTAAATAATAAAAAATGTATTGAAAAAATTATTGATCTTTTTATCAAATAATAGAAAAATATATATTAAAAAATAAATAATTGTATTACTTATAAAAGACTTGTTTTATATTTAAAATATGTAATTCATCAATATTTTTAATGATAAATATATGAATTTTAAATTCAATATTAAAAATAATGATAAAATAAATTTTAATATTTACTACATCTACTAAAATATTACAAGTATTTTTTAATTAAAAATTATAATTATTTAATTTAAAAAAATTAAATGAGTATAATAAATTATAATGATATAAAATTTTAAATATTTAATATAATAAATAATATATTATAATGATAATATAAAATATTATTAAAGTAAAAGAATACTCAAATTAATCTAAAAATATATAAATATCCTTATATGTGATTTTAATAACAAATAGTTAATTATATCAAATATCTTTATATAAACAATTAATATATTCAACTATCAATTAATAATTAATACAATCAATTAATTACCAATATAATTAATTAATTATCAAATAATGTGCTAAGTAAGATATCTTTATTATACTTTACAATTCTATGATCAAGGACTCCTGAAGAGTACTAACATGTTCCATATCTCCATCTATATTTTAATATTTAGTTGAAAATAAAAATATCAAGGAGTAAATAAAGATTCATTTCATCAACATTTTATTAATACAGCGATATTTAAAATTATTTTAAAGTTTTAAATTTCTAATTATGTCTAAATTTTAAATTTTAAATTATATACATTATATATTAAATAAAGTATCACTCTTATTATTATATATGAAAATAACTTTCATTTTAAAAACAATTAAATCACACAAATAATTATACGAAGAGCATTGAAATAATCCAAGTCGTAGCAAGCAATACGACAATGGGGTCCTCCGTGGGTAATTATGACAAATAGTATGCATTATACTCCATCGGAAGGGATTCCATAATCATTTTAAGGTAACTTTCATTATAAAAAAATTTATTTTCGATGACAATAAAAATTGTCATGAAATGTCGGTATATTATCATAAAATATTTTTCTAATAATAAAAATTTCATACAAATAAATTTTATTGCTAAAAATTTTTATGACAGTAAAAAAAAATTGTTATTAATAATTTTTATTTTATGACAAAGTTTATTGTCATTATAAAGTTTCATTTTTTGTCACAACTAAATTATATTATCACCAAAGATCATATTAGTTACAAGCTATTTTATCATGATAAGACTAATATTTAATAATAAAAAGATATTATTGTCACTAGTTAATGATTATAATGACAAATATCATTGTTATAAAAGCTTCCATTAGTGATAACATACTTATGTCATAATATGTTACTATTAAAAGTATAATATTTATGACAATACTATTACCACTAATTTGTTTTAGTTATTTTGAAATCTGATCCATCTGCGATTCTATCATTGCAAGAGAACTTTCATTATAAAAAAAAATTTCAATGACAATAAAAATTGTCTTGAAATATATGTCATCATAAAAAAATTTTAGTGATAACAAAATTTATATACTAAAAAACTTCATCACTAAAAGTTCTTGTAACAACAAATAATGCTAATCATTAAAAGTTTTTATTTTGTGATATGGTTTGTTATCATTATAAGGTATCATTTTTTGTGACAACTAAATTATATTGTTATTAAATATTATATTTGTTACAAATTTCTTATCACTTATTAATGATTATAATGACTATTATTGTTATAAAAGCCTCCATTAGGGATAACATATTCATGTTGCAATATACTGAAGATATAATATTTATGACAATAATATTACCCTTATTTTTTTTTGTTATTTTGAAATCTAGTTTGTCCAAGATCCAATGCACACATATAGCGTATTAAAAGGTGAAATGGACTCGTTTGTGTGGATATAAACTAGTTCTTCCTATGATGGACTAGTTTGTATTATCCATGTAAAAAATGGGTTGAATTTTAGATGTTGCTAAAACTTGCGATAGGCATGAACTAGTCCACAAGCTTTAATTGTGAGTTGATGGACTAAGCAAATATAAACTTATTCGTAACATACTAGTCCAAATTATCCGCGTTTTAAACAAACTCAATTTTTGAGGAGTTCAAATCCGTTGAAACTTGCAACAAGTATAAATTGGTCTGTGGGTGATTACTAGTTTTACATCTTACTAACATTGTAGCTTGACACAATCACTTATTTAAAGCTTGTTTTGGCTACGGAGGCATAAATTATATAATATCAAATATCAAATATTATTTATATTTTAGATATTACATTATAAGATAAACTTCATTGTAAAAAAATTATTTTAAGTGATGGTAAAATGTGTCATGAAATATTCAAATATTATCATAAAAAGTTTATTTTCAATGATAACAAAATTTTTGTACTAAAAAATCACATCAACAAATATTTCTATGACAATAAATAATACTCGTCACAAAGCTTTCTATTTTGTAACAAGGCTTATTATCACTATAAATGAGATTTTTGTGACAATTAAATCATAATGTCATTAGAGATCATATTAGTGATAGATTTTTTTATCACTACAAGATTAAGATTTATTGATAGAAAACTATTATTGTCACTAATTAGTGACTACAATGATGACTATTATTGTTATAAAAGCTTCCTTTGATGACAACATAGATATGTTATCATATGTGACAACATATTAACAAATTTATGTTGTCATATGTTATCACTAAGAATATAATATTTATAACAACAATATCATTACTAAAGCATTTTTTTTCCTTCTTGTCAACATATTTATGTCCCCACTAAAAATTAATGTTTTGAAACTTGATTCCTCATGACCTAGTCATCTATTAAGATAGGTCATATATATAGGAGATCCATATCTATACTTAAAGGTTAGCGAACTATATGCTTTAATTTGAATAAAAAAATCCTATAAGCATTTAAGTAATTTTAATAAAGAGATATTAACTTAGAATATTTAAGTTAACTCTATTCATTTTTTCATCTCCACAATAAATATTCTTATGAATTAAAGTAATTGGTGGTAATGGGGGCAAGGGCAGGGGCGGTGACAATGACAATGACAAATTAATAACCTTTATTATTTTATTATCATTAAATTAATAATATCATTTTTTTATCTAAATGAAAAGGTGAAGGTTGTTAACTTTCATATCTATATATTACTATAGGGAAAAAAATTAAAGCGATGACTTTTGTTATTGCTATAGACAAGGGTATTGTCGTTTTAGGGTTGATGTTTAAACTTCATAGAATTTAACTATTAAAGTGAGGACATTACATGTCAATACTTTTGAGTTAGTTTATAATGATGACAAATGTCATCACAATAAATGTTGTAAATTATATCTTGATAATGTGATATTTGCCTTATAATAATGTTAAAGTCATCATTTTAGATTTTAATCTTTATCGATGACAATTGTTACACTTTATAATATTTTGAATTATTATTAAAATTATCCATAGCAATTATTTTTATCATCACTTTAGTTTTTTTTCAAAAATAAATATACAATAATTAAAATTAATTATTAAAGGAAATTCATAAACACTAAAATTACTATTAAAATTATTAAATGATTAATAAAATCAAAATGTTAATTTTAATATCATATCAATAAAAGAAGAAACAAATATAACATTAAAAATGATATACAACTATGTATAAGTCATACAAAAGAAAGTCATAAACAAATCATAAATCCTATATAATAAACTATAATTCATCTAGATTGTCAACATCATCATCACACTAAAGTAATGGTAGAGTTAATAACTGTTGGATAAATCTAGTAGGCAACATTGGGGCATGTAAGGGTGGTAGGTTATATTTAGTAGAAGGAATACTATAACGGGCATAAGCAAAAATATGGGCATAAGCTACTACAACTGCTACTCCAAGCTCTCTAACTTATAATTTTATCTATGAATGTGTTGTTTTGCAACCCCATTTGCAAATTGACACTCAAGGATGCAATGCTAATTGTCGTGGATGTAATGTGACATCTCATCATCCTTCTTAATAGAAGGTTAATGTTAGCTCTACAAATGACTTGTACTTGATGAATTACTGCTAACATGGGAAGTAACTTTAAGGAGACTATTGCCCTTAAAGTTTTATGTGATGAGTTTTAATTATGACAAATAAGTATTTGTAATAACATTACATGTCTTTATACTAAAATGTTCTAAAACATTTAATAGGATTGCTAGATTATAATTGTAATAGAAATGCTTGATTTTGCTAAAAGAATTATATATACAAACATCACTAAGTATATGATTGGTTAAGATACATAATAGGATGATTATGCATGTTCTTGTACTAATTTGTTATATATATATATATATATATATATATATATATATATATATATATATATATATATATATATATATGAATCATGCATATCAATATCTTGATATAATAATATTGGACTAACTGTATATATAGTTTACAAAGTCTATTTTTATTATATGGGAAAGTTAAAGATAAAGAAGAGTGAGCATTGAAATAAAGGAATGGAAGATCATATTATACTTAACTCAAGAACAATGAAGAAATGCAAGAAAGAAGATGTGATCTAAGTATTGAAGGATGAGAATATTAAAGTATTTAAAAGTTTAGAAGCATGAAGAAAAGTTCAAGTTTTTTATTAGTATAATTTTTTATTTTAAGCTTACACTTTGTTGTAAAATAGAGTATTTCTTGATATAGAATTCAAACACGTTTCTATAATCTTAGCTTGACCAAAATGCTTTAAAAAAGATAACCTATAATTATATTTTTACGAGATAGCCTATAGGGACATTTCAAAAGCAAATGAGATATAAGTTTTTTTTCTATGTTTTTAGTTTTAAACTTTAATCATTCTTTTGATCATATCTCATAAAATACTTATGATTTATGGGAATAGGGGAATTGATTCCCCTACATCTGAAAATGATAAGGTGATAACTTTAAAGCCTATAGGTTCACATCCAATTCTAGAGCCAGATGCTTTATTCATTGACTAAGTAATTAGCCAACTAGGGGTCTAGGAGATCTTTTTTTTAGGTCAGGCACTTATTACTATAGCATAGGGGGCTTGTGTAAGCATTCCATAATTTTTTAAAATCATCTAACTATGAAAGAGACTTTCATACACTGGCCACTTTGAGGAGCTTCTCATTTATTGCTTTCCCCTCCGCCTTTGGAATCATAATAGGAAATGTTATTGGGCAATTGTTATAGATTGATTGATTACCTAATGATATGTTAGTGCGCTTATTTCGAAAGGCTATAAAGGAAGTTCCCCTAATAAAGCTTTCTTGGATTTAGTCTTTCCATTGTGGACTTATACCATTTTTTAGTCATATTCCCACTTCATCATTTATAAACTAATGGAAAAAAAAAAGATGCATGTGCCTATCTCATGTAGGCTTGGTCTAGGCCTTATAAAAGGTTCTTGCTATATCGTAAAATGCTTTAACTTTGCTAAAAGTTTATTTTTTTAGACCTTGAATTCATCACATTCAAGCTATATAGCTAGTTGGATCCTATGGCCTTTACTTAACTGCCAAGAGCAAAAATGGGAGGGAGCCCTAGTAGAGAGAACTGTAAGGATAATGAGCGCTCTGTTAACTTAGTTGCAACAGGAGCAGCGGGCAAGTGCTTGGTAGGCTAATAGTCCATTGAACTGGGTAAGGCATTCGATGAAAGGAGGCACATTAAGCAAGTACAAGAAATTAGCCCCACTCCATTCTATATAATAATATAGTATATCATTTGTGTCTCTGTTACAACACAACGAAACTAAATGGTTCGAATAAAGAGAAAAAGGAATTTGGAGGCTATACACCTTATTTTCCTAGGATTGTAGTTCAATCAGTTAGAGCACCGCCTTGACAAATAAATAAGAGGGTGAACTCTATATAAGCTAGTTATAAAGGAAGAAAAAGAAAAAGCAAGCCCTTAGCCTTTTTAATTAGAAGTAGCTATCTTGTGAAAGATCTTAGCAGCTTACTTAATTTGGAACATTTTAAATAGACATTTTTTCTTGTCTTCTATCTCTCCTAATAAAGAAAAAAAGTATAGATTGGCCCTAAAAATCTTTATAGCTTGCTCATTTTACCTAACTTCTTGCTTATGTTTGAAAACTAGTTTGCTTATAGGTTGGATGAAACAAGGGCCTAATAATAGAAAGAATTAATGATGCCTTTATGACTTTAACTAATAAGAAAATGGCTACTTAAGCCCTTTCCTCTGCTCTTTTGCCATAGCTTTCTGGGATAACTACTACCTTTTTGCCTTTGTTTACTTGATGCATTATCTCCTTTCAACCTTTTGAGCAAAATATGACAAAAGGAAAGAAAGTCCATGGCCCTTCCCTATAAGGCCCCATTGTCTCCACCTTATAGGAACAATGGGATCACCCCAAGGATGCCTTTGGTATCCAAAGGTGATTTGGATTTCTATCTAACGATTGGAACCTTAACGACTATTAGTCATAAGGCATGTTTGTTAGCATTTATTGTCCTTATGATACATGTATGAGGAATAATAAGACAATGTAGGTATATAAACAATTTTATTAGAATAAAGTAGTAAAAAAAGAAAAGGTATAAAAAAAATTGTGTTGGGTTTTGCTTGGCGGGGGATGTCTAAAATAGGAGTTAGACTGACACCGCTCCAACCAATAACAAGTTTATGCGGGATTCCCCAATCTATAGACAATTTGATTATCATCAGAAGATTCATGCCTTGGGTATAAAGTCAAAATGATATAAATCTTTTTTCTATCGCATTTTTTATATTTTTTAATCCCTGTTATAAATTTTTTAAAGAAATTAAATAAAAAGTAAAGCTTTTTCTTTTAAGAATGTATCTGGTTCTATCTTTCTTTCGTTAGTTAAGCCACCTTTTTCTAAAAAGGATTGTAGTAATTCTGGTTTTACACTATTTGGAATGGCTCTCTCATATTGAGAAATTTTGTCTAATGGCATTCGATCATAGAGTTAAGTTGTAAGCATGATAGCCTCACTAATTGACTAGGTTGTGCTAAAAGTGCTACATTAGAAAGAGGGTTAAGTCACTTTTAAATATCAACCACTATAAAAATATAACCTATATATATATATCCTTGTTTAGGGAAACACAACCCAACCATTCTTCTTTCTTTTCTACAATAAGGGTGTTAGCATAGGAGCTAGTTATGTTAAGCATATAACTAGCCTTTTATCACTTACCTTCTTTCTCCAAATTTATGAATCCATAATCTTTTAAGCCCACCTGCTAATAGGCTCTCTTTTTATCCAGCTTTAGATCAGTCTGATGGGCTTTTGCTTTGTTTACTTGGAGTTCTTTTTGTTTAGTCAAGTTAAGGAACCTTTTGACAAGTTACAGGATAATGATCGATAAAGTACCTCACAGATTAAAACTTCTTAGCCTAGGAAAGTGGAATCAATGGATGTAATAAAAATAGAAATTAACCTTAGCCCCTACTTGTGTTGTTTAGTTGGAATGGGTCAAATAAAGGTTTCTACAAAAGCTCTCTCACCATTTGGTTTAAAGGTTCCCTCCATCCCATTAGATTGATTTAGTGGTTAAGCTGTGTCTTTGTAAAGTACCTAAGTTTAGGACTTTCTTTTGTGGAGCATCTTGAAACCTTGCTTACATGCCTTGTGGTGAACTAAACTGATAATTTTGTATATAAAGAAACCAAATTTGTCCAGATACCAATTTTACCTATGCTAACTCTTTTATTCTACTAGTATTTTCTCTATTAATGGAAGTTGCTATTGACTTAGCTATAAAGGTGAGATCTTTAAGCATTGTTAGACTACTCTTAAAAAGAAATAAGAAGTTATTTCTAGAATTAGTAGTCCAGCCTAAGGGTAGAAAACTTACTAACTATAGCTTCTTTCTCCTCTAAGTACCATTAGATTGATCCTTAGTCCTTATCCCTATACTTATTCTTTGCTAATGCAGGCATAGGTAGTTATTCAAAGTCCAGTAGAAAGCCTTAGATGGGTTAACATCCATAAAAAGAGAACTGAACTAATTGATGAGGGGAATTGAAACTCCTTTTCTCTTGGGAAGAACTTTAAACTTTAGGCTTTGTTTGAAGATCAAGCACTTAAAGAAATGGATTTGACTTTAGAAAACGATGTCAGTCTGAGTTTGTATATCTATGTCAGGGGAATGGATTGGAGGGAACTGCAACATAAGGAATGTTCATATCTTGTTAATCTCCTTTTTAAAGATTAGGATGAGTTGATGTCAGTTGATAGTGTGAAAACATTTCTTGATGTTGAATTCCAAAAATCAATAAGAGGTTCCTTACTTTTCTTTGATCCATCTTTGAATCAAGGGGTCTTATGGTTCTTCATTATCTATATATGGCCTTTTTTTCCTAAATGCCCATTTTGTATAGGCATTTAGTTTAATATTTTTATTCAGTGAGCATGGTAGCTCCTCCAATTAGATTTTAATTCTTAACATGACTTATAAATAATGCCAGAGCCCCATCAGGGGTTGGTGGAGCTGTTATTTGGCATATGAACTACGACTGCAAAAAATAAGACTATTTAAATTTTCTATTTTTTCAAGAATTTTATTAAAATACTTATTACCCGATCCATGTTTGGATAAATCTCTAAGGATATTATTAAGTTTTTTATTTCTCTTTGAGCTGACTTTCGATTATATAGCTTTAATTTATGGTTTTTTATAAAAGATAGAAAAGCTTAGTTCAAATGTTTTATAATTCTATTTTCTTTATATATAGGGGTTTCAATTCCATATTGTTAAGTTGAAGTAGAAAAAGCCTATTTCAAGATCCATCTTTTTCCAAGTGGAACACTTTTTAGATCTTTTTAGTGCTTTCGTAATTAAGAATACTTTTATGAGCTTATCGACTTTTGCCTCTACCTATTGCACAATATTCCACTGCTTGGTTAGTTGTTTCTTTGACTTGCTTTAAATTGTTCTTTCCCAGCAGTCATTTTGCTAGAGTTTAAGAGAAGCCTTTTACTAATAACAAGAAAGAGGGGGCTTTTTTATTCATCAAAGAAAGTAAGAAAACTTCTAATCAGCTTTTGTATAAGCAAGAAATATTGATGTTCTTTAAGTGAAACAAAAGTTATTATAACCATGATAAAGACTTCAAAACAACTCTTCTCTTTTGAAATTTCCTCATGCATTCACAGTGCATTAAGGTCATTCACACACTTTTGGTCTTGCTTACCTTGTTGAATTCTTGCTAGTACCTTTTGCTATAACCTAAGATTGAACTAGGAATTTCTTATCAAAATGAACTACTGGGAACACAATAATGTTCATTTTAGGTTTTTCACTTGATAAGATAAGTTCATTTTAATGAAGGAATTACATTAAAGTAGAGGAATAAAAACCTCCAAGCGCCTTCCTATGTCAGAATTCCAATGCAATAAAGAGAAGGTAGCATTTTCTTATCACAATGTAATTCAAGTAGGATTGATCTATAAGTAAAAGTAGTTCCTTAGGTGACTAATTGAAGCAACCTTTCCATTTCCTCACAAAAAGCCTTTCAATTTAAAAAGAATTGATTCTTTAGCTTTGGAGATCTCAATGATAGCTATATTTCTATTTCTAAATAGTTACTCCTACTAACTCCTTGTTGTGGAGGTTCATGTACTTCCAAAAATGCCTATAAAAAGTTAATCTTTAATTTATATTAAGAATAAAGTGGTAGTACGATAATAACCTCTCCTTTGGTGCTACTTGATACTTTGGAAGAAGGTAAAACTTTTTCCATTCATAACCCATACCCATGAGTCATTCTCTCCCTAAAGAGATTGGATAAGATAAGAATTCTGTCTTATTATATGCTATATGATTTAACAAAAGAGGTTTCTAGTCAGTGTGTCGAAAATTAGCATATCTCTTTATTGTCAATTAGAGACCTTCTTTACCCTACTTAGGGCTATGTAAAAGTAAACAAAAGGACTTATTTTATTTGAACAAGACCAAAAAAAGCTTAATAGAAAAGATTTAAACTTAAAAAAGTGCTGAAACCAAGGTAGCTTGCTTACTTACTACTTGTGGGGAAGAGTTTATTTGAAAAAAAAAGTTTATTTCGTTTCGAACAAGTGATAAAGAATAAAGAAGTAGGGGGTTCTAAAATTGTCAAACTTTTTTATCTGAAAATAAATTTAAAAAAATTTTCATAGACATATCATTTGCTTAAAATGATTAATATATGAAATAACTATAATTTTTTCAATATGTGCCTAGTAATAAGTTTTTTGCATTTTAATATTTTCTGATATATGCTTTTTTTTTACCATATCTTAAAAACTACAAGTTTCATGAGCATAAAATTATTTTTATATAAAAATAGGCTTAAAGAGCTTTCCATAAATAGTTGTTTGCTTAAAATGACCAAGATATGAAAGAGTTATAAATTTTATAATTTGAGTTTTAAAATTATATTTTTATAGATTCACTGTTTCTTACATTTGTTTATTATTTCAATCATATCTTAAAAATTAGATTAGATATGAGCATAAAACTAGTCTTGTTTGAATGTAGATTCAAATAGTTTTATAATGATAAGTCATTTATTGAAAATAAAAAATTTATGATCTCTTAAGTTTGAGTTTACAATTCTTTTTGCATGAATCGATTGACTAATCATTTCCAAATAGGCAAAGATAAAAGTTTTTATTGAAATTGATTCACTAATCAATTTTGATTGTTATGATGCATGTATAACAGCTAGTAATGGATAGTTTTCATTTCCAACTATTATAAATGGCTATAATCTTTATGAGCTTCCTTTATAAGTTAAGAAATATTAAATACAATTAAAAGAAAGCTTAAACTTCATGTCTTAAGTTTATTTTACTCCCTTTATCATTAAAATCATGAATTGATCTTTACATTTGAAATTTCTCTATTCTAAAAGCCTTATTTATTTCATCCACTCTATAAAAGAGTTTGTATGAATTAATATTCATCTTTTATCATTTCCTAAATTGTAAAGGGTGATGTATCCCTTAAAAAATCTTAAAAAGGGTGAAGTATCACTTGTAAAAGAGAAAAGACATTATAATGCTTCTTCAAGTGTCCATTTAAACTTGAAGGGATAGTAAATTAAAACATAAGTTTGAAAAGTTTAAAGAGTAGATGTACACCTTAAAGAGGATATTTAAGGGAAGAACTAATATAAATTCTTGTATTTGATCTCTCTACCCTATCTGTTTACTATTTCTACACATTACTCTATTTTCCTTGTTACATGCTTTATTTTGCTATTGCTATTTATTGAATATATTTTGTTTGAATGGTTATGTTGATGCTTGGATGATTAGTTGCTTAAAAAGGATATATAGCTATGCATGTACTTCTTGATGATTTATTTATGCATGGTTGATGAAATTGTTGGATACATTATGCTATAATGCTTATATTATTGCTTGGATATTTGAATGATTGGAAAAGAACTACTTAAATATTGATTTTGATGCTTAAGTGATTGAATGGTTGAAAAAGAAATCTATTTATGCATAGTTAAATGAGTGGCTTTGCACAAGTGCATTGAATTATTTTATGTTGTGTACAAACTTCTTCATTAAATTATCTTCTTGATAATTTGTTTATAGATAGTTAAATAGGCTAATTTGCACTAATTCCTTGAATTATGATATCTTTAGTGCAAATATATTCGTAAACCTTTTTTGGAATTGTTTAAATTAAATTATTCTCATAACTTCCTAAAATCAAAGGATTTTCAAAAGAATTTAAAAAATAAGAAATGTTTTAAAAACACTCGATTCACCTCTTTCTTAAATGTGAGTTGTCAAGGCCTACAAAGACAACTAACCTCTTTCCTATACTCTCAACGAGTGCCTAGCCATGTAAATTGGGCCCTATGACCGCAGGCAATGCGGGCAACCCGCGGTCACGGGTCAGTTTAGGTAAGTTTGTATGAAGACCATTTTAAATGCGGGCTTAAACGGGTAATCCGCACGGGCAATTGCCCACGCGATCAAAGCCCGCACGGTCACGGGTTGACCATGGGCAAAATTTTTTTTCCTCTCAATCCACAGCACCAGCCTAACATACATGTATAAGCCTAACTCTTTTCAAAAATTCAATCCATTTCATATCTGAGTTCTAACAAATCCAGCCTATTTATATATGTCCTAACTCCCAATCCAAAATTCCAAATTTCCTTATTCAGATTTCAAACGGATTAGTCAATCAGATTCAATTATTCAAACCCAATAAAAATTAAAACAAACAAATTATGAATTATAAATTAAAATGATTAATAAAAAATAAAAAAATATCTAAACTAAAAACCAGTAAAAATGTAAAAACTCTCAGACTCACAATCTCATTAACACACACACAAATTCAGAAAAAGAGTGGCGAAGCGTAGAACGAGGGATTGACCGATTAAGCCATTTTATCATTAAGGTAGAAGAAACAGAACTCTACAGTGCATGCTAAGCAAAAATGAAAAACCCAGAAATAACCAGCTATAGCCGTAGCCGATTGTTGAAGCTGAAAAAGGGACAGAGAAAAGTGCAACGGTGGTGCTCCGCTCCTTCACTGCTATTTATTGGACGTCCGCAGCTGCAGATATAGGCAACCACAGTTGATAGCTTCTTCACATACCGCAGCACTGGTTGCTCGCCGGACAGGGAGAAGCTTGATTATCATCGGCGATTTGGCGTTTGACAGATAGAGAAAAATAGAACGTAACAAGGCAGCTCTTGAAGTTGAAACTAATTTGAGTAATTTCTCTACTTTTGTCTTGCTTATAAAAAGAAAGCCTTTCTTGAAGGGCAATTAAATGATTAATTTATTTAATTTCTTGCTCTTTTTATGGTCAAGTTCATATAATTTCTTACTTAATGTTTGAATGTTGAAATGGTGAGTGGCAGAGAGCTTTCTAAAACGGTGAAAGAATTGTCTTTTGAAATAAAGAACAATCATGTTTATAATTACCATGATATTAACTAGTGCTTTTATAATATTCTCAGGTTAGTTGATGGAATCTCAATTGATGGAAGTATTGGGGAGCTCTCATGTGATAGACCAAAGAGCCATTTGCTGTGTTCTGGTAAGTATGATAACCCCAATTAATTCATAGGTTCTCTACTGTTATGTTAATTTTTTTTATATGCGGGCTGATCGCGGGCATGCTCGCATCACATGTGGGGCGGTATGGGCAAATTTTTTATTATCTGTTTTCTTATGCGGGCTTATGTGGGCAAAAGCCCGCGTGGGTTAAGCCCGCATAAGCCTGGCCTGCCAGTTTTACATGCCTACGAGTGCCTAACATCTTGTTGGTGATAGTATGTTCATTAATAATAGCCAAATCACATGAAAATAACCTAAATGCTAAACCAAACTATGACTTCAAATGACAAAAATTAATTAGTTAAGATGAAAAATGTAAAATTATTTTTATAATCGACTTTAGCATTTGGATGCACTTCTTTCTTGGATGGTCTGCAATACCACCTGCAAAAAATTTACCAATAAAGGTTGTAGCACCTCAGCTTCTTCTGTTCCAATTTTGAAATGCAAAATGCAATATTATTAAAGTCAATAATGATCTTAATTATAAAAATATTTTATTTAAAATATCTTTTCATAACAACATGTTGCTATGTTCTTTGTTCCGTGTTATAATTTTAGTAAGGTTAATGAAATTTTCTCTATTATTATTATTACTACCATGAAACAAGAAATTTTTTTCTTGCATATAGATAGTTTTTACATACAATAATACTATAGATATTAAAAAAATGAGATTTAAAATTAGATTTTGAATGCAAATTAAGGATTATTAAATACATGATAGTAGGGTAAATTAATAAATTTCAATCCAATAGATATAAAACATTTAAAATTCAATTTTAAATCTTATTTTTGATATTCATAATATTTTTGTTTTGCATGTAATTTATCAAAAGGAAGAAAGCAACATAGAGAAAGATTTTACGGACCTAGGCCCCTACCTGAGGAGAAATAAAGTGCAATTAACCACGGGGAAGGCCCATTGCCCATTCACAAGCAACGTTATTTAGGTCAAATAAAAGAAGTAAAACAGGCCTATGCATCTGAAGCCCAATACAAAAACCCACTAAGCCCAAGAACTCTCTGCTTCATGAATCATTATTCCCTGGAAAAATGTTGGCAGGTGGTTATCCTAGAAACAGGTCAAAGAAAAAGACAAAACAGTTTCCTGCAAATTTTCTGTAGGGGTATTCCATTTCCAGCTTCCACCTCACGGCGTTCGTTTCCTCTTCAAACTCTCAGGCTTCACTCTCTTCTTTGTCGTTTCCTTCTCATTCGTTGTCTCACCAAAATCACTTCTACTGATTCATTCATGTCGGATTAGGGCATCGTGTCTTCGAAGATGCCCCTATTCCTATCAGATGACGACTTTCGTCACTGCTCCAACAACGCCATCGTGGTGGCGGAAAAAGCCGACGCATTCATCCGTGGCCTCCTCAACGAGCTCGAGACCATCAAGGCCAGAGCTGATGCTTCTGACATCAACGCCGAGCAGAACTGTTTGCTCGTAGAGCAGAAATATGTTTCCCTTTCTGCTGAATTCACTAAACTCGAAGTCCATGTCGCTGAGCTTCAATCCACCCTCAATCAACAACTTGGTCGGCTCTCAGATGTTCAAACTCAAAAGCAGAAAAGTCATTCGCAATTGGTACGGAGCATTATAATTATTTGTCAGTTAGCATTGTATGGCAATGTTTTTCTTTATGTGTACCGTTGTTAAATTTGTTGGTATTATTGCATTGATTGATTTCTCGGTTTTGTAGGTCGAGAAAGATGGAGAGATAGAGAGGTTGAGGACGGAAGTGGGTGAGCTTCATAAGTCGAAAAGGCAGTTAATTGAGTTGGTAGAGCAAAAGGATTTGGAGCTCAGTGAGAAGAATGCTAGCGTTAAGAGCTATCTTGATAAGATTGTAAGTTGCTGTAAAGTCATTATGTTACATTGCATGATTCATTTGCTGTTATGGTTGGTTGGTTTAAGTAGTGGACGCTTGTGATGATGATGATGCTGTTCCTAGTGCTTTGGACGCTTAAATGATCTAGCTCACGTCTTTCATTGTCTATAATTCTTACCCCGAGTGACTGAATTCCATGGTTCATTCTTAAATCTGGAAGATTGTCCCAAACTAAAATTTGGTTTTTTATGATTATGAAGGTCAATTTGTCCGAAAATGCTGCTCAGAAGGAAGCCCGACTAAATGAAGTTGAGGCAGAGTTAGCGCGATCAAGGGCTGCTTGTACTCGCCTTTCAGAGGTCCTTCTTGAGTGATTTTCTCCTTTTCTTATCTGATACAAGTTCTGTCTGTTTTTAATTTCGGGCTGTTTGTTTTTATCTGGTCAACCACTCACTTTCCCTTCACTTGAAAATGAACTTTAAGCTATCTTCCTTTTTATTTGTTTCTATTCACATTTCTGACTTTCCTCAAACAATCATTAAGATAATATTTGCTTTTTGTGAATGGAATTTCTGTAATGATTAATGAAACATGTATCAGGTCCATAATAGGTTTAAACTTCTACATGTGCATTTTTTTCATTTTTTTTTATTTTTTGGATTATAGGAGGAGACCATGGTGATTTAACCATGGGCCCTCTCCTTATAACGGCATTTCTGTGGCATAATAAAAAGATCGTGTCATTAAAAAAATTCTTAAAACTCTATACATATTATATGAGCTGTCAGAAATATTCTACCTATCTCCTCTCTGTACCCCCCCCCCCCCGGGTGCCACATTTTTTCCCTTTCTAATCCACTGGAGAGGTGTAGCTGTGCACTACTAAGTAGTATTTCAATGTGGAATTATTTTGACCACATTGATTGAAGTAAGGTATGGCCCTTAATGCTGAAACAATGGTTGTAGTCTGCAAAACAGGGAATGTTGGAAGATGGCATATCCTCATAATGTTCGAACGCTAATCGTAGTCTGTAGAACATGAGAAATTCCTAGATGCATTGAATTGGAATTACATATTCAGATTTAGATTGTGTGGAATAAATAAGATATTTTTAGGTACATTCAACTCGTTTAAGTTGTGTGTAATGAACTTGGTGTATTTTTTTAATTGATTTAATACATATAAATACTTTTTGTACGACTAAGAATCTCTCCTGATAAATCAACTAAAATGGAGTACTCATTAAATTGGTGAAGATAAGAAATACTTCCAGTTTCATCTGAAGTAAACTTTTTGGTCATCTTTCCTTGATATGCATATGAGCAGGAGAAAGAGATTATTGAAAGGCAGAATGCTTGGCTTAATGATGAGTTGACTGCAAAGGTTAACAGTTATTTAGAGGAGCGGAGGAAACATAATGACTTGGAGGCTGATTTGTCTTCTAAGCTTGAAGATGTAAGAAATCTTAATGTATTTGCATTTACGTCTAATTTTGGTTTTTTCTTTGCTTTAGTTTTATATGATCTGTTTAAATTATTTTTCAAACTCAGGCAGAAAGAAGATTTAGTGAATGCTCTAAATCTCTACAGTGGAGTAACGATAGAGTGAGGGAGCTAGAAATGAAGCTAAAATCAATGCATCAGGTTAATATTGTTCTGATCCTTATATTAAAATGTGTTGTGATGCATTCAAATACATTCCTTACTGTCTGTTTGATTTATTTTTTTATCATTTCTTTAGGAATTAATCAAAGCTAAAGAAGATGCCGCAGCAAATGTAGAGCAATTTTCTGCTGAACTCTCAACTGTGAGTGCTTTGATGGCTTTTTGTATTTTTATAATTTACATGGATATAATATGGTTTGGCTTTAACTTGCTTTTATTTAAAGATACTTTAAATGGTGATTAGATAAAATCTATTTTGAAGAAATTGAGGAGTCATAATGATTGAGCATGAAGATGAGGTAAAGGAGGGCAGAAAAGTAAATTTATTATTTGGTTAAAAGTTAATTTTCTAGAGCAACAAATGCCTTTCTTTGCTTTATGATGGGATATTGTGCTCTATGGATTGGAGACTAATAGGTTCATTTTGCCTTTTTTCTTTCCAATGGAATTTTAAAAAAACATATTCCAGCTATTGGGTTGATAGTTGGGTGAGTGTTAGCATAATCAAGGATAAATTAGGAATGGGCATGAGAGTTATTTATCATCCAAGGATAGGGCGACACCAGTGCAGGGTAGAACTTGGGTTTGGCTCTTTAAGATACATTCCCAAGATATAAATATTTTATTTAAAAATACATTCCCATAAGAGCAAGGTAGCTTAGATAAAGATGTTCAGTTGATGAGTGGTGAATTAATGGAGAATAATGTAGGAATAATATAGGAATGGGTATGAGAGTTATTTATCATCCAAGGATAGGGCGACACCAATGCAGGGTAGAACTTGGGTTTGGCTCTTTAAGATACATTCCCATAAGAGCAAGGTGGCTTAGATAAAGATGTTCAGTTGATGAGTGGTGAATTAATGGAGAATAATATAGGAATAAGGATACAATGCAAAGATAATATGATATCAAACAAGGGGTTTGGGGAGAGGGCTGGTCATGTTAAACCCTTTTCTCTTACATCACAGAGATTGATTCTTTAATTTAGTGCAAAGAATCCATTTCTTGTAAAAGAATGAAAATGACAAGAGACTATTGTTACCTTTATATATGTTGTAGAAAACTACATTGTTGTAGAAAACTACATTGTGTATTACTGGATAGAATCCAGATTTATTTAGGGATTCCAATAAATTCTAGTCAATGATTCGTTATGCTGATGCCTAATTTATGTAAAGTGAAGCTTCATTTTTTTTTCTTTTTGGGTGGTCTTACAATAATCATGTATACTATTTGGTCCTTGTGTTTTAGATTTGATTCTGATATTGGTTAAAGTTGTCATGCTGAATGAATATAAGCTGTTAGATTGGGGCATTATATTTTGAGGTTATGCATATTTGATGGTTGAACTTGGTTCTTTTGTTATATTTTGTAAAATTAAGACTGTAGTGACAAGATATGTAGGCTGATTTATATTTTAACCTATCTTTACTTTTTTCCTATATTTCTGATTTCTAAGGTTTGTTTTCCCTCCAATCTGTTCCTTCTTACCTTTTTATGGGAGAGACTCATGAATTGTTTTAATTGCATCCTCATCTGATTGCAACCCCCCCCCCCCCAAAAAAAAAAAAAAAAAAAAAAAGAAGAAAGAAAGAAAGAAAGTCCCTTTTATTGATTTATAGAGACTGGGAAGTTCTTGTGCTAGACTTTTTCTTCTTAGAAAGGATTCCGTGTCCTCCACTTTGTGTATTTAATTTTTATCTTAATGGAAGTTTTTATCTTTCCTATGAAAAGATTTGTTTCTCTAAATATTAGGCATAGATTTATTAATTGATCATGCGAGTGTCTGGATGTTGTTATTTATTTTTAGTTTGTCCTGTTACTAGGTTAACAAGCTTTATTCACTTTACAAAGAAAGGTCTGAAGAATGGACCAGAAAGGCAGGAGAGCTTGAAGGAGTGATCAAAGCGCTGGAGGTAAAGTTTGTTTGCTATTATGCCCTTTCCTGATTGAATCTGATGTTATCATATAATTCTCAGATTTTGAAACTAGCTTGTATGTAAGCAGGCACATCTGAAGCAAGTTGAAGATGACTATAAAGTGAGATTTGAGAAGGAATCATCTGTTAGAAAACAGGCAGAAAAGGTATTTTAACCCTCCCCATCCTCTTGCTAGAATTCTTGTTCTTTTTCCCCTTGTATTTATCTTTTGAAAACCAGATTATTTTGTGGACTAGAGTCAAAAGAACTCTTATTACACCAACAAAGGGAACCAACTCTATCTGCTGAAAAGACTTGGCTGTGTATAGACTGTTGATCAGTTTTGTGATCCCCATGATAAATATATATCTATCTGTACATGGCCAGAAAAAATTATGCATACCTGAATTATGTGCATTTGTATACAATTTTTCAAGTGATATTGGAGAAACACATGTAGGCGAAGATGCATAATAGCCTTAATATGTTAAATGGATGGGATTATTTTACACTTCAGAATTCTTTTGGTGATTGGAAAAGGTTTATCTATGTATTCTGTGGATCTATGTCACACAGACTCAAGGTATTTTTGCCGGGGCATTTACTTTCATGTAAAATTTAAACACTGCTATTTGGTATGTGAAAAGGCTTTTCAAGTATTAACATTTTGCAATCCCTAAACCTTTGTTCTTGTTAGAGACAAGATTATGTTTGTTACTTTGTGTTGACTTAAAGCTCATGTCTCCCCCCCCTAATGGATGAGTTTAACTGATTTGTAAAGGGATTGGGAGTATGTTCTAAGGGATTTTGATTGGATGGTTTCTTTAGTTTTATTTTCCAATAGCTTTTAGCCTTTGTAGTTTTATTATCCTCTCTTTTGAGGATTGCATTTCATTTTATTTTGTGCACTTCTTCTTTGCATTAATATTATTATTCTTCTGATGAAAATTTTTTTTCCAATTGCTAGTCCTGCCATCCACATCAAAATGTGGGCTTTTGACTCTCTGTGAGGACTGTTGCTGTGCTTTTACATAATAGGAATAAATTCATCTCATCTTATTTGGGATAGATATGTAGTGTGTGCTAAAAAGTACAAACAATTAATAAAGATTTGGGTGCTTGTAGGAAGTTGCTGATTTGAAAGCAAAACTTGAGAAGTGTGACGCTGAAATTGAGATTAGTAAGAGAACCAATGAGCTGAATCTTCTTCCACTAAGCAGTTTCACTACTGAGCCGTATGTCTTTCTTAACCTTTATACTTTATATTTACTGCATTTTATTGTTTTTAAATTTTAGTCCTACGTAACTTGGTCAAAGTATGGCATGCATTGTTGTAAGTGTTTGCAGAGTGTCCTGGAGCATGACTCTAAAGTTGTTTATGGTGTTGAAATGTGGTTTTGCCCTGAGTTGGTGGGGGAGAGCCAAACTGCCCTGTGAATTGCTGGATGTCTATTATGGAGAGATGTCACTAGTGACTAGTACACTTCTGACAGGAGAATTTGAGTCGTTGTTTTTACAATCAATGGCAATTTTCTTCCTATTTTTTACTTTGCAGTTTTGAAACAGTCCTATGGCACTATTATAATAATTTTTATTTTTTTTTATTAAAAAAAGATGATTACAGAAATAAATAAATATTATTTTAGCTTTAATTTTGTGCAAAAGCACCGGGTTTAATTAAAGTTCCCTTGAATTCCTCTTATGAACCAAACAGGGAGATCAGTTCTTTTTTCCCTTGTTGTTAGGCTCATGATTTACAGATAAAGCTTTGGCTGTTGGTTAGATCAGTCCAGTGTGTATTTGTTCAGTATTTAGTTTTTTGACTTGATTTCATATTTTTGTTTGTTTTATTCAACAAGTAAAGATAAAATAATCTTTATTATTTACCATATATACCTTGCATTGGCTTTGACAGCTCCATAATCTTGTCCTGGCTCTCTTTCCTCTTGAGTTGAAACTGAGATACGTTTAGTTGTTGCTGTGCCTTATATTTAATTTAAAGGATACTCATTGGCAAATATTTATATAATTTCTTGGGTGTTCAGTAATTAATCCAAATAATATTCACCTTGCTTTAACATCCCATAGGTGTTTTTGTACGTGCTATATCTGTTTGCTTGTTTAGAGTTGTGTTTTCTGTTGTAGGTGGTCGACATCAATTGAAACTGATAGCATAGTTGAAGAAAATCATTTGGTTGTCCCAAAAGTTCCCGCTGGTGTTTCTGGAACAGCATTAGCTGCTTCGCTCATGCGTGATGGTTGGAGTGTGAGTCTTTGGAGTTCCACTTTTCAAATTGTTTCATTCTTTTTTAGATTTATACATATATATCTTATAATTTTATCCCTTTATATGTTGAAGTTGGCAAAATTATATGTAAAATATCAAGAGGCTGTTGATTCTTTGCGGCATGAGCAATTGGGTAGGAAGGAATCTGAGGCAATTTTGCAACGGGTATGGTTAACATAGTGCCTCTTTTTATTCTTGATCTCAAAGTGAGGGTGATGCTACATCTGATTGGTGGAGTTCTTAATCCTTTATGCCTTGTATTTTGTGTTTACAGGGAATGCTTTTTAGTTACTTTTCTTTAAGGGTTAAGTTAAATTCTTTTCTTCTATTATTCTGTGTGTGTGTGATTTTTTTTTTAATAAATATTCCTTTATCATAGGAACCTCTGTTTTTATTAAAACTTGGCTCTCATGATTTTAGTGTATTTGTCAATCATAGGGTATTAGTTCTCGATGTCCATTTTAAAACCCGTAACTAGAAAAGATGACAAGTTATAAATCTAAGGATTAAATGGTGGCAGCTCAAGATAATGTTATTGGAGGAAGGTAATTGGAAAGTACAAGGAAGTGCTAACCATATTTGGGATGCAATAGCTAAGAGGGTTAGGATGGTTGTTAAGGTAGTTTTGGGTGAATCAAAAGGTTTTAGACTAAGAGATAAAGAATCTTGATGGTGGAATGAAAGTGTGTAGGAAAAGGTTAAAACCAAGAGGGAATATTTTAAGGCCTTACATGTGTGTAACAATGGCGAAAATTGGGAAAGGTATCACACGGCTGGGAATGAAATTAAAAAGGCAATGAGCGAAGCACGATTTAAAACTTTTGAGGAGTTCTACTGAGATCTAGAGACAGAAAATGGAGAACGCAAGATTTATAAGTTTGCCAAAAATAGGGAAAGGAAATCAAGAGACTTGGATCAAGTAAGGTGTATTAAGGACAAAGAAGGACAAATTTTGCTCACAAATGAAGATATTAAAGTAAGATTGGGAGAAATATTTTTATAAGTTTTTTATTGACGAGCAAGAATTGACTAGGGATATGAAAGGATTAGCAACTCAAGAGGATGAACAAAATTTGGCTTGTTATCGTAGGATTTGAGTTGGAGAAGTAAAAGAAGCTCTTAAGAGAATAGATATTGGTAAAGCTGTTGGTCTCGATAGTATTCCTATTGAAGTTTGGAAATATTTAGGAGAGCAAGGTATTGTTTGGCTCACTAAATTATTTAATGAGATTTTGATATCTAAGAAAATGCCAAAAGAGTGGAGGGGGAGCATTTTGGTGCCTATATATAAGAACAAAGAAGATATCTAGGACTGTGTAAATTATTGAGAGATAAAATTTGAGTCATACTATGAAATTATGAGAAAAAATGATTGAGCATAGATTAAAAGATGAGATTAGGATTGTACAGAACCAATTTGGATTTATGCCAAGGAGGTCTGCAATAGAGGTTATTTATCTTTTACGGGGGTTGATAGAAAGGTATCGAAGTAAAGAAAGAGACTTACTGTTAGTAGACCCCTAATTAAAAAGGTTTATGTTAGAAGAAATAAGAGGGTAGTAAGGGAATAACAGAATACCATAACAGAATCTTGCAAGAGAACAAGAAGCGAGGGAGGCCAGAAGAGAGTTGAGTGACGCCAGGCTGAAAAGGGTGAGGAGCTGTTGGAGGCCTTAGTAAATCAATCAAACTGAGGACCAACTCCTGAATCAACCGCGAATGCTGGTGGAGAAAGGGATAACAACCCAGAAGAAGAGCTGGCAGGAAGGAGAATGAGAGGAGCCACTGAAGATCGATGGAGGAAACTAGAGATTCCACTATTTGCAGGGGAAGATGCCTATGGATGGGTGAGCTGGTTAGAAAGGTATTTTTAGATCAAACGGGTGAATGAGGGGGAAAGGTTACAAGCAATCTTGGTAGCCATGGAAGGCAAAGCCCTCAGCTGGTACCAGTGGTGGGAAGCCAATTCTCCAAGACCAACATGGGAGGGATTCAAGACAGCCGTAATCAGGCGCTTCTAGCCTTCCATGATGCAGAACCCTTATGAACTACTACTAGGCCTTAAACAGACCAACACGATAGAGGAATTCAGAGAGAAATTTGAATTGTATGCAGGTCCTTTAAGGGGGACGGAACCAAAATACCTTAAAGGTATCTTCTTGAATGGGTTAAGAGAGGAGATTAAAACTGAACTCAAACTACATCCAACAACCACATTGGCTGACATGATGAATTTGGCCCAAATGATTGATGAAAAGAATCAAGCGTTAATCAGAGGAGGGATAGTGAAGAGAGGTTATGACAAACCTGAATTCAAGGGGTTCTTACCAGCAAAGACAGTTTCCTATGAAAGAGGAAGCAGAGAAAATTCTCAAATAGGATCTACTGGAGGTAGTAATAAAGTAGCTGACTTTACCAGCAATAGCAACAGGTCCACAGGAACGGCGAGAAGCAGGGTAGGAGGGTTTAAGAGATTAACAGATGTAGAGTTACAAGAAAAGATTAAAAAGGGGTTATGTTTTAGATGTGATGAAAACTTTGGGCCAGATCATGTATGCAGGAACAAACAATATAAAGTGATGCTTATGGAGGATCCACCTGAGGTTGAAGAAGTAGGAGAGACAGGGGAAAAGGGATTCCTAGAGCAGCAAGAAGGCAATTACAAGGCCTTATAGCTCTCACTGTACTCAATGTTAGGCTTCACTTCAAAAAAATCCTGGAAATTGTGGGGCACAATAAAGGAGAAAGAAGTAATCGTTTTAATTGATTGTGGAGCCTCTCACAATTTTATATCTAAGAGGTTGGTGGAAGAACTCCAGCTACGGGTGGAAGAAACACCTACTTACTCAGTGGAAGTAGGCGATGGAAGAAAGGTGAAGTGTCAAGGTATGTGCAAGGCCCTGACATTACAATTACAAGATATGATAATCTAGCATGATTTTTACCTATTCGATCTAAGAGGATCTGATTTAGTGTTAGGACTAGAGTGGTTAGTTGGGTTGGGAGAAATAAGGGTAGACTTTGGCAAACTATTATTAAAGGTCAGAACAGGGGCAAAAATGCAAGTCATAAAAGGGGATCCAGCACTATCAAGAACCCAGGTTTCTTTGAAGTCATTAGAGAAGGCTTTAAAGGATAATGGACAAGGATTCTTGTTAGAATATAAAGTAGTGATAGAGGCTGTAGCTGAATCAAACCCTACCCTAGCAGTAGTGGAAGCTATCCTAGACAACTTCAAAGATGTATTCCAAGAACTCCAAGGGCTACCACCAAACCGGAAGCATGACCATGCCATCCACTTGAAGGGAGGATAAACTATTTCCAACTTTAGACCTTATAGATATCCTCACTACCAGAAATCTGAGATGGAGAGGTTGGTAAATGAGATGTTAAAAGCAGGTATCATTAGACCTAGCATCAGTCCTTATTCCAGCCCAATCATATTAGTCAGGAAGAAAGATGGTGGGTGGAGATTTTGTGTGGATTATAGAGCCCTAAACAAAATCACTGTGCCAGATAAATTTCCTATCCCAGTCATAGATGAACTACTGGACGAACTAGGAGGGGCTAGGATATTTTCTAAAATAGATTTGAAATTTGGATACCACCAGATCCGTATGAGGGAAGGGGACATTGAGAAGACAGCATTTCGGACTCATGAGGGACGCTACGAATATTTGGTAATACCTTTTGGTTTGACCAATGCACCTTCTACATTTCAATCTTTAATGAATGAAATCCTGAAGCCTTACTTAAGAAAGTTTGCTTTAGTCTTTTTTGATGACATCCTAATCTATAATCCAAATGAAAAAGTTCACCTATCACACCTAAAGGCTGTTCTGCAAACACTCAGGGAACATACCTTGTTTATTAACAAAAAGAAGTGTACATTTGGCCAGCCTAGTTTAGAATACTTGGGGCATATCATCTCAGCGGAAGGGATAGCAGCTGATCCTAGGAAGATACATGTTATGTGGTTATGGCCAGTCTTGAAAGACATCAAAGGACTCAGAGGATTTTTGGGAATTACAGGGTATTACAAGCGTTTTGTCAAAGACTACGGAAAAATTGCCAAACCCCTGACTTAGTTGTTAAAAAAAGACAGCTTTAAATGGAGTGAAGAGGCACAAATAGCATTCGACAAGTTGAGAACAACCATGACATTGCTGCCAATGTTAACAGTTCCGGACTTCTCCAAGCCATTTGTGGTGGAAACTGATGCATCCAACAAAGGAATCGGAGCAGTTTTGCTACAAGATGACAAACCAGTAGCCTTTTTAAGCCAAGGATTATCGAATAAGGCTCAAAATAAATCTGTCTATGAAAGGGAGTTAATGGCGATAGTAATGGCAGTCTAGAAATGGAGGCATTACCTAATGGGCCAACATTTTATTTTACGCACCGATCAACAAGTTTGAAATATTTTAATGAACAGCGTCTCCTGAGTAAGGAACACTTCAAATGGGCTTCTAAACCAATTGGGTTTGATTTTGAAATCCAATACAAACCAGGAAAGGACAACTCTGCAGCCGATACCCTCTCTAGAAGGATGACCTTCACAGCTATCATTGCCCTACAATGCCCATAACTGGAGAATTGGATAGAAGAAGTGCACAAGGATGAGAAATTAAGCAATATCATTAGAGATTTGCTAATCGATACTAATTCTCATCCTGAATATCATCTTCAAGGAAACAGACTTTTTTTCAAAGGAAAATTGGTGCTACCCAAGACCTCTCTTCACATTCCTACTCTTCTAGTAGAGTTTCATAGTTCTCCCATGGGGGGCCATTCATGTTTCTTCAGAACATACAAACGCTTAGCTGCAGTACTTTATTGGGAAGGAATGAAGAGGGATGTTCAACAATATGTCTTTGCTTGTGGGTGTGCCAACGAAACAAATATGAAACCTTGGCACCCGTGGACTCTTACAACCTCTACCTATTCCACAACATAGTTGGACTGAAATTTCAATGGACTTCATCGTTGGCTACTTCAATTATCTTTGACAGAGATTAGATCTTTCTTAGCAAATTTTGGAGGGAACTATTCGGGCTGGCAGGCACTCAACTAAAGTTTAGTACAGCATACCACCCCCAAACAGACGGCCAAACAGAGGTGGTTAATCGCTGTCTGGAAACATATCTACGGTGCTTGACAGGGATAAAGCTAAAACATTGGCTAGACTAGCTAAGTTGGGCATAATTCTGGTTTAACACTAACTACAACAGCTCAACCAAAATGACTCCCTTCAAAGCCCTATATAGCCGTGGTCCCACTATACTTTTGAAAGGAACCACTGTCCTTTCTTCAGTAGAGGAAGTTAATAAACTAATGGCTGAAAGAGATAATACACTAGCAGAACTTTGAGCTAACCTACTCAAAGCTCAAGACCGCATGAGAGCCCAAGCTAATCAACATTGCAGGGAGGTCGAGTTCCAAGTGGGGGACTGGGTTTATCTCAAGTTGCAGCCGTACCGCCTTAAATTATTAGCTAAGCGCCCAAATGAGAAGCTTCGCCCACGGTTTTATGGTCCATTTCAAGTGCTGGACCGAATTGGAAAAGTTGCCTATCACTTACCACTTCTAGTAACCAGCCTTATACATCCTGTCTTTCATGTATCCCTTCTAAAGAAGGCCCTACCCCCTCAAACCAGACCCCAACCTTTACCCCCTATGCTATCGGATGAAGGGGAATTACAAGTCATATCTGACCAAGTATTAAACAGTCGAGAAGGACCTCATGGAGAGCTAGAAGTCCTCATCAAGTGGCTCAACTCACCGGAGTACGATAATAGTTAGGAATCCGTAGCCACCATCCAAGACACTTTTCCCGACTTCCACCTTGAGGACAAGGTGGAACTTTTGGGGGGAAGTATTTTTAGTAGACTCCCAATTAAAAAGGTCTATGTTAGAAGAAATAGGAGGGTAGCAAGGGAATAACAGAATACCATAACAGAATAAATGGGAGAGGAGGGAAACAGAAAATAGAATAACAGCATTCGGTTAGGCAACCCAACCGAATGTTAGAAAATAGAGGCAAGCAACATTATAAATAGGAGAGAGTCAGTGAGAGAGGGGGGGAGGAGAACAGAGAAAAGGGAAAGGGGAGAGGACAGGTCTCTCGAATAACCTGGTGGTTGTATACATACTCTCACATCCCTTGATCAGTATATCCAATTATTGACGGATTCATTTCTTGCCAATAAAGATTCAGTCTTTCTTCATTCTTTCTCTAGTTTTCTACTGTTCTGAACCAAGGCTAACACTTATATATGGTTTTTATTGACTTAGAAAAAGCCTATGATCGAGTACTAAGAGAAGTGTTGTAGAAGGCTTTGAAAAAGAAAGGAGTTTATGTTGCATATATCCGGGCTATACAGGACATGTATGATGGAGTAACTATTAGTGTAAGAAGTCCTGAAGGAGAGACAAAGAATAGGTTTACATTAGGGTTCAACTTTAAGTCCTTACTTGTTTAATTTAGTTTTGGATGTTCTTATTAGGGATATACAAGAAACTATTTCTAAATGTATGCTATTTGCGAAAGATATTGTTCTGATTGAGGAATCACGAGAAGATGTTAACTATAAATTGGAGCTTTGAAAACAAACTTTGTAATCAAAGGGCTTTTGTTTAAGTAGGAGTAAGAGAGAGTATATGCATTATGAATTTGACAAGAAGTAAGATAGAAATGATTTGGAGGTAAGAATTGGAGAGCATGTCATACCGTAAGTATTTAAATTTAAGTATTTGGGATTTATATTACAAAGCGATGGAGAAATTGATGGAAATGTCACACACAGGATACAAGTTGGATGGTTAAAATTGAGAAGGCATCAAGAGTTATTTATGACTGCAAAATATCTACTAAGCTTAATGAGAAGTTTTATCGGACTGTTGTATGACCAATTATGTTGTGGTAGTAAATGTTGGGTTTTGAAGGGATAACAAGAGCAAAAAATGGGGGTAGCAGAAATGAGAATGTTAAGATGGATGTGTGGTCATACAAGAAAGGACAAGATACGAAATGAATATATATGAGGGTATATTGGTATAGCATCTATTGAGGAGAAAATAATAGAAAATTAGTTAAGGTGGTTTGGTCATGTGTAAAAAAGGCCATTGGAGGCATCAGTAAGAAGGATCGATCACATGGTCTTTAACTCTGTGAAAAGGAATAGAGGGAGGCCAAAAAGGACATTAGGAGAAGTTATGAAAAGGGATCTTTTGGTGAATAATATTACTGAAGATCAGGTTATTAATAGAGTCTAATGGTGTCCTGCGATCTATGTAGTCGACATCACTTAGTGAGATAAGGCGTTCTTCTTGTTGTTGTCGTCGTCGTTGTCAATCATAGTAAGCCAAAACATGATTAAAAATTGTGCGAAGAAAAGTGAACTGATTTGATGGATTTTTTTTTCCTATTTAATCTGTCAAACCAAAATTGTGTTTTGCCTTTGTTATATATAAGTCATGAGTCTTAATTTATTTCTTTTTTAATTTTTAATATTTTAAATTTTGGTATGCTTTATGGAAGTCATGCTATTTTTTATACAATAGAAATTTTTAGTTTCACTTTCTAATTTTCAGCCTTAAGTATTTTGGTGTTAATAATTATCAATCACTATAAAATCTGATGTTTTCAATTCAATCTTTCTTCTTGTCCATGTATATTTGATTGATCGATGCATTTTTTACTGTTACTTCAGGTTCTTTATGAGTTAGAGGAGAAAGCAGAAGCCGTTATTGATGAAAGAGGTATATGTTTTTCACCCAGATCTTCTCGAGAGAATATTAACTTTTTCATGTATCTGCATATGTATGTTTGTTTATTTGTGTATGTATGTATGTGGTTAATGGTGGGGATCAAATGACACCCCCACAAGGGTTATGCCCATTCACTAATATCTGGATATTGGGTATTCTTTATCTAATGTCTATATGACACTTACTTTAAAAGTGAAGCCCGACTTTAACAATGAGAGACAATAAGCCTGACTTTGGAAAGGAAAAAACTGACGTCTTTAAATTCAAGAGAGCCTGACTTTATTATTTGATTCTAATTGAACATGAAAAAGATTGATTTCTCATCCACAATTCACAATTTTATAATTTGATCCCACTGATTATGAAAAAGATCAAGTTATGAACTGCATTGCACCTGCTTTATGGCTTTGAGCCAAAGAGTGAAATTGTGTATTTAACACTACTCAATGTTTATAAATTGAACAACAGAAAATTGATTTCTCATGGTTTTTCTCTAATTTTTTATACTTTGCTTTAACGTGGTTCCTCTTCTTTACTTATCTTTTATATGGAAACACGAAAGTGTTATCCATTGAATATGGAATCTACTCATCTAAGAGAATCATTTCTTTAAGTTTGATGGTTTGTGGTGATTGACTTTTGTTTAACAAATTTTTTATTGATAAAATCAATTTTCTTGTCTTTACTCAATACTATGCATTGTCATAGTCTTTCCACTAAAAGACTATACTGGTGTATAATTGCAGTGGAGCACGAAAAGATGGCTGAGGCCTACTCTATGATGAATCAAACATTGCAAAATTCTCTTTCTGAAAGGGGAAATTTAGAGAGAACCATTCAGGAACTGAAGGTTTGCAGCAAAATGCACAGCTCCATTTGCTCATTCTTTTACCCCCAAATATTCTAATATGTAATTTTTTTTAGGCTGAAATCAGAAGGCACGAACGTGATTATAGTCTTGCCCAGAAAGAGATTGGTGATCTGCAGAAACAGGTAATAGAAACACACCCATCTTCTGCTAGTTGAATAATTCTGTAATATGTGATTAAGTTATTGGATTTGTGCTTGAGTGGGTAAGTGCTTAAATTTGATTTATTGGAATAATTGTGTGGGTAATTGTTAGAGTTATAATAAAACCATTATTGGGCTTTCTCCTAATAGCTTAAGCTTTTGAGAACAACCGACACTTAATTTGGAATCAGAGGCTCTTAAACTGAAAGGTTAAAGGTTCAATTTTTGCTATCTTTACTCTTTTATTTAAATTTCAATAACGTCAACATGTGTCGCATCAGCTCTCCAAAACCAAAGAGCTATTGGGTGAGGGGGCATTTAGAGTTATAATAGAATTATTCTTGGGTTTTCTCCAACAGTTTAAGCTCTTGGAAACAATTGGTGCATGATAGTGATTAATTATCAATAAGGCGAGAGCTGTAATTTTCTTTTTCTTTACCCAAAGAATTGGTTTTCCTATTACATTTGTTTATCATGTTCTTCTTGTTGTGCCTGTCTCTACTACCATAACCTTCATGACCTTTTTGGATTAGTTCATTCACTATTTTTCTTGTATGATTTTTTTTAGGTGACAGTTCTTCTAAAGGAATGCAGAGATATGCAAGTTAGATGTGGGTCCATTCAGTTTGATGCTATTGATGATAATATAAATATTGTTTCTGGGACAAGTGCAGAGACTGAAGCTGAAAAAGTTATCTTGGAGCACCTTGTAAGCTTTTTGGCCTTTCCAATTTTGTGACCTGTTTTCCTCATATCTGTCTAAGTCTGCTTTCCTGTATATTCAATTGAAACTGGGAAGCAGTTGACGTTCAAGGACATCAATGGATTAGTCGAGCAAAATGTCCAACTTAGGCATCTTGTACGTTGTCTTTCTGACCAGATTGAAAATAAGGAGATGGAATTTAAGGTCGGTTGGCAAGAAATTTTCCTCCTTCTCCGTTCTTATGCTCTAAGGTCTAGTAGAACATCTGAATATTGCTTTTTTACCATCTGCAGGAGAATCTTGAAATTGAGCTCAAGAAACATACTGAAGAAGCTGCTTCTAAAGTTGCGGCTGTTTTACAGAGAGCAGAGGAGCAAGGGCGTATGATTGAAGCACTTCATGCCTCCGTAAGCTTTTATTACAGCCTACCCCTTTGTTAATTTATTTTTGGAAATGTGACTAGTAAACTCATTGTGGTTTTGTTAATATTCATTCCTCTTATTCATGAACAAACTGATTTCTACCCATTGCAGGTTGCAATGTATAAGAGGTTGTATGAGGGGGAGCATAATCTTCAGATATCCCATCCCCAGTCTTCAGAAGTTCCCACAGGTTCTGACAAAATTTGAATTTTTAATTTTCCTTTGACATTTCTTTATTATTTTTGGTGCGATTCCCATTTGATTGAGGAAAGGGCATGGTAGTTTTTGTTATCAGTCATTATCTCACAAAAGCTTTCCAATTCTTGCATGGACCAGTCAATATATCATCACTAATGAAGCAACGCATGTTGATGACAGATGAAAGGATCCACTTTTTTGGGGGAAGGGGAGGGAAGTCCTATGCTAGTCAGACCACCTATGATGTAAATAGATCATAACTGAACAATATTATTGAATTCATAGTTATTAATAAAACGAAACCAAACATTAACAGGAGGAAGGTCTGAAGTCCACTGATTCAGCTGTAATACCTAATATATTTATTGATGTACTGCCTCCACACTGTTTACTCCACATAATCCACTTATGAGCATACTTATGTGAGGCAGTTATGAGGTGATCTTTGATGTGACATCTTCTGAAAAATACTATCTTTAGGGGAAGGGTTTTCATCCAATTATTCTCTAATTTTTGGTTCAACTTAAAAAAAAGAAAAAAAAAAAACTCTTGAGCAGTAGTGTTATCCATCATTTAATTTAGCAATTGATCCCTTAAAATATGCCTCTGATTTGGATAACATTTTTCAATTGTAGTTTTATTATGCAATTCTATTGCTTAGTATTCTCTTTTTTTGGTGTTAAAAGAAGAATATATTAGTATTCCTACCATATTGTCAATTCTCTTTAAGACATATTTTATTTGCTTATGAAAATCATGAATACATTTTTGCTTGTTCATTGTCAAATAAGTCTATGCGACTCATAGATAGCCTGATTGTCTTCTCAACATGTATTGATTCTACAATATTTAACTGTTGCAGATGGAGGAAGAAACATTCATAAGACTGTAGTTGAAAGCTCACAGGTATAGATGAGTTTTGGACTTTAGAATAAGAAGAGCCATTTGTCATTTCATACTTCTTAATATATATATTGTTATTTACATTATTATAGGAGGCTGCTAAGAAGTCGCTGGAACAAGCTGCAGAGCATGTGAAGCGCCTTGAGGATGATCTAGCAAAGTCAAGGTGAAGTTGCTATGTGATATTCCTCTTGTTTCTGATGGCTGTTGGTTCTTGGTAGGTTTGTGGTTCTTTCTTTCTTTCTTTTTCAAACAATAAAAGAACATGTTAAAAAAGAAGAGGCTCACAGAGCTGGAAAAGACAGAAGGAAAACAGCTCAACAAAAGAACCTGAAAGGTATTGCCCCAGTTCAAAAGAGCACCCTTAAATCTCACAAAACATGAGGAGGAAAAATTCTCCAGAAAATGACTCTGAAGTCACTTGAGAAAACACACTTCAGCATACAGTACACACATCTGAGCCTTCATGCTATCCCTGATTTCTTTCTACTCCCAATTCCCAAAACCTTCAAATTGTATGTAGATCGGAGAGAATAATCAAATATTGGCAGAGAAGCCCAGTGCTCTCCTGGTTTCTGGAATAGCATAGTCCCAACCTTTCAAGTTCTGAAGAGATGCAGGAGTTTGTTTAATTTCTATAGACAAATAAATTTTATCAGGTTAGGATGCCAAGAAAAAGTCACAGAAGCAGAGTACAAGTTTCCTCCTTGGAACCCCCACCGCACAAAAAACTGATACAATGAAGAATTAAAAAAAAAAAAAATGAAACCAAATATGTACATTTGTTCATTCTTTGTGGGATGATTGAAGCAATATATTCCTTGGGAAATGGTAAAAATTACTTCTTGGAAATATCTTATGTAAGGTACAATACTTGAACATATATGCACCGAGCTGATTTCAATTATTTATTTACTTATTTTTGTGAAATAATACTAATTTCTACATTTTAAGAGGTTCTTAGGTTGTAACAATTGAAAACTTCTGTTTGTCCAGATGTAATTGAACTATGAAGTGAAAGTCGCATTTTTTATCGATCCTTTAAATACTATCAATAATTATAGGTTCTTTGTTCCATATACACCATGTCTTCTGGACCTCTTCCTCTTTTTGTGTAGTTCTAGGTATCTAATAATGATATTATCCTCCAACTAACTAATTCAAACCTTTAGTTCTTTATGCTTATATCTTGTTATGAAGGTCTTCAGAAAGTGTATACTATATACCTTCCATCCTCATTTTTGTTGTTGTCCATTTCCTTTTCCAAAGCGTTTTCTGCTTAGCATCTAATGCCTTTTGCATTAAAACTTTTTGGGCCATTATACTGATTTGTATGCTTCTATCATTGATAGTTTTATGCTGTCTGTATGGCACATCATTAGACTGGATTCTTGTTATGTGCTCAGGAATGAGATTGTTGTATTACGGTCAGAACGTGACAAGTTAGAGCTTGAAGTGAATTTTGCTAAAGAGAGGCTTGATAGCTCTATGAAAGAATTTGAACACCAGGTGAGTAAATAGCTGTATGGTGCTTTCTATTCTCATTTCTTGTATTGTGTATGTGACTTGTGCATTTTAATTTTACTTACCTCCATCTTTTATTTTGGATGACTTGTTAGAAAGCTGAAGCCAATGCAATTTTGGCAAGAAATGTGGAGTTTTCTCAGCTAATTGTTGACTACCAAAGAAAATTGCGTGAAAGTTCTGACTCATTGTTTGCTGCAGAAGAGCTTTCTCGAAAGCAATCCATGGAGGTTAAATTTTATAAACTTGCATGCTGTGATATGTGTATTTCTTCTAAAATCTCATTCCATACCTTCTTTCTCAGTTGTCTGTTTTGAAGCATGAAAAAGAATCGGTGTTGAATGCTGAAAGGAGAGCATCTGATGAGATTCGAAGCTTATCAGAAAGGGTGCAGCGCTTGCAGGTTATGATTGTGACAGCTTTAGCTTTTAATATTTTTTTCATTTTCTTTAGGTTGTTCATATTCTCACATTTTGATTTGCAGGCTAGTTTGCATACAATCCAAAGTGCTGAGGAAGTTCGAGAGGTAGTTTGTAATTATCATTTTTATAGTTTTGTTTGGTTTTGGTAATTGCTATTTTGATCATTATTTTTATAAAAATTTATAGGAAGCAAGAACTGCAGAGAGAAGTTCACTAGAAGAGTATACAAAAAAATTAGAGGTTTGTATTCTTATGAATAGTTTTCTTCAATTGCTGGAAAATAGGATTGGATCCCATTGATAGTGTGGATTCCTGAGAGAGGCATGAGTTTTTATATCTAACTGGGGACACTATAAAAAATTGTGGGTCCCCTATACAAATTCAGGCATCTATGTCCTGCGGAAATTTACATTGTCAGTCTGTGGAGATTGGGGAATCTAAATCCTTAGAACTATTTCTTATATTTCCAAAGGACTCAATGTGTGGTTTTAGTACATTGTAATTATAATTATTTGTATATTGTTATTTGGTGTCTTCTTTTAGTGACTTTAGTTTAATAAGTTATGTTAGAGATATGATAAGACCATTCATGGCCTCTCTCTTAATTGCTTAAGCTTTTGGGATCAGCTGGTACTTGACATTGTATTATAGCCTCTTTGATCAAAAGGTTCAGGGTTCAAACTATGTTTCCGCGCTTGTGTTCAAATTATGTTTCCGCCCTTGTGTTCTAACTAAAATCATATTTTGGCACATTGAGCCCAAAAGCTGTTGCTTGAGGGGTCGTGTTAGAGATAATAAATTTATTCCCAAGTCTTTCCCTAAATCAACTCACATTTGACAAATATATTGTACATCTGTAGAGGGAATGGGCAGAAGCAAAGAAAGAGCTGCAGGAAGAGCGGGAAAATATGCGGACATTCACACGGGACCGTGAGCAGATCATAAAAAATTACATGAGACAGGTTGAGGAGTTGAACAAGGATTTGGGTAATGCATTGCATTTAGTTTCCGCTGCAGAATCTAGAGCATTTGTTGCTGAGGTGCTTGTTTTTTATTTGTCTTTATGCCTTGTTTGCTTATTCTTAACTGTTGTGAAGAAGACTAATTTTTTCTCTTCTGCTTTCTCTCCACAGGAAAAACTTGCTAGTCTTCAAAGGAAAATTGGTGCAACGGATGACAAGGTTTATTTTCTTTGAATTTCGCTTTTCTTTTGCTCACTGTTTATGATGTGAGGATAAATTGTGTTTTTTTGAGAATTGCTTGTCCTTTTTTTGGTCCCTCTTCTTTTTCGAAAAAAGAAATCAGTTCTAGTGCTTACATGCCATTCTTTTCGAGATCAAATATTTTGTTTACATGGAAGTATCTAGTTTTACACAAATGTTAGACTGTTAGATATAGTACCAGTTTGGTGTCATTGTATGGGACTTTAGATTGTGTATATTGGTGGTAGTATTGTATTGCTGTGTGTTTAAGTTTCTTATATCATCCTAATAATGTATAGTTGACTTTCTTGGTTTTGTATGATGACTTGCTCTATTGAATTTAGCTTGTCAAAATGGATGATGCGAGGGAGACTCCCACTTTGTCTGGTGATGAGGTTGGTCTACCATTTTTTGAGTCTCTATTTGACCTGGGGATGTGCCTGTGCGATATCTTATTTAAGTGAATGATCTACTTGTGCAAAGACTTCAGTGACATCTTACATGAAAGGGGAAATTGATACCTATTTTATCAAGATAATTAGGTCCTCCATCTTGCCAATAGGATTTACTAGTTTGATCAAGAAACTGGCCCCTTTGTATGTTTTGCTTCATAGTGATTATGTGCTATAATTTTTATAGAAAATGAAAGTATCATTAAAATAAGAAAGAAGAGTGCATGAGAAAGTTTCTTTCTGCCTATGCTTCTTACAAATTTGACAAGAGGGGATATCTTCCGTGCATCAACTTTTTCAACCAATATGGGCATTATATTTCTGAGGAAAGGTTGAATCAGGACTGCTGTAGTATCACCAGCTATTCTAGCAGTAAAGAAAATGAACATAGTGTAACTTCTAGTATTGTTCGAAGCTTATGTCCCCCACCCTAAAACGAAATTTTTTTTTTTTTAGAATATGCACATATGTATTCTTTATGAATATATTACTATTTGGTTAGAACTTCTTCTGTTATCCATATAATATATTGCATTTATTGTATGTGTTCATCCCAGGCTTATGTTTTGTTTTTGTATAACATTTCTTTAGGAAGTTACTGAATTACATATGGCAAAGGAGGAGCTTGAAAAATTAAAACAGGAAGCAGAGGCTAACAAAGCCCACATGCTTCAGGTTTTCTTTCCTTTCCCCCCCTTCTCAACAGTTGATTTGTAATTGTACTTTGATCTAAATTTTGGCCACAATATATTTTTCAGTATAAGAGCATAGCTGAGGTGAATGAACATGCACTGAAACAGATAGAACTTGCACATGAGAACTCTAAGATAGAGGTATTATGGCATTACTGAGTCTTGAAAGTTTTGAATCCTCATGTTATTTGTATAAAGGCTTCTTCCTCAACCCGTGCTTAGGCTGGCAATACAAAGAAAGCACTTGAAGCAGAGCTTCAATCACTGAGAGAGAAGATTATGGAGTTGGAAAATGAATCTACTTTGAAATCTGAAGAAATGGCTTCTGATATTGCCAGAAAGGATGAGGCTCTTGCATCTGCTTTTGCTGAAATATCAAATCTAAAGGAAGAGATCTTAGCTAAATCGTGAGTTATTGTTGTGTTGGATATATCTAACATTATCTTTGCCTGCTTCAGTTAGTAATCTTTTTTTCTATAAAAAAAAATTATTATCTTTCCTGTAGTTCAAAAATTTCAGCAGTGGAAGTTCAGATGTCTTGTTTAAAAGAGGACTTGGACAAGGAGCATAAAAAATCGTGTGCAGCTCAAACTAATTATGAAAGACAGGTTAAATAGAGCTGTTATGTAAAATGCTTTTCTTTTTTTACTTTTGTGAGAAGATATTATTGCATGAATCTTGTAATGTGGAACTGAGTTCCAGGATTTTCTGATTTTGATTAATCTTCAAGCAATTAGACTTTAATTATTAAATCCAAGCAAAATAGAAGAGAAATATCTGTGCTGTTGTTACTGTTTGTTGTTATCTTACATGTCTAATGTCTTTGTAATGGATAATCTACATTGTTTGTTTGCTGAAAGGTGTTAAGCGGGGAAAAAGGCAATGCTTCTGTTAGCTATCCATTCATATTAAATTTAATACTAGATGGGCTTGTATAATTCCCCCCCCCCCCCCCCCCCTATTTCTGTGTTAAGACTCTCATTTATTATCTGAATGTTACATCAGAGATAAAGTGAAGAAAAAGGTTTTCTCTGGTTCCCAAATTGCTATAAGAAGCATCTTACCTTGGGTATTTAAACTGATCTGTTGGTGATTTTGTTAGAAATGGGAGGGCAGGGCTACATCATGTTTCTGTGAAGATTGTAGCTCTATGGGGCATTTAAATGGAGCATTTAGGAAGGATTTTTGTGTACTGTTTTGGCCATTGGTTTAGCACATACAGGATTCCCCTTTTAGGCATCACTATGGTTTTCTGCTCATACTGTTTTCAGAGGGCTATCGATTGTTGAATTCAACATGGTTGGAGTTTTCTTCATTGGGCTTTTATCTTTTTGGTTTCCTTCAATGACTGTCAATCACCCATTTTGAGATTGCATTTTTGCTTATGTGGACCTGTGGCTTCTCATTTGCACATCGTATAGATCAGTGTTCTTTAAATTCTTTATGATGCAAGAGTTTATTCTGATTGGGCTCTTAGTATGAATGTTCTGCATAAGATAGTGATGTTTTGTAATAAGATAATGATGTTTTGTGAACGTGAATACCTTTCCATTCCATTCAAGTAATTGCTGTAGTTATCACATATTCATTCCTTGTTAGGTTTCTAATTTTGGAAGGTGTTTCTTGTTATTCAGGTTATCCTTCAATCTGAGACAATCCAGGAGTTGACAAAAACATCGCAAGCACTTGCCTCGCTGCAAGAGGAGGCATCTGAGTTGCGTAAACTGGCTGATGCTCAGAAAATTGAAAATGTAAATTTCTGGTGCTGGTTGAAGTTTCTGATTCTTTTGTTGATTATTTAGTATTTAAATGCATTTACGTTTTTATTTAATTTATATAATGTAGTTTAGAATGGATTAGGTGAAGTATGGACTTATTTGAAACTCTTAGAAGTCTCTTGTTGACGCATTTTGTCCCCACTGTAATGTGAATCGTGTATATGTTGACATATGTTGTTCAGATATATCTCACCAGACCATTTACTATACCTCTATGCCTAGCTTCTCATGCAGTTATTGAAGAAAGGCAAAACTTTACTCTTACACTCTACTGGTCTTTCCCACTAATTTTCTATTTTAATTACTTGGTACTGAAATTCCAGGCACATTGTCCATGGTGCCAAGAGTCATTATTAAATCTATAATTTCATGTTGCACCAAAATAAAGAAGAAAGCTCAACGTTACTAATTTTTTTTACATGTTAATTCTAAGTTCTAGAGGTATATGGTAGTGGTTGTTTGATTGCATAGTGGTTGCTACCATAATCTGCTTCATCATAATTTCGTGGCATCTAAGTTGATGGGGTCATTTTTATTAATTGTACTACTAAAATGTTGTATGATTCTGATTGGTATGTGAAAGAGTGAAAGGTCTTAGCATTTTGAAGAAATTTTATATTTTTAATGTAGAAATGGTGATTATAACACTTGAAGGAATTATTTTTGGCCTCTAAACAATAACCAGTATTGTTAATTTAATTTTTCATGAGGATGTCTGGACGTGAGGTATAAAAACCAGAACTAGAGGAAATGTTGTTTTACTATGTGCTGAGATGATTGTGCGTTATCATTTTCTGCTGTTCAATTTCTGCACTGGCTCTTTCTCCTTTATGCTGCTTTGTTATATTCTTGCCATCTCTGTTCTGCAAAGGGATTGGACATCTGTTTTAGAACTTCAATCGAGTGGTTTCTTGGTTTTATTTTTATGTACATTTTAGCCTTTTAGGTTTTCTTTGTTGTGAGGATTGCTCATCCCCTTTTCATGTATTCTTGTTCCTTCTTTAATAATATTTCCCTTTTTCTGTCCCCCTACCACCCCCCCCCCCCCCAAAAAAAAAAAAAGGGGAAAAAACTTGCTGTCCCAGTTGCTCATGATGATGCATTCATTATATGGCAGTTGATCATGCAATGTTTAAAATGCCAGCTTCAGAACTTTGTAATTCACAGCAAACTTCTATTTGTTGACAGAATGAGCTGAAGGCTAAGTGGAAAGAGGAGAAGGCAGTTCTGGAGAAGTCTAAGAATGATGCTGAGAGGAGATATGATGAAATGAATGAACAGGTAATTTTGACATAAGCTTCATGAATGTTTCCATTTTATTAGGTGAACACTCCCCCCTCCCCCCCTTCTCTTAAAATGTAATTTGAATATTATATGATTGCTTGGTAGTTGACAATTCTTTTTATTGGCGACCCAATTCTATTCTGGTATATTTTTTTTTAAAGAATTCTCCTCTCATTGTTTAATAGCAAACTATTGGTGAGGTTTAATATTTCCGAAAATCTGGTCTCGGATAGAGTCCAATGGTCTAGTGTGATCCATGTAGCTGATCTCATTTAGTGGGATAAGGTTTTGTTGTTGTTGTTGTTATTGTTGTATGATTTGTTCCTATTCCTTTTGGTAGTGATTGTGCCTGGTATTTTTGAGACTGGATTATCCACCAGTTAAGCTTATTTCTTATTTCACTGGTCTGGGCTTTAACTCTGCAGTCTTTTGGGCTTGGTCACATGGGGTGTCATGAGTCTGCATGCTGACTTTCTCTTGATGTTTTTTCATCAAATACAATTCCTGATGACATTGTATCTTTACTGTGACATTTGTTGTATGTCCTTTGTTGTGCTTTGCTATTATTGTATTTACATTACTATTATGAACATTTTTCAGAACAAAATATTGCATAGCCGACTTGAGGCTTTGCATATTCAATGGGCTGAGAAGGAGCGTAGTTCTGCTGGTTTGCCTTCTAGAAGTA
This sequence comes from Sindora glabra, assembly GCA_020226215.1. Classification (NCBI taxonomy): domain Eukaryota; kingdom Viridiplantae; phylum Streptophyta; class Magnoliopsida; order Fabales; family Fabaceae; genus Sindora; species Sindora glabra. The sequence goes on from CM035226.1 coordinate 101,783,864, forward strand.
GCAGTGCAGATGCATTTGGTGATGCTGGCCTTCAAAATGTTATAAGTTATCTCCGACGTTCAAAAGAAATTGTGAATATCTATTTCTTTGCTTCTGTGTTTGTAAGTATCTTTGTTGATTATCTCTGTTATCTTACACTGATTTCACCTTTCACAGGCAGAAAGAGAAATATCCCTGTTAAAACAAGAGAAGCTGCGATTACAGTCGCAGGTGGAGTATTTCTTAAACACTGATTCTATTTTTCTTGTTTTTATCATTTTGTAAGAAGAAATGACTTGTGTGTGTAACCACACATTACTATTTTACACTACATTCATTGTTGTCTGACTGGAGTAATATCTAATCTCTCTCTTCTAATTGTTTTGGACATTTTTTAATTGAAGCTCCTGTCTTGGACATTGAATTCGTTTGGGTACAGAAGTTGTTTGGTGGTCAATCAACTTCATTGATTGTTTTGTTTGCCTGAACTTGTGGTCTTGTGATAGGTCTTGCATGGTCTTTCTTAACCTAAATTTCTCCATCCGCTTCCTTTACCACTTTCAACACTTTGGTTCCAAAGCTATTGGAGAGCTTTACTCTTTAAGTGTTGTTCTGCTACTACGTTTTTTCTTTCTCATGATGTCATTAGGAGCATTCTATTTTATGCTCCTGTACTATTTTCTTTTCCTTCTATTGAAAAATATGAAATAAATATCTTTTGAAGATATAATCTTACATCCAGCATCCTGCTATACTGCTTGTGGCTGTGTTCTTATATTTTATGTTAATTAAAGGAGAATTTGTAATGCCATGATCTCAACTGAGTTAGGCAGTCTAAAGGTACATGTTGTAAGATATAAGCGATGCAGGCCATAATATTACTTATTAACTAACAGTTTACCTGAAATGCATTATAATGCCTGACCTTTTCTGCCATTCACTCTTCCTTCTCCTTGGCATGGACACTAAGGGATTTTATTGACAAAATTGTAGTCAATTGACTGAACCTAGCAGTCTGAGGCCCTTCCATGTTATGGAAAGGGTGTCCTTATTGATGTCTTGAATCCTGATATACTTCACCTGTTTATTGTCTTTTCTGCATTTTTATTCATTTATTTTTTGTGATTTCTGTCATCAATGACATTTGTTCTGGGTCACTTTATTCTCTAGCTTGAGAGTGCTCTGAAAGCAGCAGAGTCTGCACAGGCATCACTGGAAACTGAGCACGCAAATGCAAGATCATTGCCATTTGCTGAAGAAGAGTTCAAATCATTGCAGCTTCAGGTGGGGAATCTTTCTGTTTGAAACTAGTCTTCAATTTTTCTTTTCTTTTCTTATTTTGTAGAAAACGAAATAATTATTAGAAGGAAAGTGAGTACATGAATAGAGGATAAGATTTTGACTTAAACTGCAAAGGATAAATCTAATAAAATCTGTAGCTGACAAGAGGGAAACAGAGTCGTCAACTTATATAAGCAACCGTCCCTCTGGAAATCATTTAGTGCTATTTGCTTGAACCCACAGATGAAAAGGATGATACTACTGAGTTAAAGTTTTACAGCCATAGTTGCCAAAACTCATCAAAACATGCAGTCTGAAAGCCAAAAGCTTTATTTAGCTTCATAAATTTACTTCAATGTGGTTCATTCAGATTATGAGCTACTGTTATGAAAATTATTTGCAGGTGAGGGAAATAAACCTTCTTCGAGAGAGCAACATGCAGCTCAGGGAAGAAAATAAGCACAATTTTGAGGAGTGCCAGGTACTTTCAGCCATATGATAAAGCATTTGTTATTATAATTTATGTTGTATTTGTTTCCTACTAGAAAAGAATCGTATGTGTTTGTCATATACCTGCTGCCTTTCCTATCGAGTTATTTTTATTTTTGTATTATGTTAGTTCATTACATTCACAGGCTTTGTTGCTTGCTGATGACAATACAGCAAAATAGGTGTCTCTGATGGCACCCTTAATGAATGTCATTGCAACAACATATAACTAATGGAAAAAAATTATCATGCATATTAGAAATTGCGTGAAATTGAGCAAAAATCGAGAGGCCAGATAGAGGACTTAGAGAATCATCTGAGGGAGAGAGAAATTGAGCTGGAAAGTTGTAAGAATGAAATTGAAGTACTAAAGATGGAAAAGGACCAATTGAATCAGAGGGTTTCCGAGGTAATGTCCTTTAAGATAAGTGAAATGATTGTGATGGTATGTTATACTCTGTCTTCATATTCCCTCCTTTAACTCTTATATCTTGTTGTCCCTCTTTAGTTGCTTGAAAGATGTACCAGTGTTGATATGGAAGATTATGATCGGTTGAAGAATCTTGTTAAAGTTATGAAGGTGGGTTTAAGAGCTGTATCACTTCTATATTAAAAGTGGTCTCTCTAACATTGTTATGGGCCTGGCTTTGTGGAACTCTTCCTGAGACACATACACGAAGAGATTACATAGCCCTCCCATTGCTGAATTTCTTCTGTTTTTGTTTGCTTTCTTTGTGCATGGGTGTTTTCTTTTATTTATGCAAGTTGGATGGAGGATATAGTTGCTCTTGTGTGCAAACCAATTTATGATGCTGTACAGAAATGATATTTGTTTGGTTGTTAAAAATGAAGATCCTCATCATAAATTTTTCTTCATTTTTTTTTTCATCCCATCAGAATAAATTAAAAGAAAAGGAGACTCAGATAGAAGAGACTGGTAGAATTCTTTTGGAAAAGCAGGGTTCAATTTCAAATTTGGAACAAGATCTTTCACGTTGCAAATTGGAATTTGCAGAGAGAGAAAAGAGAATGAATGACCATTTGCAAGTGGAGGTGAGAGTCATTTCTGACTGAAAAATTGGGGTTTTATTGGAAGGAGAGGGAAAAAAAACGAAAATAATTCTGTGTGTTGTGGTTGTCAAACAGGTTAAATTAAAGACGGATAAAGCTAGAGCTCTGCTTCAGCATAAGGTTTATACATGTTCTCATTTGGATTATTGTCTGCAACTGATTAAATTTCATAATTTCTTATTCTTGCTGATTTCCTAGAAATAATTGTTTTTTGGTTGAGGGTTGGGGAGTTTCATTGTCAAAGATATAAATGGTTTCACATGACTTTATATTCATTTGTATGACGTGGCTTTCCTTTTTACATTCTCACAGAGGAGGATTGAGACTTTGTCAAAGGAGAAGGAAGACCTGGTAAAAGAGAATCAGCAACTTTCTAAGCAGTTGGATGAAATCAAACAAGGTGGGTCTTCCTGTTTCGACTCCCCTTTGCTTTCTTCTTTCCTGATTTAATATTTCTGATTTATTGCTTGCTTGTCCTTTTTTATATTTGATGGTGCATACCAGGTAAAAGTTTAACAAATGATGCTGGTGCGCAAGCATTGAAAGAGGAGAAGGACTCCAGAGCACAGGTTCTTTTCAAATTAAGTTGTTGCTGGGTTTCTTTTTCACTTTTCATTCTTCAAATGGGGAAGGGGGAGTGTTTGCCTTTCTCCTATCCTGATTTACTGTTTGTTTTCTGTCTGTTTAGACTCTTGAGATGCATCTGGCAAGACTGAGAGATGAGTTAAACAAGGAGAAGGAAGCAAATCGTATGGAGAGAACCAGATGGGTTGATACTGAAAAGGCAATGAAGGATTCCTACAGTAATGTTGAGCAGGTTCCCTCCCTTCCCTTTCTTCCTCTTCAACTGCATTTTCTTACATTGTGTGCTACCATCCTATGAACCTCTACAAAATGATGTGTATTTGCTAATTAGCAGCACAATATTCTTCATCTTTGCTCTAATTGCCATGTTATCTATTGGATTCCTCTTCAATATTTTGGTTCTTGTGAATGTTACGTGCATCATCTTCTAAGTGTCATACATGATGCATTCCACCCCCCCTCTTTCCCTCGTCATTTATTATCTTAATTTTGTCTTGTCAGGAGAAAACAATGTTTATAAATGAATTTGAGAAGTATAACGAGGCTTTGAAAAAGTTATCAGATGAAGTGGAAAAGCTGAAGCCTGTTATTGGCAATCTTCCTGAGGTAATTATTGTGTTACTGCCAAATCTATATGCAACAAAGGAAATAAACCTCAATCCTTTAGTCAGAGTAATTATTCGTCATACAGTCTCATCAAGTAACTGGTTGTGGCAACTAACAAGTTCGTGGTTTTTATTTATTTATTTTTTGTAATGCCTTTTCTGCATGTGAATGACATTACTCTTGATTAAATTAGTTAGTTGTATTATAGATGATGATGATGATGGGCAGTTCTGTTTCTTTTCCATAATGCCTTTGGGCATGTGAATAGCATTACTCTTATTAGGGATGTTAATGAGTCGGGTTTAAATAGACTCAATTCAAACTTAATTAGATCCAGACCCAATAAGGACCTGTCATTTTGGATCCATTAAGGATTTATATTTATTAAGGATTCAATAAGTTCTGATTTAAAGATCCAAAATAAATCAATATGAATATGCTAATACAAATATAATTTAAAAATTTTTTAACAAAAAAATTATAAGTTTTTCTTTTTTTTATTGGTAATAATTATAGTTGGCAATTATGAATTATATCTATTTTCTTATTTACATTCATTCTTATTTTTGACCTATCCATACTATTTATATTAACTTCAAGATAAATATAGGTTGTATGATTCCCATTAATAATAATTACATTTAATAATTATGAATTATATTCATTTTCTTATTCATATCCATTCTTGTTTTGACCTATTCATATTATCTATAATAACTTTAGAATAAATGTGAGTTGTATTAAGTCAAATTATAAATAATTATTTATTTATTTATATTATGATTAGATATTTCTATACTATATAAATCAATATTATAAAATAAAATTTATTTTAAAATATCTTTATAATGTAATGTAAATTTAAATATTTTTAATATTATTTATTTTAAATAAACTATCATTATTTTTATATATATGATAATATTAATTTTCATATAATAATAGGTTAATAATAAAATATGTTATTCTTACAGGTTTAATGTAATACCTAAAAGAGATTCAAAAATTAAATATTTGTAAGAGATAGACTTATGCATTGTATAAATTTGATGGGTACCCAAAAGGATTAAAGGATATTTAATTAGTAAATTCAAAACAAAGCAGTAGGTCTAATTTGGTTAAGATCCATTGGATAAATTTTCATTAGTTTAGGTAAGACCCATTGGACATTGGTATTTTTGCCATCCCCAACTCTTATTTCATAGGACAGTCTTTATGATGTGCAGTTTAGGAAAGTCCTCTGATTGGTCCCTGTTATTTTGAATAAAAAATTTGTGGAGCTAATCAGTATTGAGTGAACAAAAGGCTTATATTTTTTCAGGGATTCAAGATGAGTGTGAAGACTTAATATCATCATTTAATTGTAGTTCATTAATTTGTTCTTTTGTCTCTTATCTACAATTTCTAAGATCTTCACAAATCTTCCTCAGGGAACCAATGTGGTTCAAGTACTTTCTGGGTTCAACCTAGATGAATGCACTGCTCCCTATATATCAGCCGTTGAAAATTTTGAAAAGGAAGCTCATTCAATATTCTCTGAGCTTGGAGGTTGCAGTCCTGGAGAACCAACTTTAAGTGCAGACGCTTCAGCACCTGCTACAGGTTCCTTGTCTTCTGTTTTATTTGTATCTTGACTTTATTTGTATCTTGACACCTGTATCAAGTTGATGTTGCAACTTTTCTTCAGTTTTGATTCATCATTCGCCTTGTAGAAGCATTTGAAGTTATTAATCGATACTTCCAAATTATAACAGGTCCTCTCATTCCTGTTCAATGTCCTAGCGTTATATCCTCAGTAGGCCCTGGAGCAAGCAGTTCATCATCCAAAGCATCTGAAGAAAGTAAGAAAAGTGATGCTTTACCCAAAACTAATGTTGAAACACGTAAAGCAGCGAGGAGGTTGGTTAGGCCTCCTCTTGTAAAACCTCAGGAGCCACCAGGAGACGTCGAGATGTCTGAAGTAGAAGCATCTCAAAGTGCGGGCAAGCCTTTGCCTTCTAGTGACATAGAAAATAAAGGGAATTTTACTTTCTCATCCCAACTCTTGGTTCGTAAGCGTGGTCTTCCTGCATCCACTTCTGAGTTACACGAGGGGTTAGGTGTATCAGTTGAAACTGGCTCTAATGTAACTGCACCTGTGGTGAAGAAGTCCAGAGGCTCAGATTCTCCCCAAGAAAGTGTTGAAGGGAAGCCTGCTGCCACGGCTGAACTCACCGGCAGTCAACCTGTCACTGAAGAATCATTTGGTGGTGAGTTGCCTCAAGGTCCGAATGAGGAAGTCACAGAACCTCGAAACAAAGTTGAGATTACTGTGGAAAAGACTGAGGAATCTAAAGATCCTCAACCTTCATCAGACACAAACCAAGATGAATCACAAGGTGACAAGGCCTGCACTTTAGAAGAGAATTTTGATCTGCCAGTGGTATCTGAGGATATACAGAGGGATAAGGGCGAGCAAGACAACCAGCAGTCAACAATGGAACATAGTGTTGAGAGAGAAGAGGGAGAACCGATGCCAGATGTTGTGGGCGGTAGTGATGCGTTTAACCTGGTGGAAAACCTGGAAACTAGGGAAGTTCAGTCTGAGCCTTCTGCTACCCCTGAGCCTTCCCTGGCAAGGGCTGATGATGAAGCTCTAGAGGCTGGTGAGATCAGTTCCTCTGAGCTTTCTAATGATGATAAGAATGATGAAGGTGATGTGGTTGAGGAGGCGGCTGATGTATCTGAAAAATCAAATGATACCAAGGACACCATAGTAGTTGAGACCGATCAGGCAGCTGAGCCTGCACCTGTTGCCAGCGAGGGTGCATCGACAAGCAATGCTGCTGCCTCTAAGGTGGGGTTACTGGTTCAAAAACAAGGTACTTCTTCTAGTGTCTCCATCGAACCAGAAGAGATAAAACAGGCATCACCAATAAGTAGTACATCAACAACCATAAATTTATCAGAGAGGGCGAGGGAGAGGGCTCAGTTGAGACAGGCTGGCGTGGTTTCTACACGAGGTAGAGGTCGTGGAAGATTAACCCGTGGACAAGTTGGCCGTGGTCGTGGTGGACGCAGACCTCCACCTTCTCCCGGTGCTTAAATTAGCAAAACTTCCAGATTATAGCCTGTCAACGACATCAGACCGTACACAGCTTGCAAATGGATGAGAAGAACGTGTAAATAATACAGTTTTGTTTTTTACTTCTCCCCACAGAAAATTTTGCTACCATTTTGTTGTCACACTAACTCACGTCGGTGCTCAACTAATTGAATTTACATTTTTCACAATTTAGTTTTAGTCCAAGATGGGAGATATTTCAATATTGCTTTTGGAGTAAAGAGAAATCTTTACTAAAGATACAAAGGGTCCACACTCACGTAGGTCCTGCACATAAAGAATTCATCCATATTCTGGAATAAAGATGTCATTTTCTCAAAGATATATTAGAAATTTTCAAAGTAGAAACTATAGTTGTGTTCATTGCACAAATTTTGGCGATTGTATTTCAGTAGTTGATAGCACACAAGTTAATAACCATTTGGGAGACCATACTTTATATTCATCCAAAAGAATCATTGGATCTTGAAATGTGTCTCTCTTTAAGGGGCTTGAAATGTTATTTTGGGGTATATAATAGGCTATAAATAAATAATTCCGGAGTAAGAGATTACATAATTGTTCGTGATACTTTTCCGAGTGTGCACATTACATTGATGCCTACAATTTATACTTATTCGCATCTTGTTTTTGTTTAATCATTGCATTAAAGTGTAAAATCCATACTAGTATCAAAGGCACGTGAATTTATTGTGTAGGTAATCCTTCATAGTAATATCATGTACACTGTAAGTCATTTTTCAAGCATACTAGTCTCCCATTCCCCTTCAAAAACGGATTGTTGATTTAAATCGAAAGCGTATTCGTCCAATTAACTTCTCGGACTTGCTAACACATTTTTTAGTTCTTTCGTTTTCGCATTTTAATACTATTTTCTATTATTTTTCTAAAAATTAAGAAAATTACTTTCTTAATTTTAACATTTGCTTTACCATAATGTTTAAATGGTTTATTTAGCCAAAATAGACAAAAATTTAAAATCAATACAGTTACTAAATTGTAGCTAGTTAGTGCTAGAAATATTTCCAAATAACTCTATGACATTTGTGTTGGTGGAAAGATTATGCGAGGAGAAGAAGAAAGGAAGTAAAATTGTTCAAGAGATTAGCAAAAAAGGCAAAAAATTAAATATAAAATATGATATGCTTAGAAGGTGTTTCAAAGAATAAAGTTCCTTAAGCGACTTTACCTTCATTACTTACAGTAGAGTTTGTGGCAAATTATTCTTAGGATTAATTTAAATGCTGCAAGATTAATCAACTAACAACTTGATAATCTTTTAAGTTCTTTTGAATGGATCAAAGAAGTAACAAAACGATGGAAGATAAATACTTATTAATACCTTCTCATTCATAATGGAAAAGAAATTCCTGTTTCCATTTATTTACAATTATTTGTTGTCATCAATAAACTCATTAAACTCGTTTTGTTGCTATTAAAGAATAGGCTGGGTATTTTTAACACCGTTATATGTGTGGACTTATAAATTACAAAAGATTTTAAACCGCATGATCTAATTACATAATGTTAAACTATAAAGATTAAATTACAAATTTATTAAATTTATAAAGACTAACATTTCTATTAACTCTCTATTCTAAGATTAGAGGCGGAACAATTTGATATGCAATACCAATTCAGACTCATGTGGGAATGGTTATTGACTTGAAAATGTTGGAGTGGCTTAAGCAAATTGTTAAGCTTTTGTACTAATTATATACAAAAGTTATGAGGGAATTTTCAATCAAACAACCTAGAAAAATCAATCATAATCAATCTATAATCATTCTACATAAGTTTGATCATAGAGGGTAAATTTATTTCAAATAAAACTTAAAGAATAAAATTAAAATTTCAATCAAAATTAGAAGATTAAAAGTACATTTTTATCTTTTATATATTATTATTAAGTCAAGTTTTTCTTTTTTCTTTTTATAAAAGATATATCATTGTAACTTATTATTTATTACTTTCTTTAAAAATAAATAATTATAATTTGTCATCCTTATTTAATCATTTTTAAGAAATAAATAATTTTAATTTCTTATAAGTTAATAGCAGAAGAAAAGAGAGGAAGGAGGGTTAGAACTCAGTTTTTTTTCCCCAGTTAATAAGGGCATGGTGAAAATGATTATATGATTCAAGGGTTGTCTAATCTTTTTGCAAACATGTTGTGAATCAGCTATTTGCAAATACTGAGTTTTAGCTTTTTCAAATTAATTGATTAAGAGTTAATTAACTAGCAAAATCAATTTTTTATCAAACACATTGACTTGATGAATCAAGTAAAATGATTTAAATCAATTAAAAGCTTATGAAAATAGTTGTCTCCAGCACCCTGAAAAAAACATACAAATTAAAGGCAAAAGCTTCTGAATTTACCTAGGTGCCATTCATCTAGAATTTGAAAATAGAGCTTGTTAAAGTCGCTCCTTCATTGTGTGGACCTAGACAATTTAGCTTACTTATTGAATTAAAACATAGGCTCACCATTTTTGTGGATAGATGACATACAAGCATTTCATCTAATTTGAAAATTTCATAGACGAAGCACATATAAAGAAATATGAATTGGGTTAGAGAAAAAAAAAATCAGAATGTGAATTAAGTGAAGAGAAATTTCACCGGATAAATAAGAGGTGTTTACTATCATATTACAAAGATTTTGAAACCCACGATAATATGATAAATTTAAAAATTGTTAATAACTGTCTATTTTTTTATGAATATAATTAAACAATCTAAATTTAATGGTTTTTAAAATTGGCATATTACCCTGAGTTTTGAAATTCTAAAATACCATATAATATTCACATAGAAAAGAAGAAATAACTATTACTTGAAATTTGAAATTCAAAATTTTAAGAGTGAAGCAAACAAGCCTAAAGGATAGAATTTCAAATTTCTTATACGTTACACTTGAGATAGTAGAGTGGTTACAAGGAAGAAAGATTTGATCGATGCAGTATACAGATGAAGCTAATACACACTTGAAACATAATTAGAAGTACAAGATAATAAAAGTACAGAAAAAAAAATTCTTTATCCACATGTGGTATGATCCTATTTGTGATCTTTTCATTTATGATTTAAAATGTTAAAAAGAGCCAATCCATGATTTGCACCTTTTAACATTTGGCACACCTGTGTTATGTTTTTGTCTAAATTTATTGATAGTTATTATATATAAGTAGCATACTTCCTTATTAGTCCTAATTTGATATAATTTCATCTTAATTTGTCCTTAGTTTCACTCATAGTTCCTTATTTACTCTTCTGAAATTAAGGTGTTGGAGTACGAAATTGGAGAAAAAAATGAAGAAATTGATGACATAAATTAGATCTTTAGAGTTTCATTTTAGAATGAAAAGATGTAGAAGGAGAGCACTTGAGATGCATGTGCCATATTTTATTTCATTTGGAGGAAAGAAAAGCAAGGTGGGTAAAGTATTAATTGTGCAAACTATAAATGGCTTCTTTTTTACATTTTAAATCACAAGTTGCAAATAAATTGTAGTAGATAAAGTATATTTTTTCTTAAAAATAATAAAAAAAATTAGGGCAAATCACATTGACTATCCTTGAGATTTGGTCCAATTACACTTAATATCCCTCTTTTCTCAAAATTATGCACTTCTATCTCCCTAATTATTCTTCCACTATTATGAAATATAATGACATTAATTTTTTAATTGCAATTCTTTTTATAATATTGTTTCTAATGACTGAAAGATAATTTTTTTTAATTTTTTTGCAAATGTATCCTTTTATTGAAGAATAAAAATATAGTAAACTTATAATTTCTTCAAAGAAAAGAAAGATTTGTACGTAGAAAAATAATATTTCAGTTATTATGAATGACATTAATAAAAGGATTGTAGTTAAAAGATTAATATTGTTATATTTCATAATAATGGAAAAGTGATTAGAGTGGAAGTGTATAATTTTAAAAAATAAAGGATGTCAAGTGTAATTAAGTTAAATTTCTAGAAAGATTAATATAATTTACCCAAAAACTTAATTAAGGACAACCTCATTTCCTTGACGTTGACCTTGGGCTGTGAATTCCATTAGGATCTTTGATTGCCGGCGGCATCCATGAATAATAAACCTACCATGATGGTGGTAAAGAAATTCGAAAAAATCTAGACGAGATATCTGTTGTTGGTCGAATCATTTGAATGATATTGCTTGCTTGAAAGAGTGTTTAAAAACTTGGTGGTAAAGTTTCAAAGCTTTACAAAAATATTTTATCCGAGATACTTTTGGGAGGTTGACAATATCACCCTCCTTATGTGGAGCCAGAGACACCTGAATCTTCAATTCCATTTGTGACTCAGATTGGTGTTCATGCAAATCTTGCTACACCTGTTCCTACAAATCCACTTTTGCAGCCTTGTGCCCTTGTTGAGATAAAATTTCCAATCCTCTATCTGAAGTGATGAAAAGAAGCTACGCAACGAGTAGTCATATTAGTTCGAAAGCCACGTTATGTGAGTTGAACTAGATTGCCACTCAAAAGGGGTTTTTTTTGGACTTTGCACATAAAGAGAGCAATGTTGGTGTTTCCCTTTCAATACTGGATTAGAACTTGCACTATGAAGACAATTTGCTTTGAAATGGTCTACCTGCTGCAGTTTGTACAGAACCTCTTCATTTTTACTTTCTTGAAAAATACTAGCATGGTTTGATTTTCAACAGAAGGACCAAAGACTCCAAAATGCTCAGTTGTAACTAATCTTTTCAAACTATCCCTAAATTGATTCTGGCTGTATTTTTGTTGATGGACTTTTAGTTGGCTTTTTAAATTAGTATTCTGAATTTGAAAGCCTGAAGATGAGAGCCATCTAATAGAAGAGGAAAATTTCAGATAAACAAAGAAACGAACAGCCGGAGATTAAAACTCTTAAATAGAAATAGTTGCAGGCACCAACATAACACCATACTCGCGGACAAGTCAGATAAAGTCTCTCACCGTTTCAACTCAGAAGCCACCGATTGTAGTTAAAATGCAGGATGATGTAATAAGCTTTGAAATCTATTAAATTGAAATTATTTAATTATAATTATTTATTTTTTGATTTAATAATTTTTAAAATCATCACATCATTTCGAATTTTAAAACCTTAGAGTATCATAAAATTCACCAATTTTTGGTCCAATTCTTCTTTTAGGATAGTATAGTGTTGTTAAGGTTTGCGTTGTTTCAGGACTTGGTTCCTGTCAATTTGCTATTTTCAGGTTTGTGCTTCTTTCTCTGGTAACCATTTCTCATGTAACGAGATTAAAAAAAGAAAAAGGATGAACATACCTTGCTCATCTTCAGTATACAGCGAGGGAGAAAGATCTCATATATCAATATAAACAAATGCACCACGTTACACATAATTAGAAAAATAATAAATCCACGTTCATTTTGGATGTGAAATTTACACAACCACGTAGGGATCCAATTGCAAACGTAAGCGAACGTGGGTGCAGTATTCCTGTGATAAATAACCAGCTAGGTGCAGACAGCAGGCGCGAAGCTCAAGATATTCTCACCCAAGTTAAAGTCCCAGAGGTGGTCCTGTTGCATAATGTTGCCTATAGTAATGCCATTGGTGGCATATTTTGGCTTAACTATTCCAATGCATACAATTCCAGGTGATACTTCAAGCACATAACTCTTCACTGATGGCTCAAACGTAACCCCTCCTTCAAAATGAAAGGCCAATCTCGGCACCTTGCCCTCATCATACCCTGTGGAATTATAGCAGTACTCAAATGGTTCAATGTCATAAACCAATCTCTCTAAATTCTCAAATGGCTTTGCCAGAATATCAGTAACAATTTTGTAGGCAGGTTCCGGCAGCGAGGCCAGTGAAGTTCCTGAATCAATCAAGGCCGTTCCGGCACCATCACGGTTCTCTACGTTGAAAATCTCCGGCGGGATGGTGTCCAGTTTCTTGCCATCTATACTAATGCCCACTACATTAGCTGCATAAAATGGGGGCATCACAAGGAGAGTGGTTTGCCTGATTTCACCCAGCAACTTGGCTCTTGCCCTGTTGTAGTCCCCAAAACTGAGAAAACTGGAGACATTTCTGTGACTCAGATGGTTGACAAGGCAATAGGATAGCTTCTTTCCATATTTCAAGGCTGCTTTTTCCAGAAAGGTGTCTGCAGAAGCTCCTAACCCTAATACGCCGTCTTCTTTTAGGGTATCACCTGGACTGAAGAGTTTTGAGGTGCAACCAATCAAGACATCTGGTATTTTTGCAATCTTTCCATTTGTTTGGGATACTGTGAAGGTGTCAGTACCAAACACTCCAATTGCATTAGTTCCATCTTCATAGCTAATCAGGGTATTTAAGATCAGAAATGTCAATAATTCAAATGAACATTAAAAGAAATTATATATTCTGCTGAAGAGAGTATCTTTCACTAAAAATAGATTTAGTTTAAGCGAAAAATATAGTTTTCATATGGAGTATGATCCGAGTTTATTTTGTTCACGTGTGACTTAGAGTATCAAAATTGAATTACCTATTATTTGATATAATAAAACTTTATCCGTATGAATTATTTTTCTATCCAAAAATAAATGAAATTCACATACTTTTATCATGTAATCTTCTTTGTCCTTCATTAAAACAAGGACTTAAGATTATGTGAATGGCATATTTAACAACAAAATAATTACAAATAAAAAGAAAGATCAAGCAACGAAAATATGTAAATTCCTTTTTTTTGGAAAGGAAATTACTATATCTGCAGTATTAATGGATCAAATTTAGGTGAATCAATTTCAACACTTTAAATACAAGTAAACTTGGGCCATAATTGGCAAAATATTTTTCTCTTAGTTTAATAATAGCAAAATGTCCTCTAGGTTTTAGTTCGAAGTAGATGTCGTAAATGGATGAGTTATAATGAATATAAATTAAATTAAAATGAATAGATTATTATTAATTCATTTCTCTATTTATGACTTAATGTAATATTTTAAATGAATTATGGATGACTTGATCCATGACTTTTGAATATATAATTAGCTTAACTTATCCATTTATCTATTAGATTATTATTACTTTATATTTCATTATATAGGTTAATATTATTTTTATACTATTGTATTATATTTGTTGCCATTATTTCAAAGCAAACTTAAATTGTTAGAAATTTTAAACCAAATTTTTATTCTCTTTTTTTTAAAATTCTTATTTTTCTTTTTCTTTTGTGATATAAATAACCATTTCTAATATTATATTAATTAAAATTGATATTCATAAAATTAACTATAATGAACTAAATATTTTGACATTGACATACATTAAATAAACTTATTTGACATTACAATAAAATAAAAAAATTCAAAATAATAAAAAATTACCCATTATTTTTGTTGATTAATTAAGAGTCTACCTGTTAAATCATGCACGAGTATATTACAATATATTTTGTTAACAAAAATTATGCATTTATTTTTTTATGTCAAATCTCCTTACTTCATTTTGAAATCTTGATATAAATTTTCATCACAATAATTATATATAATTTGCATGCTAGAAAATTTCTTTAATTAACAATAATATTTAATATTTTTTTATGATGTTCTTTTAAAAATTAATTAGTACTTTTAAATTTATTTTTTAATTTAACTTTTATATAGTGCTAAAATAAGATTAATATAATTGACTAGACTTGATTTTACTTCCTTAGATGATAATTATTTTTTTTAATTTAATTTTTATATAGTGTTAAAATAAAATTAAAATAAATAGTTAGACGAAATTTTACCTTTTTAGATGAAAATTAATATATATATATATATATATATATATATATATATATATATATATGGAATAATAATTATGGTCATAGGTGAATTATTAATATAAAACATTCAAAGAGTAGGTGCACCGAAGTGTATCTAGGAAAACAAAGAAAAAGGAAGGAAACTCACAAGTAATCATATTCGCAAGGATGACGGGGACCAGCACAAGGAATGACAGAAAACATTGGACTCAGATCAGTGCGACAAGCACTAGAAGAGCATGCCACCTGATGATATGTGTGAGATCTCCAAGTATTAAAAGACCTATGACTTTTGCCATTTCCTGCTGCCTTTCTTCGCTGTGTTTTTCTGTTTCTTCCTCCTCCTCTTCGCAGCGTTTTTCTCCTTCTTCCTCCTCTTCTGCCCGATTTATTATTGTTTTTGCAATAAAACCATGTCAAATCACTTCCTGTATCTGCATTCAGCCAAAAAGTCTGCGGCGGCGTCCCAACCTTAACTTGCACCATATATTGCCCAGCGCCACTATCTCTGCCTGCATGGATTGGCGTCTCAATACTTTCATTATTCTTCCTTATCCGGCTTAGGCTTTGGCTTTGGATTTGAACCCATTTCTCTTGGCTGTGGCTCTGAGCCCATCTCTGCTGGCGAGCTACGTCATTTTGAGCATATTGCCTGAACTGCTCAAACGTGTCAACGCTCTTATTCTGCGTGAACTTAGGATGGCTTCTGTGTACCAATTCCAAGCTCACTGGGTGGCCGGCCTCTTCCTCCACGGCGGTTGTCGCGCCATGAGCGGGAATGGAAGCGAAGAGGAGGGAGGTGAGGAAGAGTGAAAGCAGAAGGAATTTTATCGTCATCCTCACCTGCATCCTTTGTTTTTGCAGGGTAGAATGATATGGATGCTGGAATGGGGTGGGAGGAACGGAGGGGATCAGGATAAGGGAGAGGCTAAAAATAGGAATGATGTTTGAGTAGATTTTGATCCATTTTTAACTTTGATTGTGATTTCATTACAAAAATAGAGGAGGCTGTGCTTGAAAACAGAATAACAGAAAGATATTTACAAAGAAAGAGACTAATGAAAGATAAGGAACAAAAAGTAACGGCCTTTATTTTCGCTTGAGATTTGTTTTATTCATTCACGCATGCATGACTTAATGGAGCAGATGAAAACATGGGATGCATCTTTGGAGGTAAAAATATAAAAAGAAAAAAGAAGAAGTAATGATATGTTGTCAATGAACCAATAATTAACCAAATGATTGAGTAAAAAAAAAAGGTATTATTAAGATGGGAAATTTTTTATGTTTACATATTTTTAATTATAACTAATAGATGAAACATAGTTGTCAGTTTTTATGATTTTTAATATTTTAAAAATTAAGAAAATTAAATTTTTAGTGTGGAAGGACCCTACAAAATTAATAAATGAATAATAAAATTGATAATTGTCTTTTTTATGATTAAAGACATATGATATAATTAGAATATATAATTATTTTATTAGGACATTTTAAAAGTTAAAGGTGGTGTATTACCGATTATCAAAGGACAGAGAAAGAAAAAGTTTAGTGTTAGTTCCGTGGATATCTAAGAGGATGTATTGTTTTTTTATTATTATAATAAGATGAGAATAAGAATAGGCACTACTCAGAAAATCTTAACAGAGATCATAGTAGCATTCATATGTAAGAAGTGGAAAGAGATGAAAGAAAGGGCCTCACCTCTAGGGTAAAATAAGTTCAAAATTAATTCGTAAAAAGTTCAATTTGAATTCAACTTGATTTTAAATGAATTGAACTTGATTAATACATGAATGGAGCTTGAGTTTCATATTATTCAATTTGAACTATTGCCAAGTTTAAACAAATCAAATAATAAAAAAAATATAGATTTTTTTCATATCACATATAAACAACACAATACATAAAAAAAATTTAATTTCATTAAAGTTACATGAAGAAATGTGATACTTGGATTAAATGTAATTATTAACATTATATGATAATTGTGTAGATATTTTTGATAGATTTGATAGTCGTTAAAAAAAATTACATTGATAAATAAAATGAGATAAAAAAATTCAGTACCTATTTGATTTGTAAAAGATAAACTTTTATATCATTAAATTGAGGTAAAATGACCAATCATTCAAATAAGATTGTAAAAACTTGATTAGGTTCATTTTTATTAGAAGCTTGAAATCAAATATTTTAAGTCATATAAAAAATGGGCCTTACAACATTCAATTGAAATAAGTTTATATAAATTAATTTCGGCTCGTATTTGATTTAGATTCTAGTTCAAATTCAAACTATTTGAGTTTAATAATATCCAACTTAAATCCGTTTATTATTGACGAGTTTAAACTTAGCTTGCTTATTATTGGCGAGTTTAGCATATCAGAGTCGGTTTTGTTCCTAGCAGGGCTGCAGGAACCAAGCAGTTGATTTGAGACTTTAGCGAAAATTTCATAAAGACAAACGGGCAATGGGCAATTTGCTCAAAGAAAGGTTGAAGTCAATAGGCACCTATTTTCTGTTGACCAGGGGAGCAAGTCACTGACGAAAATATTTTCCAAGCACTGGAAATGAAGAAAACATCTTTCCAGAAATCATGTTAAAACAAATAGAGGCCAAGTTATTAATAGTTATATATACTCGGGTAAAAGGTTAATAACCAATAAGAAGTTCACAATCAGTTCCCAAGCTCGAGGTTGTCAATAGAACCTCAGTCAGTCCCATTTGTACACATTTCAAAATTGAAGCATACATGTAAAGCCCAAACTACAACTTGCTTCCCCGTATGCTTTCAACTCGCAGTCGTCATTTCAATTGAAATAGGTAGGAAGGAGGCCCCTAAACGTTGCTCTTCTCGTCGATGTATACTAAAAAATAGGCTCTTCCCAACTATCAAATAGTTTTAAGGTACACAAGGAAGCAGCCATGGAAACTGCATTTCAATTATAGAAATTACAGACAAAAATGTTTCATCTTCTCACAGTGCTTAGCATTTCCTCTTCCTCGGTGACAAGCAGTTTACCCTCTGTAAACTCACAGCAAGGTATTGGTATTCCAAGCTGCTTCTGCAGTTTCTTCACAACAAATACTTCTGGTTCTTCACATATGGTAACAACTGTACCTTTCCTGCCAAGTCGGCCTGTCCTGCCAGCTCGATGTGCATAGTGAATTGAATCTGTGGGTAAGTCCAGATTGACCACAAGATCACATTCTACCACATCCAAGCCTCTGGCCGATAATTCATTTGTCACCAGAACTCTCACCTCACCATTCTTGAATTTTTTCAGGGTTGTTGACCTAGCAAGCTTTCCAAGATCTCCATGCAACTCTGCAGCTTTCATGCCACGGGCCTCAAGCTTGAACACAACATCCTTCAGCTGCTTAGAATGGTTCATGAAAGCTATAACAAATTTTGCATCTAGTGCATGGATACACCTTCTCAATGTATCAACTTTGTGCTGTAGCTTTGTGACACTATAATAGTGATTCAAAGCAGGAGGTAGGGACTCTACTGTTGCTTGAGCTACGGTGGAGTTAGGGTTTGACAAGTTAACAGGTTCAGAAGGAGATTCAAGCGGCACAACTTTCTTTGCTTGGACAAGAAGTGGGTCACGCCCCCAGCTCCGAGCTGCTCTTACAACAGAAAATGGAACAGTTGCAGAAACCATAATTGTCTGACGTTCAGTCCGCTTAGCATTTGGGTTTTTCAGAACATGTGGATCTGCACCTGCTCTCCTCCCAACATGTTCCAATATCCTGTGCATATCCTCCCGGAAGTTAAAGGACAGAAGTTCATCAACTTCGTCTAGAACCAAATAACGACAGCCATGGGTGTGAAGCTTCCCGGATGCACTTAATTCTGCTATTCTACCTGGAGTGCCAATAACAATGGCAGGTTTATTTTTCTTGAGAGCTTCCTCCTGCCTAGATCGGTTTGCACCTCCCACGAGCTGCTGAACCACCTTTTTGTTAGCAGGTCCAAGTATCTTCTCAAATTCCCTTACAATTTGCATGCCCAGCTCCCTAGAGGGAGCAACAACCACTGCTTCTATACCCATTTTTCTCCCAGTTTCACCATCACTGATACCTTCTGAAAGTTTGCTCCTCAGCGGGCCAACAACTGACAGTATAGGAAGAAGATAAGCCAATGTTTTCCCTGAACCTGTGTACGATTGAATTACAACATCATGATTCTTCAGTATAGTAGGAATTGCGGCAGACTGAACATCTGTTGGAACTGTGAAACCCTCTGTTTCTAGCCTCTCAATCAACAAATGAGGAAGGCCAAGTTCAGAAAACGTTTTTGCAGCAAAAGGAGCAGACTCTATTTGCTGTGTCTTGGAAGCTTCAACTGCCTTAGTTTTGTTTATTCCTAAAGTTTTGTTTATTCCAAATGCCTTTGCTTTGCTCTTTGAAGCTTCAGAGTAGGAACTCAATTGCTGAAGTTTATTTGATTTGTTTTTGTTACTGGTTTTAACTTCACCTTCAATGCCAAGGTCTGAAAGAGTGAGCGAAGCAGGGTGAGACTCCACCTGACTCAGAACACGAACATTGCTGTGTAACCAAGCTGTCCTAGAATTAGGCAAAAACCTCTGCATGGGTAATGATTCCCCAACAAGCAGGAGAAACCTTGTTGAGATCAATGCTGGCATCTTTCGTTGCCTTTCTATGTAACTTATCCTTTATTGATCCTCCAAACAGGATTAGAGGAAAATGGATGTGGAAAGCCTTCAAATTAAAATTCTTGTTAAGCTGCTGCATTAATGAGCAAGAAGAAACAAAATCATGATCATATTGGCCAAATTCTCACACATGCAGACACAAGCTGTGGCCCTTATTGACACTACTCCACAGAAGACAATCTAGCAACCCTTGATTCAGATAACAAACAGAGTAAAAGGCACTATCCTTTCCCTAATCCTCATATATAGCACCAGATGCAATCATGGAATGAAAAAAACATTCCATTGTGTCCACAATTTCCTAAATTCTCGCACCAGTTAATTAATTTGACTAAATTGCTACCAGCACATTAAATATTGAATCAGCAGTTTGTCATGAGGATTAACAACTTCATTAACATGCACGCACACACAGCACAACTAAAATCAAGTGATTCTATCCATAAAAGTAACTCTCTATACAGATTATACCCTCTCTTTCCGTCTTTGCTGTCATTTTGGTTTCGGTAAATTTCCAGTTGTTCTGCATTCAGTTTTCCAGATCGGAATTTTCAATGTAATTTTGCACTTGGAATACATCAGAATATGACCATTTATGTTCTTATGGAACCCATAATCCGAATTTTACTATCCATTGTAAATATTCAGAAGCCTCTAAATTGTTTTTCCCAAAGACAACTTCACTTAGCTTGTTGGGTCGCAACATACCAAAATAACTGAGAACCCAATCATCCAAAAGTTATGAGAGCTTACTTAATTATTACTAGCTATAAGTTAAGGGCCTTACAAAGGAAAGAAAAGATTATTCCAAATAAACGAGGGAAAGGGTCTATAAGGAAATCCAAAGTTGTACAAATACATACCACCGTTGGGTAGCTTGATGTGGTGATGAGACGAAGGCCGGGGAGGAGGAATTGTGGTTTAAGAAGAGAGAAGGAAACAGAATTGCGATTGACGGCGGCGACGTCAGCGAGATGTTGGAAGCGGAGGAGTAGCGGCTGAGTAGCTGTAGAAGTAAGGGCAGAAGAAATGCGAACAGCAGTTACATAATGAAACGAGGATAGATGGATATAATTTTGGATATTTATTTCTTCATGGTGAGTCATGCCTATTGTTTTCTCATCTTCTTTTTGTTGATTTTTCTCATTCTTTTAATTTCAATAGCAGTGCTGAATTTAATATTTTAATTCAAAACTATATAATAATATCACAAAAAATTTATATGATTTTTATGAAAATGATACTGCCTTATATGTCAGGACCGTTAGAAAAGAGATTAGATTGGATCAGTCATTGAATAAATTTATTGAATAATAATAGGCCTATGATTTAATTGGAGTCAAATCTGTTAGAAATATTTTTTGATTTGGTATAATCAGTGATAATTTATAAATTTAGATTAACGAATATATAATAATATAAAGCATTTTAATTAGTTTTAAAAATGTTTATCATTTTATAATTAAGCTTTATTTAGACATTTAGATTGTGTGAATATTTTATTTTGTGAATTTTTATTTTTAAATTTTATTGATGGATAAGTTGACTTAATTTGACTCATTAAGGAAAAATTTTAATTTGTACCCTGCATATACTTATGGTTATCCCATTAATATATAATTATATACTAGCTTAGCTTCTGTGCGATGCATAAAATCTTTTTTTTAATCAAAATTAATATCTATCTATTTATATATATACACATTTAGTATTTTACAAATAAATAATATAAAAAATTATTATAAAATTAATATAGTTTATACAATTAAAAAATTGCAATTATTTTTTTAGTAAAATATGTATATATATATTTTATATTTCACAAATAAATATTATCAAAAAATTATTATAAGGTTAATATAACTTATATAGTAAAAAATCATTATTAGAAACATAAAGATATACACATATTACTTTCCTTCTTTAATTTTTTTTATAAAAATCTTCTATTTTATAAAAATTTAATGTAAAATACTAAAATCAATAATCAAATAAAAAATAAAATATAAGAGATTAGATGCTTAATTTTGTCGAACCTATATATTTTAAAATTAATTTAAAAATATAATAATCACTCTTTTACTAATAAACAACTATGGTTTATTATGGATGAGTATACACAAATATAAGTATATACAAATAATTCATTCAGAATATAAAATATATTTTAAAAAAATTATTTTAGATTACACAAATATTTTACTTAAAAATGATTTTAAATTGGTATATTTGAAATATCCATTAATCAAAACATTGTAAAACTATAAAATTAATAATTTAAACTTTGATATAATTTAAAATGTAAGGAGAAATATATTTTAATAGTTATTATATTTAACTAATAGTATGAAAGGATAATACTATGAATAAAATATTTTTAGAAGATGTTTATAATATCAAATTTAAATATACATTGATTATAAAATAAATTAATTTTAATAATATGAAGTGATTACAAATATAAAATACATGCACATATGAGCATTATAATTATAATAATATCAAGTAAATATATAAATATGAGCATATATAATTAATTTATTAAGAATATAAAATACATTCAAATAGAAAATAATAATTAAAATTTTTTAAGATATATAATAAATATAATTTATTAATAAATTGTAAAAAAATTATTTAAAAATAATAAAAAATTAAATAATTAAGAAGAAAACTATTTCACATTATATTATCTTCGCTGCGGCACTCGACACACTTCAATCAAGAAAGGTTCCAACGAAATCAAGTACATCCCTGTGCTGCACAACAGAAGCGGAGGACAGTGACGAGGTCTTGCCAACAACTTTGTCTACGAATCATTGGCCGGGAAAGTAACACGTCCGATCTTTTCTCTTTGACTTAATTTTTCAATTTTTTTTCTTTTCATTAAATTATTGAAGCTGGCTGTCATCTTCACAGCTTCATCCTTGATTTAATTTCTCTGTTTTTCTAAAAAAAAAAAAAAACTGAGAGAAAAGAAAGCCAGGGATAAAGATGCATTAGGATCGCTTTACCTAACGAACAATAGAAAGAGAAGAACAAAGGAGAAAGGATGCTTCAGGGTTGTTCTATTGGCATGTGAAAGCTACGTGCACAGAGAAAATGAAGGCAGATGCCTCACTGTTGTAGGAATTGACAAATGGAAGCTACGCACATGGATAAATTTTTCGGTAGAATTATTGGGAGTCCAAAACCATGATTATCATATAATTAGGAAATTAGGAGATAAGAGGATTTGAGTTGGACAACTTCATTATAATCCTTTACCATATCTTTCTTATATTTTGTATCAAGGGAAGTTGAATGGATTTAAAATATATAGATAATTTATTAAATATGTCATATTGATTACCAAAATATCAAATTGACAATCAAGTATTATTTTTATCCTAACATATCTCCTAATTAGTTGTTTAGTAAAAATTCATGTATTATGTAATATAATGAATGTGATTTTGTGAATGATTTTTAATTATTGATATAATTTTGCAATCAAAATTAGAGTTGAATCTTGATTTTAATATGTATTAAAAATATGATATATAATAAAAATAATTAAATTATTACATAAAATTCAATTTATGCATATAAATATAAAAATAACTTAAACCACGCTAAATCTTTTTATGCTTTCATAAGTTCATAATTCAAATTATTATAAAAGAATTTATAATGAGCTAAGATTTTTTTTTGCATGACTTCTATTAGGAGAAAATGTGGTTATATTTGATTATTTGATATATTAAACTTTCAATATATATTTAATATTAAGTAAAATAATCTCAATTTTTAAAACTAAAAAATTAAAAAAAATCAATCTATTCAACCATATGAATTATGGCTAATTTATAGGGATACATCAGCTTGTTATCAACTCACTATTTTTTTTTCTAATTTTTTAAAGATTTATTTTTAAAGTCAATTGAATCGGTATCGTGTTTGATTCTCGATTTTCTTCACCTAAATTGGCTAGTTTCATTTGATTTTCACAACATTAACAAAGACAACTAAGTGTAAATTATTTCCTCGAGCACAAATTTCTTTCCTTTAAAGAGTTACTATCTTTTGCTATTCCTTTTGTCATTTGTTATTCCTTCTTTATTTTGCTATTTTTTATGAGATACAATGGTTCTTCATTTTACTAATTATTGGGTTTTTTGTGTGATACTTTGTGATTTGGATTTGTTCTTCTCAGGGTGTTTGACTTATTTGGTCTTAAGTGTTGGTTTGGGTTTGTTGATATGGCAACATTTGCAATAGATAGCCAACAGGTGAATACTAGTGATGAAGATGTCTTATACTTGATTCTAAACAAGATTATTACTTTAGATGTTAGGCTAGTAGGGAAATCAGTGTGTGTTAAGTTGCTAAATAAAAGTGTTGTGAAAAATACAATAAAAAAGGTTGGGGAATGCAAGATCACTTACTTATAGAGGAGGCTAGTCCTAATATGTATAATGGGTAATTTACTAAATATGAAGAAATGGGATTAGTG
The DNA here is from genome assembly GCA_020226215.1 of Sindora glabra. Lineage (NCBI taxonomy): Eukaryota > Viridiplantae > Streptophyta > Magnoliopsida > Fabales > Fabaceae > Sindora > Sindora glabra. Next base: position 101,807,955 of record CM035226.1, read on the forward strand.
TGCTAGTCTTAGTGAAGTAAACTATAAGGAGGAATTGCTATGGATTTAAGTTTATAACCTCTTCTTAGAATACATAAATATAGATAATGCTAAATGGATTAGCACTCCTATGGGATGAGGCGAGCAGAATGAATTTTCTGAGGTAGGATTTCTACAGTTGTTTATGTGGCTATATAGGTACATATGCCTTTAACAAGACTTCTTCCATTAGGGTGTTAGATATTATGAGATTATGGATCTAGGTAATGGATTCCTTTTAGGAATGAGAAAGTCTAGAATATATATTTTAGTTATAAGTTCTTGGGATATAATTAGAGGGTTTATAGGAATCCACAAATTAAGACAGGGGAAGTTGAGAAAGATCATAATATGGTCTGTGGGGTTTTATGGCTTTAGTTAAAACTTTAAAAGAACTAATGGAAGAGTTATAGGGGAGGGAGAATTCAGTGCAATTTTGATGGCTCATTATGCAATTGGTGGGGAGATGGTAGGCCTTTTGAGGAAGGGTCAAGATTCATAAGAGGTAATAATTACTAAATGCTTAAACTTGAAGATAGCAGATGCAAGGCTAGCTAGGCTATCTATGCAACAATTAATGGATCAACCATATGAGGAAAGGCACGATCAAATCTTAGCTATTTAGGCAACTAATGTTCAAGTAGATGTAAGGTGCTGAGAATTAGTTAGAGATTAAGTCGGACATAATGTAGGTTAAGGGGTACTTTACAAAACAATAAAATGACTAGTTGGAAGCTATAGAGTTGTATAATTTATAAGTGTAATTAGAGGATCTACCTTTGCTTTGACATTGGCATTAATTTTGTTGAAAATAGGAACATGTCCAAGCATTCCTTAAGAGAGGAGGATATTAGTGAGAAACAATGTTAAAGGTAAGTTATCTTAGAATTTATATACAGATAGTGAGGGATTATTTTTCAATAAGGGTGTGACAATTGAAGCTATAGTGTAGAGAAAGATCATTTTTGTTTTAAAGTGGAAGAATCATGCTAGGGATAGTGAAAAGAAAGTGGTTAAATTTACTATGGTTGAGGAAATAAGCCTTATCATGCCCCTTTTCTAGCCATAAAGTTTACTGCATAGAATTGTTAGGGAATTAACTAAGCTGTGATAGTTAAGGCACTGAGAGCCTTCATCAAGTCTTAAAAGTTGCACTATATTTTTCTGAGTGAAATTAAAGATTATGTATTATAGATGGAAGAAGTGGTGAAGCGTATACATTTTGACAAAATTCATATAGTAAAGGCACATGCAAGACATGGAGGATTTGCTTTGCTTTAGAACTCAAATATGGATATTGAAGTGCCATTATTAATAGATAGGCTAATTCATTGTGTGGTTAAATTAAAAGGCTATACTTATGATTGGTATATGACTAGTGTTTATAGATTTACTTATAATAATGAGAGGCATCATTTATGAGACTATTCATATGATATATAAAATGGTATGAAGGGTTTTTAAATGGTTTTTAGGGACTTCAGAATTTTGTTATATTAATAAAATAAGGTTAGGGCTAATAAAGTGGAAAATTCTAATGATAAGGCATTTTTAGCATTCATGTATGATTTTGGTAGGATTAAGTTTGGTTTTTATGGTCATCAATTTACATAGGATAACAGTTGGATGGATAGCTAAATGATAAAGGAAAGGTTAGACTATGTTGTGTGCAACTATTTATAGAGAACAGGATTTCCAATATCTATTATTTTTCACTTAATAAGTGTTAGATTGGATTATGCTTTAATCTTAGTGGACTTGTTTCTTGATAAAGGTGGTTACTTGCATCATTGTCACTTTTTGGTGGCATGGCTAAAGGATAAGAGCTGTAAACATATAATAAACAAAGCATGGTAATGGAAATGTAATGGATTTACAAGTTTTCAATTGTTATGAAAGATTAGGAGAGTTTAGCATGCATTGAGACCTTTGAATAGGTCTTATTTTGGTTTCCATCAAGTTAATCTTGAAATGTTAATAAGGCTTTACAAGTCATCTAAGGCAGTGAACTAACTATGGCTAATAGGTAGCTAAGCCTATTAGATAGAAGATTTAAGAAAAATTAATCTATTAGGAAGCTATTTGGCATAAAAAATCCTGAGTACAATAGGTGGTAGATAGTGAAAGGAAATTAAAATTTTATCAAATTTCTACTATAATAAACTAATGCCATAATAATGTGGTGCCAGTTTGCTTTTCTTTTGGATGATGGTTTTAGGAGAGAAATTAGATGGTTGATTACTTTGTGGAAGGCTTTTCTAAGCTCTTTACTAGAGAAAATGGGGTATTTCCTTAAGACTTACAAGGCCTTATAGATCTCATTGTGGTTGCTAATGATAACAATATGTTATGGCAAATTTTGATTGAATAAGAGATATGGGACATAGTGAAGACAATGCTAGACTTGAAGGTTCCTGGCTTGGATGGATTGATGGCAATCTTTTATAAACACTACTAGGATATTATTGATTCTCGGGCAAGTATTACAGTGCACAATTTTTTCAAAACTAGTTGCATGTTAAAAAACATTAAAGAACATTTTACAAGTCCATTAGATGAAACATCCAAGAATAATTGATCTATCAGGAAGCTATTTGGTGTAAAAAATTTAGGGTACAATAGGTGGTAAATGTGGAAAGAATTCAAAATTTTATCAAATTTCTACTATAACTAAGCAACACTATAATAATGTGGCAGCAATTTGCCTTTCTTTTGGATGATGGCCAAAGAAGAGAAATCAAATGGTTGATTGCATTATGGAATGCTTAAGTTTTTTATGAGTGAAAATGGGGTGTTTTTCCTTAATATTTACAAGGCCTTAGAGAGCCTTTCATGACTACTAACGATAACAATATGCTATGCCAAATTTTGATAGAATAGGAAGTTTAGGACACATTAAAGGCTATGTTAAACCTAAAAACTCATGGCTTAGATGGATTGATACAATCTTCTATAAACAATGCTGAGATATTGTTAGTTCTTAGATAGTTGCTACAATGCATAATTTTTTAAGAATTGATTACATGTCATAAAAAGACAGGTGCCTCTCTCATGAGCCTTAAACAAGGTAGAAATGAATCTTAAAGGATTTCCTTGATTGCTTTAATGAAATTGCCTTAGAAATCAAGGATTTGAAAGAGAATGTTGCCATCTATACTATAATGATTAGTCTTCATTTTAAAGACTTCTTTGAGTCCTTGGCTAAGAGGTCATTTGTAAACCTTACTAACTTGTTGTCACGATATATTAGCTTTATCAACATAGAGGAGTTGGAAACGAATAAAAAATATGATGAAAATAGGGATGACAATTATGGCAAAGGTGACCAAAAGAATAATGATAAATGATCATTGTTGAGGCTAACGTACAATGAGTATAGCTCTCTAAATTCATCATTAAAGAAAATCCTAGATGATATAAGAACACTAGAGTTTATGGATAACAAGCCCTTACTAGAAAACCTCCCATCTTTACCACCTGAAGTAATAACGTTTTACAAATACCATAAATTTTAATCTTATAATAACAAAGATCATGCAACCTTTAGAAATGAAATAAAAAAGTTTATATAGAATGACTATTTGTGACAATATGCTAAAGTTGATTAACCTTGTTAGCAGTTTGGTCCAAGACTTGAATCAGAACCTAAAAGTCAATTGATTAATAGGAAACATGATCGATTGAGATCTTCTTCTTAATTTCCCTATCATAAACAAGCTGAAAAAGGGAAAAATGTGGATAAGCCACTAGAGGTCATTAGTGTAGTAGATGTCATTGTTGATGATTTTGTTAGAGGAGCTTTAAAAAATGCTCAAAAATAGCATATATGACTAGTCAAGATTGTAGAAAATAAAAAGCTTAAAGTGAATACAACACTAGCTATATTTTTGGAGGTTGATTACCTACCAAATTTTCAAAATAATCATAATGACCTTACAGTCACTATTGCCATAATTAAGAAATTTTCAATAAGACACATCTTTAATGACAAAAAAAAAAAACTGTCTACACACTAACTTATGTCATATAATGGTAACTTAGTCAATTTCTGGAAAGCAAGTCTTATAGAGGGATCCATTAAGTTATGAGTCATTTTGGGAATGTAATTACCTATTAGTAACATTAATGTTGTTTTCTAATTGTGGATGCACTAACCATAACACACAATGCCATCTTTGTTAGAACTTCTTTTAACCAAGCTAAGCTTACTGTGTATAACTTGCATCTTTTAATGAAATTCCTTATTGAGCATGGGGTTAGTCAACTGAGACCTAACCGACTTGTTACTAAAAAATATTATATAAATAGTTCAAACAAAGAGGAATCCTTAGGGATGAAAGATAAGCAAGGAAAATAAAAAGATGTTAATAAAGAATACAGGTTGATAACATTGGAATCCCTTGATCCAAGAGATCAAGGTAGGGAAAAGAACCTAAAGCCTAGGTTAGACATTGAAAAAGTTAAAGTTTTCATAATAATAAATGATTGATTGATTGATTAGGATTAGGAAAAACCTTCCTGATGAATTCAAGAATAGGATGATTAAATAGTTGAAAAGTAATATTGAGGTATTCACATAGTCATTGGTAGGTATGCTAGGTATTGACCTTGAGTTGGTATGCCATAAGTTAGTAATTAATGCATCAATCAAACTAATATAACAAAAGAAGAGGAGACATGGACCATATAGAATTTAAGTTATAAAAGTAGAGGTAAAAAAATTGCTAAAATTTAAGTTTATAAAGGAAGTCCATCACACCATTTAGCATTCTAATGTGGTCAAGGTGAGAAAAGCAAATGGATTATGAAAGATGTGTATGGATTTTAGTAAGCTTAACAAAGCTTACTTGAAAGATTCATATTGTCTCCCAAACATTGATCATTTATTTAATGAAGCATTTGAATTTATCATTCTAAGCTTTGATGATGCTTTCTTTGGATACAATCAAATACTGATGTGTTTACAAGACCAAAAGAAGATGAATTTCATAATTGATGGTGTTTATTATTATGAAGTAATTCCTTTCAATCTTAAAAACATCAAGGTAATGTATCAAAGAATGATGAATAAGATGTTCAAAGATTAGATTGATTGGAATCTTAAAGTTTATGAGGATGACATGCTCGTTAATTCGCAAAGCTTAGATGACCAATTGTAGGATTTAAAAGAAATATTCAATATGATGGAAAAATACAACATGAGAGTTAACCTATCTAAGTGTTCCTTTGAAGTTATACTAACAAATTTTTGGGTTTCATATCGAAAAAGAGAGGCATAAAGGTTAATCCTTTAAAATGCTAAGCATTTAGAGATGAAAAACTTAACAAGTTTGAAAAAAGTGCAAAGATTGAATAGTTTTATACCCTTAAAATTTATTAAATTCCATTTTGATGACATAATGAATAAACCTATAAAAGTATCAATAAACCAAGAAAACTGTGAAAAAGCTTAGGGTAGGTATTTAATCATGCAAAATGTAATTTGAAGGTAAAAATAAGTATAATTGGACTAATTATAGTATTGTATGAAATTAGAATTAAAGTAATTTTTGCAAGCAAATGTTAGAAGAAATATTTTCCAAACTACCTTTGAACAAACCAAAAATGATGAAACTACTTTTCACTTCCTTAAAAACCCAATCAATTTTATTTTTCCCCTTTTTCCTTACAAGCACCACCGACATCTCCTCTTTCATTTTCAAATTTTTCTTCTTGTAAATTCTTGAAAGAATTAGGCTAAAGTGACAAGGAATCATCATCAATTCACTCTTAACTAAGGTATAATCCAATGATTGTGAGTTTAAGCATTGAGATTTTGTCAAATTTTATTGATAAGGTGGAATTAAGGATTTTGAGTAAATTTGGTCTTGTGTATGTTAGGGACAAGCTACCATATCTTTAGTTGAGCCTAGTTTCCTTAATTTCTCTAGATTTAAGATAAATAGATAATCTACTTACTCCATAAAGGTTCTTAGGTTTGTTGAAAATATGAATTGTAACTTGTTAATTTTGTATTTATTTAACAAATTAAGCTAGGATGGTATACTTATGAATAGTTTGAGTTAGGTAAAGATGGAAAATGTTTATATGAGCTATGTAAAGTTGCATTTATAGAAAATTGTGAGGTTGCATGTTGATTGGAAGAAGGTTTGGTTAGTTTTTTGCATTGTTTTAAAATTTTCTAGAAACTCCAAAAATGGTACTTGAGTACTGCCTTGAAATGGATAGTACTCAAGTGTTGTATTCGAGTACTTAGGATTCCTAGGTTTTAGTTATTTAAGTAATATGCTCGAATACAAGGTCATTCTTAAAAGCATATATTTAAGTATCATACTCAAGTATTAGGCCTCTTTATTGCTTTGTAAAGAGAGTACTTGACTATAGTACTCAAGTATGAACCTAATGCAGAAAGTCTATACTCAAGTATTATAATCAATCACTGTAAAGTTTATACTAAAAATTAAACTAAAATGTCAAATTTTTATAAAAGGATGGTTTCATGCCTAAATCACTATAATTAAATGAATGTATTACAATGTGAAATTGAAATAATAAATTGAGTGGTTGACTTAAATCATATTGAATTTGGTTAATGGATTTTGTTTAGTGGATGGCAGAAGGGATAAAGTTAGGATTGTGACTAATAAATACTTGGAGGGATAAGGTTAGGATTATAACTAATATTTCGAGAGGCATAAAGTTGATTTACTATTATTATTTGTATATTATATGTTCTATTTGATACTTGTTGATGGTAATTATGTTTTACTTTGTAAAATGAATGAAAATATGCATACATATATATATTTATATATATTCTTATTTAGTAAATTATCTACTTACTGGGCTTTAATTTTTATTTTTTTTCCTTTAAAATGATTTTAAGTGACCAAGGTGAAGCTCCACAACCACCACTGATAGTCTAAGAATAGTGTGATGATAGGAGCAATCATAATTAGGTAATAGAAAAAAAATAGTATAAATGCTAGCTCAGGTTTCTTTTAGGCATAATCTTGTAAATAGTTAAGTGTGTGTTAGCTAAACTTTAATTTAAATAATGCTTTGATAAATGAATGTAATAGTATTTAATTAAATAATTATTTACCCACAGTCGACTTAGTTATCGTTATGTGATGACACCAGCATAGGGCTAGATAGGCTTGTGGTTACTAGTAATGGGAACTTTGCTAGTCATAGCTAGGCGGATCATGACAAAGTTAGTATTAGAGCATAATTCTAACAATTAGGTAGAGGAAAATAGGCTAGGATAGGATGAGTGGGATAAAAGTTTCGTTACTTGATTAGGTGTTAGTCAAAACTATATTAGTAGTACATGCATGTGTAGGAATATATATCATCAATACCATTTCGACAAACCTTAAAGTTTTGAAATGGTGGTGGCAAAACTTTTTGTAAGATAATATATTAGAATAACTATATGTAGGAATGTGTCGTTATGAAATTGAACAATTGAACTTCCTCTTAATATAAGCTATGCAAATTTTAAAACTTACAAAGCTATGATCTAGGGGATGGTGAATCATCCAAAGGGTCATAGGTTTATAGTGGTACTTATAAGAGTAACAATAATAAAAACATACCTTTATGGGCTACCTTTTTTTTGCCAATAATTACTATTTGATATGGCCCATGTTCTTTGCTAAGATTAGGACAACATTAGGATTAGGAGGATCAAGCCTCTAGTCATGAAAAAGAGAAAGAACTAACTCTATCAAAAGAAACTTTCATTAATAAACTCTATCATTAATTCCTTTAACAAGTTGAAGCCTTCTTGATTCACTGGACCTAACTTTAATATTAACTCTTATTAGTTTCTTATTTAAATCAAGCATTATAAAAAAATGTTAACTTACTTTGATTTAATATTAATTGAACTTGTTGTTATCGATTTAAAGATGTAATTCATTTTTTGTTTATTGATATTATTAAAAATAATGATCCTTTCTTGTCACCTTTGACTTGGCCTACATTTTAATAGATTTTTGTTGATCAATTTTTACCTTCCAACGTTCATGAAGCTAAAATTTATGAATTTCACAATTCAAAACAAAGTTCTAAGTCTGTGAATGAATATGTGCTTAGTTTCTTCATCTGTCTTGCTATATAGGATATTTGATACCTAATAAGAAGATGAAAGTCCAAAAGTTTATTTGTTATCTTCATGACCATTTCTTCAACATTACACATGTTACAAAAGACATTACCTTTTAAGAAATTATTGATCAAACACTAGAAATAGAATATAAGCTCACTGATCGAGAGGAAAGGAAAATACAATCTAGTAGAAAATGTAGTAGGTTTGAAGGGCATAGTTAGTCATCCAATGTTGAAGGGATGCCTTCCTCTCACCTTTTTGAATTTGATAGAAGCCAATTTGCTTTAAATTTTCACCTTAGAAATACTTCTAGTGCACCTCCTAGAGGAAAAGGCTAAGGTCACTCTTTATCTTATTCATCATTTCCTAAGGTTCCTACAAATTTTGCTAGAGGAATGTATCAAAATAAAAGCAATTTCCTTGAGGAACTATTTAGATATGTTTAATATGGCAAGAAACATTTTGGTCCTTGCAATATGATGAATATTATTTGCTTTTAATATGGTCAACAAGGCTATAAGCAAAAAAGACTATTCAAGTAACCTTTCAAGCTTCAGTGTGAACTATCCTACTTTCCAATAAAACCTATGTATGAATTAAATAGTATCTTATAAACGCCAAATGTCACAAAGCTCCGGTAGCAGTGGTAACACTAGAGGAAGGAATTAATTGAGAAGTCAAGCAAGAGTTTTCACATTGACTTGGCAAGAAGCATAAGCCTCTAATGCTGTTGTTGTAGGTATAATTTCTATTAAAAACTTATCGACTTATGCTTGACTAGATCCAAGAGCTAAATATCCCTTTGTTTTTATGAATTTTCTTAAATTGTTGAACAAGCCTTATAGTAGATTGCTAAACTCATTGTTTGTATCAACAATAGTAGGTAGGACTTTGGTTGCTAATCATTTTGTAGAAAATTGCCTTATTTGTATCTATGATCAAATTATGCTTGTAAATTTGATTCTTTTGGAAATGTTAGATTATAACATCATTTTAGGTATAAACTAGTCATCAAAAATAGAAAGCTTAGATGGATTGTTTTTTTTTAAAAATCTCTTTTATTGTAAAAAGAATCTTTTTTATTGTCCTTTAGAGGGAAAGGAATTTTAGCATCAATGGAATCATCTCTAGCATCCAAGCTCAGAAACTTATCCATAGTGGATGTTTCATTTATCTCTATATACACGATCTCAAATATCCTTCTCTTAAAATTAGAAATGTCCTTGTTCTTCATGAATTTGTTAATGTATTCTTAAAAAATCTTCCTAATCTACCTCCAAACTATGAAATTGAATTCCATATTGAGGTTGCTTTGATAATTATCCTATTTTTATTCCTCTTTACCAAGTAGCTTTCCCTAAATTAAGGGAGTTGAAAAAGTAGTTATAAGAATTTTTTGATAAAGGTTTTATCTATCCTAGTTCATCTCTTTGAGGTGCTCCAGTTTCATTTGTAAAAAATAAAGATGGAACATTGTGTATATGCATTGCTTATCAATAACTAAATAAAGTCACCATAAAAATAAATACATTTCACCTTGAATTAATGACTTATTTAACTAATTATAAGGTGTTAAATGTTTTTCCAAGATTGATTTGTGTTTTGACTACCATTAATTTGAAAATCCAAGAAAAAATGATATTCCTAAAATAGCTTTCAAGACTTGATATAGTTATTATAAGTTTTTTTTGTCATGTCTTTTGGCTTTATTGATGTGCTTGGAGCTTTCATGGATTTTATGAATAAGATCTTCAAGCCATATGTTGATAAATATGTGATTCTCTTTATTACTAACATTCTTATTTATTGCAAAAATGAATTAGAATATGCTTAACATTTCTAAATTGTCTTACAAAATCTTTGTGAACATTAACTCTTTATGAAATTCTCAAAATATGAATTTTGGTTCAATAGTATAAAGTTCTTAGGGCATGTGATCTCTTATGATAGAATTCAAGTTTATCCTTAGAAAATTAAAGCAATTTAAAATTAACTTTAACCTACCACTATCTCTAAAAGTTGTAGTTTCCTTGGAGTGGCTAGATACTATTGTTAATTTGTTAAAGATTTCTCTAAAAGAGCTTCCTCATTGATAAAACTTACCCAAAAATGAATGAAAATTGAATTTCCTGATAAATATCAAAATAACTTCTAACAATTGGAAACCTACTTGACAATCACTTTAGTTTTAGCCCTTTCTTCAAGATTTAGAAGATTTTCTTTATATTGCAATGCTTTTAGAATTGGTTTGGATTGTGCATTGATGTAGTATGGGAAAGTGATCGCATATGCATCTTGATAATTAAAGAAACATGAGTTGAATTATCCAATTATAGGTCTTAAGATAATTGCAGTTGTGTTTGCCTTAGAAATCTAGCACCATTATCTAGATAGTGAATCTTGTAAAATATACATTGACCATAAAAGCTTAAAATAAATCTTTGATAAAAAAGATTTGAATTTGAGGCAATGCAAGTGAATGAAGTTAGTGAAAGGTTATAATTATACTATTCATTATCATCCATGAAAGACAAATGTTGCGGTTAATGCTTTAAGCAAGAAGTCATTAGGAACCTTAACTAATATTCAAACTAATGAACAAGTGATAATTGTTGCTCAAGTAGCAGTTTAATTTGTGTTGATGGGAAAGATCAAGCAATTGCAAAAGCAATGCCTTCAATACATGTCACTGAAAGAAGAAGTAATAGTAAATCAAAGTATAGAATTGATAATTGATGATCAAGGCATAATCCAGTGTCAACATCAATTTTAGGTTTTAATATGTGAACAAAATGAATTACTTCATTAAGCTCACAATTCTGCTTACATGATATATTAAAGTGTATCCAAAATATATCATGACTTGTAACAAAACTTCTAGGGGAAAGGATTAAAATGTGTATACTAGAATTTGAGTTAAAATGCCTTACTTGTCAACAAGTTAAAGTCAAACATCACCTTCCAATGTACACTAACCTTTTCCAATTCTTAAATAGAAGTGGGAAAGTATAACTATGAATTTCTTTGTTGGCCTTTTTAAGACTAAGAAAGGATTTGATTTGATTTAGGTGATAATTGATAGGTTGACCATACGACTCTATTAAATTTTAGTATGACTTTTCTTCTTCAAATAAATAACCAATTTGAATAAATAATTTAGATTTTTGAAGATATGTTGTGAGTCTTTACCATTGAATCTAAGGTTAACTAGAAAAAAAACCCATCTTTAATTCAATTTGTGTATAATAACCACTACCAATCTTCCATAAAAATGGCCTTGTACGAAGCTTTGTCTGGTAAACATTGCAAACATTCAAGAGGATGGTTTGAATTAGGAGAGGTGAAGCTTTTTGGTCTTAATCTTGTATTTGATGCATTTGAAAAAGTGAAGATTATTCAAGATAGATTGAAAACTACTCTAATTTGTCAAAAGTCATCTGTAGATAAAAAAAGAAAGAATTTTAGGTTAGGGATCTTGTGTTTCTAAAAGTCTCTCCTATGAAAGGAGTAATGCAATTTGGTACTTACATTACATTAGTCCATTCCCAATTATCCAGTCATTAGATTAGTTACTTATCACCTTGAATTACTAAATGAATTGCATTATATTCATCCAATATTTCATATCTCAATGCTGCAAAAATATCTACTTGATCTTTCTCATGTCATTTAGTATGAATCACTTAGATAGATTTGAAATTTTTATTTGAAGAATGACTAGTTGAAATCCTAGATCATTAAATTCACAAATAGAGACCTAAAATAATCCTTTCTATGAAGATTCAGTGGGAAAGGAAGTGACTTGGGAATTTGAAGATAGAGTAAGAAAGAAGTATTGGTATATTTTTAGTAAGCCTAATAATTAAATATCTTATGCTTTTTCGATAGTTAGTTTCTAAGAATGCAATGACGAATTCTTTGAAGAAAGGAAGAGCTGTTATACCTCTAAAATTTATTAAATTTCATTTTAGTTATATAACCAATAAACTTGTAGAAGTATAAAAAACTAGTAAAATTATAGAAAGGCTTAGGATAGATTTAATTATGGAAAATGTAGCTTAACAGTAAAAATTAGTATAATTGGACTACTTATAGTATTATATGAAATTAGAATTGAAGTAGTATATGTAGGGAAAGGTTAGAAGTGATATTTCCTAAATTGCTCTTAAATAAACCAAAGATAACAAAACTACCCTTCACCTCTTTAAAAACCAAATTATCTTTCTTTTCCTCATAAGCATCACCAACTTCTTCTCATTCATTCTTTTTTCAATTCCAAACTTTCCTTGTAAATTCTTGCAATAATCGGGCTAGAGTGACAAGAAATCATTATTAACTCATTAACTCATTCTTAACTCAGGTATAATCCTATACTTGTGAGTTTAAGCTTTGGGATTTTATCAAATTTTATTGATAAGATGGAATTAAGGATTTTGAGTAAAATTGGTGATTACCATCTCTCTAATTGAGTCTACTCTCCTTTGTTTCTCTAGATTTAAAGTAAGTAGATAATCTACTAATCTTATAAAGTTCTTAGGTTTGTTAAAAATATGAATTGTTACTTGTTAATTTTGAGTTTGTTTAATAATTGATTTAGGATGATGTACTTGTGAATAGTTTAAGTTAGGTAAAGGTGGAAAATGTTGATATAGGCTGTGTAGAATTGTATTTATAGAAAATTCTAAGGTTGCATATTGATAGAAAGAAGGTTTAACTAGTTTTTAGCATTTTTGTGAAATTTTTAGAAACTCTAGAAATATTACTTGAGTATAGTACTTCAGTATTCCCTTGAAATAGATAGTACTCAAGTACCATATTCGAGTACTTAGGACTTCTAAGTTACTAACTTCAGTTACTCAAGTAGTGTATTTAAATATAAGGCTATTCTTAGAAGCTTATATTTAAGTACTTAACTTGAGTATTGAGCCTCTTTGTTGCTTTGCAAAAAGAGTACTAGTTTATAATACTTGAGTATAACCCTAATATAAGGAGTTTATACATGAGTATTATAGTCGATTACTATAAAGTTTATACTAAAAATTGAACTAAAATGTCGACTTGTTATAGACATATTCATATACATGTGTATACATGATTGATTTATTATGTAGTATACTAGATGGTTTCATGCCTAAATTATTACAATTGAATGAATATAGTGCAATCCAAAATTAAAATAATAAATTGAATGGTTAACTTAAATCATGTCAAATCTAGTTAATGGATTGTGTTTGGTGGATGTTGAAAGTGATGAAGTTAGAATTGTAACTAATAAATACCTAAAGGGACAAGGTTGGAATTGTAATAGATATTTTGTGAGGCACAAGATAAATTTACTATTATTATTTGTATGTTGTATGCTTTGTTTGGTACTTGTTGATGGTAATTATGTTTTACTTTGCATGATGATTGAAAATATGTAATATAAAAACACGCACATATATTCTTATAAAGTAAATTATTTGTTTACTAGAACTTCGAATCTTATTATTTTCCCTTAAAATGATTTCAAGTGAGCAAGGTGAAGCCTCATAACCACCATTAACAATCCAAGAATGGTGTAATGTTAAGAGCAAGCATTGTTAGACAATAGAAAAAACTAGTTTAGGTGCTAATTAGGGTCTTTTAGGCATAATCTTGTAAATAACTAAGTGCATGTTAATTGAACTTTAATGTAAATAATGTTTCAATAAATGAATGCAATAGTATTTGATTAAATAATTACTTAGCCATAGTTGACTTAGTTATCATTATGTGATGATGCCAGTATAAGGCTAGATAGACTTGTGGTTATTAGTAATGAGAACCATGCCAATTATAGCCATGCAAGTCTTGACAAATGCTCAGGTTACTGCTTTAACTAGATTTTTACCATGGTAACTATTTACAACATTCTTCAATTTGTAATTGTTAATACTTGTTTATTGATCTTCCTCAATTAAAAAAGTTGATCATTCCTAAAGTTGGTTGATAAATGCTTACTATTCTACAAAATCCTAAAGGGATCAAAAGAATTCGAATGAGATCAAACATATGAATGTGCTTTCTTAAACCTAAAAAACTTCTTAGCTTCCATCTATACTATTAAAACCCAATTTAGGGGAATAGTTGTACTTATATCTTGCCACTATAAAAAAGATGTTAGTGTAGTCTTGATCAAGGAAGTTGAAAATGAACAATGACTAATCTACTTTGTGAGTAGAGCACTCCATAAATTAAAATTTAATATTAAAAAAAATTAAAAAAATTAGCTTTTATCTTAACAATGGCATCCTAAAGATAAATTTATTTCCAATCACATTAAATTGTTACTAGAACTGATCAACCAATAAAGTAGATTTTGCATAAACTAGATATAGCTAGGTGGCTAGTCGCATGGTCAATGGAGTTAATTGAATACAATTTGATCATTGAACTGAAGAAAGCAATTAAAGCCTAAGCCTTGGCAAACTTTGTGGTTAAGATGACTAAGCTTGAGAAACCATAAAAGAAACATACTAACCATTTATTTGGAACTTATGCATTGATTGTTCCTCTAATAAAAATGGTAGTGGTGATAGAGTCATTCTTAAAGAATTGGATGAAGTTACCATTGAGTATGCACTAAATTTTGATTTCAAAATAACAAATAACTAGATAAAATATAAAACTTTGATCACAGGTTTGAAGTTTGCAAAGGAAATGGGTGCAAAAGCAATCCTTATGAAAAATGATTCCCAGCTAATGGTTGGCTAGATAAATGGGACATATGAAATAAAAGTTCCTTGCCTAATGCAATATATTGATAAGGTCAAGGATTTGATAGCAGATTTTAATGATTTCAAGTTAAGTAAATCCCTCATGATAAGAATAATTGAGAAGATGCTTTATCAAAATTGGTCACCATTAAGGTAATAATTAACAATTGCATAGTTCTTAAAAAAATGATCACCTGACTACTAATAGAGGAAGTTAAGGTGATGAATGTTGACTAGTTGATATCATGGATGGACCTTATGAAATCTTTCTTGGAAAAGCAAGAATTACTTAAGTATCACTTTAAAGTTAAGTGATTGAAGAAGAAAGTAGCCTTATTTTTTTATTGAAAATGGTTAGTTGTATAAAAGAAGATTTGCTTTACTAGTATTAAGATGCCCTAATCCAGATGAAGCTAATTACGTTCTATGTGAAATACATGAAGGCATTTATGGAGCCATATATTAGGATCTTCCTAAGCATAAAAAGCTATTTGATTAAGATATTTTCAGCTTTCCATGAAAAAGAATGCATTAGAGTTTGTTCAAAAGTGTGAGTGATATCAATTAAATACAAAAGTCCTTTGAATACCTACAATTGACTAGAAAATAATAGCCTTATCATGGCCTTTTTCTTAGCGGGGAGTTAACTTTTGGGAGGCCTTTACTTATGGCTAAAAAGTAGCTAAAATTTTTTAGAGTAACAATAAATTATTTTACTAAATAAATTAAAGTAAAACCATTAGCTACTATTATTGCTAAAAATACAAAAAATTATGGAAAAGTGTTATTTGCAGATTTAACATATTGAAGATCGTACTTAGTAATGGAGCTCAATTTATGAGTGAGTCCTTTAAAAAGTTTTGTAAGGAACTTCACATTACCTAAAGATTACAGTTAAGTTGAGTTGGCCAATCATATCATATTAGATGAATTGAATAAGAGATCGAAAGGATAAAAAAAAAAGTAAGGGGACTGAAAAGTTACCAATTATTTTGTAATCTTATAGGATGACCATTCAAAAACCAATAAATGAAACTTCTTTTTAGATCACATATGGTATAAGACCCTCATTCCTAAATAGGGGAACTAAGTGAAAAAGCTAAACAATATTTTGAAAATGAGAATGATGACTTGATGAGAAAGGGTTTAGATTTGGTTGTTGAAGTGTAAATGAAGAATTTTGATCATACAATGGCATTGACTTTTAAAGTTATGATAAATATTAGTGTTTGTCATTACATCACAAAGACAAATTTGCTTGATATCCATTGATTGTTGTATCCTTTTGGCCACGATATCAAGTGTTGTTCTATCTTAGCCATCATATCCATCAATCACTCTATCATCTTGGCCTCGATATCTATTGGCCACCCTATTATCCTATCCTTGATATTCATTGGGACTTAGTCATAATTTTCTCAATTTAAAGTCTTAGTCATGATTTTTATAATTCAAAAAGACTTAAGTCATATTTTTTGTAACTTATCACAAATTTTTTTCTATAACTCATTATTCTGTGTAAGCAATAATCGTGTTGAGAGTAAAGACAATTTCTTAAGCCCAAGTAAAAGAGGCTGTCTTACAAAAATTTATAATTAATCAATAATAAGAAAATAACAAACTTCTCATTCACAGGTTAAAGTTTCATTACATTTAGCATAGTTCCATTATAAAATGTTGGTACTACCAAAAGCTAGAACATATATTCAATAATTTTTCTTTCCTATCCCCCTTAATCACTATCCTGTCTATTCCTTCACTCGTGTTCTCTCCTTTTGGTTAAGCAACTTCAATAACAACTTAAGTTTGGTTTTCAATTTTAAACCGACCTACTTCAACAAAATTATCTTTAACTGCGTTTCCCCTAGATTCCCTTGTTGAGGCTAATCATTAGTGACCACATTCTTGGGTGGCTGCTCAATTTCTGTGTAATCAGTTCTCTCTTCCTCTCCTGCATTATCAATCTTAGTTGTCTCTTCTTCATCAGCCTCCTTCAGCAGGTCGGCTGACTCCTTCTAAATATCCATTACATCAAAGTTTAAATCAAGGTACAGTGTTTGGGCCTGCTTTTTAGCTAGTGCGAATGCCTTCAAGTTACCTTCCAAAACTAACTTTGCCACTTCGTCATACTACTTATTAAGACCCAGTAACTAATTTCAACTTTACATTTTCAGCAACAGACTGACTGACTATGTCTCTCCATTTTTTACAATCCGTATCATGGTTGTTTCTATTCCATGAGGTCAAATTCCTCTTTAGTCTTGTCTCTATGACTGTTCACCAAATTTATCTTTTTCTTCTTTGGTTCGACCTCCTTCTTCGTCGAGGCCACTAATTCCTTTGGTTTTTTTCGACTTACTCTCCAAGCTCTTGATAATGGTATCTTATTCAACGATCAACTTGTCCTTATGATTAATAGACTGTTCAAGATCGTTTGTCAATTTGGCAGACTGATCATACAACTATTTCAAATTAGCAAGCTCCTACTGTAATTGATGAAATTACGCGTCATTATTTTTGTGAGATCGGTAGAAGTCCTCTAGGGCTTTGATCTTCTTGTAAGTAATTCGGTCACTTACATTACATCTTAGCTTTTGATTATAGTTTTGAGCAAAAAATGGATTAAACCTCTTTTATCACACTTTTGCTCTAACCGTTGGGAATCTTTTAAGAATAAAAGTTGACCGACCCCAAAATGAATATAATTCGTCCCTTTCATGTATAAACTTTTCAAGTAATAGCCTGATGATCCATCTTTGAGGTTCTAAACTAACGGGAATAATTATGATTTTAAATTGCGGTTGCAGTCGTGATATCGCGTAATGCGAAAAAATACAAAAAAATGCGGCTGTCATGGAGTGCAATTGCGGAGAAATGTGGACACGGTATGGTCCGCAACCGCAATATTACGGGCGATATTGCGGTTGCGGACCGTTTTTTAAAACCCTGGGAATAATTCTTTTAGAATGTTCTTACCTACATTACGTTCATTAGGCAAATGAGTGCTGTAATAGGGCATTTCTTGAGAGGATCGAGAAGATACCCCTGATTGCGTTGGTATTGCTAGTGGGTGACCTGTATGCTGGGGAGTGATCGCACTATTTTCCAAGTTGTGCTGAGAGGTAGTAGTTTATCTGGTGGAAGGGTTTGCATCTTTTATGTTTTTGGATAACTCCTTCGTTTTGTCTTTGCTTTTAGATGGGCACAACTATTGAACAAACTAATCTATTGAGGAGGGTTTGACGACATTGTGGAATGATTAGTTGCACATTTTTCATGAACAGGATGCTATTACGATTAGTCTTGTCGAGGTCTCTTTACGTAAGCTTTATTTCGTGTATTTTTTCCTGATCACTTGCTAAAAGTTGATCATCCTCTCATTCTGCCACCTTTGGACTCCTTCTTTATAGGTGAAGTCTTTGCAAGACTGGCCTTTTGATTGATCAATTCTTTGATCTTATCCATCGAAAGATCTTCCCCAAACAAATAGATTCCTAAATGGTAGAAATAACAAGACTGTTAGAAACTAGTAGTAAACACTTCAAATATAAGGAAAAATTTTAAAAATTACTTTCACATATACTTGGAACTTCTGGATATCTAAGGGACCGCGGCCTTGATCACTTCGTTCACCTTATCAATAATCATTTTATCCATTTGTCAAGGGATGCCTTTTTTTGACAATGTTAGGTTGGGAGTTGGGACCATATAACCGGGAATAGGGTCAGACCATTCCGATGAATCCAACAAGGACGTTCTCTAGGTCGAGCACAAACTTTGAAACATAATTCCTTCCACTTATGAATGCTGGAATTTATCCCAGCCCCAGCCCCAGCCCCTTGTAAGACTAAAAAAAAGGGAAAAAAAGAAAAGAATGCTGGAATTTAAGTGATCAAAGATATGTCTGCCTTATCTTTAGGTTATGTTGGTCCATGATATGCTACTCTTGCATGCATTCCGGAAGAGGTAAAAAAAAAAGTTGTTCACTGTCAACCCTAATCCTAGACCAATCACCAAAAATTCATCACATGCCAAGAGTAGCTAACCATTGAAGACTATTTATGGTGGAGCTATGTTTAGTTTTTTGAAGGATGGTCTATTGGAAAGGCGTAAATAAAGGTCTGGCACTGACCCTTTCAACAAGCTCTTCATAGAATAGAAAAAAAATATTTTGAGTCATAGCTATAAACTTGTTCGTCCTTCTTGGCTTGTTCAAAGGAGGTGTTAGCCAATCTAATGTGAGAAGGATGACCTCCCTTATATAGATTAACTATTTTCCTTGCATCCAACCATCCCACCGAGGAGTTCCATGACTTCATATCTAAATGGACAAACCCAATCAACTCTATACCACCCCCTACATGGCATGCTCTATCGTTTATTCGATTATCTCAAGATTGGTAGGGCGCAAAAGGATGGAGATAGGCTACCTCATAATTTTCTTCTATGAAGCCTATGAAATTGAGTTCTTGCGAAGAAGTGCTGTGAAGATTGGTGAAACTATTCGTCTCTCTTTGGAAAACAAACGCATTGGTGTCTGTAACTCCCTCAGTTAAGGAAACTGGTAGGTTGACTAGAGTAACAATTCTTTGGTTGGTGCCAAAATCTAACATAATAGTTTGGTTGATTGTTTCTTCGGTCATATTGGTGACTACCTTTTCAACCATTTCGGTTATTGTCTTAGCTCATTTGCAGCACGTTAAAACCAGTGAAGCACCTAGTCCCATTAATTCATTTGACGATCCCTTAGGCATGGAAATGTTCATAACAAAAGCTAACTAGTAAAAAGAAAAATGGACAGTGAAATTTGAAACAAATGTACCTACATTTAAATAGAATGAATCAATATTGTTGAAAATGTGCCTAAAATAGTTGCAACATGGGATGGATTACTTAATCTTTAGGAGTTTATTATTTTTGTTCCTTATGACCTAGTCTTTAGGAGTTTGTTAGTTTTTTTTTTTTCCCAAAAGATTAGGATTTTGAAGCCAATCCTAAGAATAAGGGATGCATTTGAATCTTTGTTAAACTTTAGCTCTATTTATAGAGTCATGCAATGAAGGTTTATGATCATCCTCCATATAACATAACTTATTTCCTTCTTTTAAAACTTTTTGCTCTTACAACAACAAATTGGTATCAAAATATAATGGAAGTCGATACATCATCCACAACTGTTGCACCACTAGTTTTTGATGGTGACAACTATGAAGCTTGCGCTATCAGGATGATAGTTCATTTTGAAATATTGGATATTTAGGAGGCTATAAAAAAAGACTATGAAGTTTTTCCATTACCTAAACCCCATGATGGCTTAGTTGAAGAATCATAAAGAGAGGAAAACTAAAAAGTCCAAGGCCAAGGCTTGAATTATGAACTTGAAGCCTGCTAAGGACATCTAGGATTATCTCAAATTAAAATATTAAGGCAGTGAAAGAACAAAAGGCATGTAGGTACTCAACCTAATTAGTGAATTTGAGATGCAAAGAATGAAGGAGTTAGGAACTATTAAAGTTATGTCGATAGGTTATTAAGCATTGCAAACAAGGTGCGACTTCTTAGTAAGGATTTTCCTGATGAAAGAATTGTGCAAAAATGCTAGTCGCTATACCAAAAAAATATGAATCCAAGATATCATCATTAGAAGAGTCAAAAGATCTATCAAGTATCTCTTTAGGAGAATTAGTACATGCTTTGCAGGCACAGGAGCAAAGGAGAATGATGAGACAAGAAGAGACAATACAAGGTGCTTTTCATATAAAAGCACACAACTCAAGAAGAGGCAAAGACAAGAAGAACAACAAGAAACTTGAAAGCACAAACAAACAACAGGATGATAATTTTCCACCTTGTCCACATTGCAAGAAAACAAATCACTTTTAAAAAAAATGCTAGTGGAGGCCTGATGTCAAGTGTAGAAAGTGTGGCAACATGGGGCATGTGGAGAGGATCTGTAAGTTTCAATAACTTGAGGAGGCAAAGGTGTCCAGAGAGCAACATCAAGAAGAACAACTCTTTGTTGCAACATGTTTTGCTACAAGTAATAGTTTTAGTGATTTTCGGCTAATAAACAGCAACTGCACTAACCACATGACCAATGACCAAAATCTTTTTAAAAAGCTTGACAAAACCATTGATTCCTAAGTAAAAATTGGAAATAATGATTTCATCTCAATCAAACAAAAAGGAATAGTGGCTATAGAATGTTTGTCAAGTTAAAAGTCTATCATTAAAGTTTTATATATGCTCAATATTGATCAAAATTTGCTTAATGTTGTACAACTAGTTGAAAAAGGCTTCAAAGTCATATTTGAAGATAAATGGTGCTTGATCAAAGATGTGAAAGGTAAAGATGCATTTAAGGTGAAAATGAGAGCTAAAAGCTATATTTTAAATCTAATGGAGGAGCAAATAGCTTTTTCTAGCACTATAAGTAATGTTGAATTATGGTGTAAGAGGCTTGGACACTTCTATCATGTTGGAACTTTATACATGTAGAAACATACTTTGGTGAGAGGTGAATTGTTGTTCAAGACAAGTTAGTTAATTGTGTGGCTTATCAATATGGCAAGCAAATTAGAAGACCATTCTTTCAAACAGAATGGAGAGCAATGCGCAAGTTGTAGCAAATACACATGAATGTTAAAAGACCTAAAAAAATTACCTTTAAATGGTAATAAATACTATAGTACGTTTATTGATGACTACACCATATTTTACTGGATTTATTTCCTTAAATCCAAATTTAAGTTTGCTAATATATTTTGGAAATACAAAGCATTGGTAGAAAATCAAAGTGGTTATAGGTTTTACACGATAAGATTAGATAATGGGAAAGAATATACAAATGAAACCTTTGATAGATTTTATGAAGAAGCTGATATTGAGCACCAATTTACTGCACCTTACACCCTATAATAGAATAGTGTAAGTGAGAGAAGAAATTGAAGTGTTATAAAAATGACAAGATATATGTTGCATGAAAAGGAGCTACTAAAAAAGTTATGGGCAAAAGCTGCAAACACTACCCAATATTTTTACTAAATAGGCTGCTAACCAGAGCTTTTTAAAAGAAAGAAAAAACTCTATTTGAAGCCTAATTCAGATACAAGCTAGATTTATAGAATCTAAAAATTTTTGGTTATGTTTGTTTTTCTTATGTGCCATAGGCTAAAAGAGACAAACTTGACAATAAGGTAGAGCCAAAAGTTTTCATTGGGTATAGTAGTAATTCTAAAGCTTACAAAATTTTCCAATCATAAATGAAAAGATTCATAAGCAAAAATGTCAAATTAATGGAGGATAAACAATGGAGTTAGGAAAAGCTAATAAAGAAATAGTTGTAAAAAATTCCACCACATTTTAATGATGATGTAGATGACGTACTAGTCAGAGGAACAATGTTTTTATCTGAAATTTATGAAAGAAGTAATGTCACTATCCTAGAACCTACAAAATTCAAAGAAGATGAAAAAGATGATAAATAGATTGATGTTATGAAGGAAGACTTGAAGATGATTGAAAAAAATGACACATGGAAGCTAGTGGATAGACCATAACACAAACAATCCATAGGAGTTAAATGGGCTTATAGAACTAAACTTAATGCAAATGGTTTTATAAACAAATATGAAGCTAGACTAGTGGTGAAGGGATATACTTAGCTGTTTGGAGTAGATTTTTTAAAAACATTTGCTCTAGTTGCATGCCTTGATACAATCAAAATGTTATTTACCTTGATTATGCATAAAAGATGGAAAGTTTACCATTTAGATGTAAAGTTTGCTTTCTTAAATAGTTATTTGCAAGAGGAGATATTTGTTGAGTAGCTAGAGGCATTTCAAGTCAAGGAATAGGAGGAGAAGGTCTACAAGTTAAAAAAAGCCTTGTGTGGTCTTAAATAGGCCCCTAGAGCCTGGTATAGCATAATTAATGATCATGCCTTCAAGATTATGCCCGTGAAAAATAAAATAAAATAAATAATTAACTAAATCCGTTAATTTACTTATCTGCTTTTACTTAATCAATACTTAATTACATAAAATGTATAATTTATTATACGTGTCGCACCATTATGTTTTTGAGTTTATTTTATTTATTTCATTGCTGAGCAGTTTCGCATTAGGCTTGCTATTTGCTTGCTTTAGCTTGCGTGACATGTTAGTTTTTTTGGCATTAACGTGTGACATGATAAGATATCATATAACATTTATTATTTTATAATTCAAATAGTATTAAATTAATTTTTAACATATTTAAAATATTTTTGTATTAAAAAATATATTGTATTATATTTATAATATTTAGTGATATAGTATTTAAATTATAAATAATAGAATTGAGTGATTAAATAAAGAAAATGTGCGATGAAGTATGTAAAAAAAGAAATAAATAGTGTTTGAATTGAAAATTCTTGACAAAATCTTAATCAATATATATTTAATTTAAAATATGACACTTAAAATTAATATTATGATATAAATAAAATTTATATTTATAATACTTAATATTTTTTATTTTTTATTTAAATAAATTACATTTCATTTAATTAAATTACTTAATATATCATTGTAATATTTAATTTTTATATTATTTTACATTTTATTCATACTTTTTCTTCTATTTAATAGAAGATTAATGCATAAAAGACATAAAAGAATTTTTATAATTAAAACTACACTGTGTGATGTTTATAAACTATTTAGTGATTAAGTATTTAAAATGTAAATAATAAAGGTGAATAACAAATAAATGATATAAAATGAAGTGAATAAAAAAATAGAGTGTGCGTAGTAAATTTCTGTGAAAACCTACTTATCTATTTATCTACCTATATCTCGTATTTTTGCCACATGTCACTCTAATATGCCTTTAAGCTGCTTTGTTTCCATTTGTTTCTGCTCCGATGGTTTTTGTCAGAAAAATTGGGGGTTAATAGCTATTAAGGCAAGGAAGAGTGTTGAAAATGTGCCTAAAATAGCTGTAACATAGGATGGATCACTTAGTCTTTAGGAGTTTGTTATTTTTGTTCCTTATGACCTAATTCTTAGGAATTTGTTAGTTTTGTGTTTTTAAAGATTAGGATGTTGATAGTCAATCCTACGAATAAGAGATGTATTTGAATTTCTATTAAACTTTAGTTTTACTTGTTGAGCTATGCAATGAAGGTTTATGATCATCCTTCACATAACATATTTTATCTCCTTCTTCTAAAACTTTATGCTCTTACAACAACAAATATACAAAAAACCAAATTCTGATATCAGAGAAACATGAAGTAGGATAAATCTTGCAAGAATGAAAAAGGAAGGTCGTAAACTTAACACCGTTAATTGATTGTTTGATAACAATCCAATGAAAACGTTATAGAAAAAAAAGAATATCAAAATAGTAGGAAATTAACCCTATACGAGAAAGAGCCCCTAGAATTGTAAGTAAATTTATTTCTAACTTATGAAAAGGAAAAAAAGAGTGAAAAAAGAGAGGGCAAAATAAATTGAAAATGAAGTATATACCTTGGTGAATGAAAGAGAAGTTCAATGATAATATTTCCCAGAAGAATGTTGGAAATGATAATTTGAACTACGCTAATGATAAAGATGATGTGTTTAACAAAGAGGGTGAATGGTGTGTTTGAACTTTTGAATTGGTAAAAGATCCACTATATATATTTATATATATAGCATTACAAACGACCTTGATTTAGATCTATTGTCTACATCCAACATTATGGATCATTATCACACGGATCAAAATAATAAACACCTGAATTGAATGGCTCCAAAGAACTATCACTTGGATTAATAGTGAATCTAATGAATGGGATAGATTGTAATCTTGGAAACATGATTTGATGGCTTAAATTAATAAACACAATAACTAAAGTCTCATAATATTGTGTGCACAAATCCTAAATAAATCATTACAGTTGTTATAATCCAGGTGCATGTCCCATAGATGTGTACGCGATAATGAAGTGTGCGGTCTACAAATCTTTGGAATAATCTTGTGCTCAACTGATTATATCGATTAGTTTCATAAAACATCAAAATTAAATACTAATATCTTTCGAGTTATTACATCGCTTAATTAAGTCTTGCCACACTTTTTTTTTTGGAGGGGGATTAAATGATGAACACCACTACTTGGGCTTGACCAGCTAGCTACTATGGGCCAACCGATCCACTATTCTGTGTCCAAAGGATAAACTATCCACTATTGCTGAAGAAGGCTAACTTGTAAGCCCATGATGACCAACAACATGTGATATCAGTAAATGGGTATGATCGATCGTATTCAATTGTAACAATCGGATGAAACCAAATGCCAAAGGGGGTTAACTATTCGAGCATCCAGACACCATTGTTAAACTTAGTCAAAAGACCTTGTTGCCCTTTGGAGAATCTTCTATTGCTATAGAATGACTCGTCTATCTTTGATGTGGTCTTCCCTATAAATACTAGTCAAGTGAACAGGGTACGTTCTCTAGTCTCTCATTCTCCCTACTTTGCATCTATTACTCTCTTACTCGAATTAACTTGTCCGTCGGAGGGCTAAAAGCGAGTCCACCACCAGTGCTTGGCTTGTTACAAGTGACGAATAGTTCTCCTAGGTGATCTTTTTGCCGCATTGAACCAATCACTTCTGATTTTCATAAGTTCTAATTAACAGATTATTTCAAGTATAAAATATATGTTTGTGAACGTTCAAAAAAAAAAAAAACTAGTTACTTTAATTTAGCCACTCAAAAAATTAAAAAAAAGATAATTAAATTATGCTCACTTTCATTGAAATTCAATTTAATTATATTCCAATCTATTTTATTTTTAGAAATGTACCCTCATCTTTTTTATTTTTCTAAAGCAAAGGAAGTGAGTGTATCTTAAAAATAAAATAGAATAGATGTGAATCTATAGTTATAAAAATATAAAAGATTTGAATGTAATTAAGTTGAATTTTACAGGAGACAAGCATAATTGCTTAAGAAAAACATTTGAAGTGATTTACCGTTCCTTGGTATTTTGGCAAGATAACACTTTAGTTAAGAAAATAAAATTACGGGCTGACTTATTCAATAGACGTGATTCCAAAGTTAAATAAATGATACAACTACAATAATAAGAGAAAAATAAAATTACGTGTCCAACTAAGGATTGGGAATCCTTTGAACTGTTGGTGATGATGAATATAGATCATTTACGTAATAATCAAGAATATTTTTATAATAATACTTGAAAAAATAGTTAACACTAATCGCTCAATTCTGGCATATAGGTTATAATTATTTTCATGTATCATATGGCTTGGAGCAATACTATCTATTTGATCATCTGTGGTCATAGGCCCCATTGTCGTAAATGCCAAATGTTTATATTCTGTTCTCTATTAATTACATCTCTCCCATTCAAGAAACTAGTTTACCACCCGGGGCACAGGTGACCGTTATTTTTCAAAAATATAAATATAAAATTTTTCATAATATTATAATAATTGTGATACTATTATTTTTATATTAAATTATTATTATGATAAAAGAATTTTTTTATTATAGAAATAATTTAAGTAATTATAAAGTTTGATAAAAAATTATATTGATTGAATTAATTGATTACTATTCTATTTTTTAATAAAATTATTTAAAAATTTAATTTAAAAATATTTAAAATTTATCAATATTTTTTATAACAATTTTTAAGTAGAATATTGCAATTTAAATTTAAAATGCATCAAATAAGATTTCATTAAAAGTTTGTAACTCAAATTCTATTTTTATTATTTATAGTTCAAACATTAATATCATAAAATAAAATGTATATAACATGATATATTTTATTTGCATTTTAGATACCAATAATAATGAGTAACACAGATATAAAATAATATGTTTTATTTTATTACAAAATACTATAAATATGTTATTGATTTAATTTAATTTAATTATTTAATTACATATTATATTATTAACTCTTATTTTATTTTATAATTCAAAAACCATTTCTCTTCTATTCATGCTCATTCTTATTATTATTTGATAAAATAATAATTATTACTTACTATAGTATTTGCTCTAATAGTTATTATTTACACTAATAATTATGCATTTCATTTTATTATAAATATGTTATTAATTTAATTGAATTGAATTATTTGATCGTATATTATATGTCAAATTCTTATATTATTTTATAACTCATGTTATTTTTTTTTGGTACTCATTCTTATTCTTATTTAAAAAAAATATTACTTACTACTATATTTATACTAATAATTATTAATTATGGTAATAACTATGCATTTTATTTTGCCATAAAATATTATAAATAAATTATTGATTTAATTTAATTAAATTATTTAACTATATATATATATTATATTTTTAATTTTTATATTATTATATTACTCACGTATTATTCCCATTCCTTCCTATGCCCATTCTAGCTATTTTTTCTAAAAAAATTACTATTTACTGTTATATTTTTGCTAATAATTACTACTTGTGTTAATAATTATATATATTTTATTTTATTATAAACAATTATAATTATGTAATTGATTCAATTTAATTTAATTTTTTAATAATATATTATATTTTTAACTCTTATATTATTTTATAACTTACAAACAATTTTTCTTCTTTTTTGTGTTCATTCCTATTATTAGTTACTATTGTATTTACATTAATAGTTATTATTCATATTAATAACTACATATTTTATAATATTATAATATTTTATAAATATGTTATTAATTTTATTTAATTAAATTATTTAAATATATATATATTATATTTTTAAGTATTATATTATTTTATAAATCACATACAACATAATCTTCATTTCAATTATTATTTAACAAAAAATATATTATTTATTATTTTATTTACAATAATAGCTATTACTCACTATTTTATTTATGCAAATGGTTGCTATTTTATTTTATTTTAAAATATCATAAACATGTTATTTATTTATTTAAATTAAATTATTTAATAACATAAAATTATTTTTAATTTTATATTATTTTATAATTCTTGTTTTCTATGTTCATTCTTGTGATTATATGATAAAAATGATTATTATCTAATGTCATGTTTATACAATTAGTTCTTATTTTCACTAATAATTATGTATTTTATTTTATTTTAAATTATTATAAATATATTGTTAATTTAATTGAATTGAATTATTTAAACTTATATTAATTATATTTTTAACTCTTATATTATTTTATAATTCACATATTTTTCTTATTCTAGCTTTTACTCATCCCTGGCATTATTGAATAAAATAATAGTTATTATTTATCTTAATAATTATGTCTTTTATTTTAAAATATTATAATTTTTTTATATATTCTGTTTAATTATAAAAATAATAGTTATTATTTATCTTAATAATTATGTATTTTATTTTATTTTAAAATATTATAATTTTGTTATATATTCTATTTAGCTATAATATTTAACTACACATTATATGTTTAATTCTTATATACTATTTTTCTTCTTTTCTGTGCTCTATCTAATCATCATTTAATTAAATAATAATTATTTAATACATCTGAGATTACCATTTGAATTACAAAAAATAGAAATAGAGATAAAAATATAATAAAATACACAAAAATATTTTAAGTATATGGAAAATTTAATTTAATAGTGTGAGTTATAAAGTACTAACATTTAAAAATAGAAAAATATAATTAAGTAATAGTTTAATTAAATTAAATGTAATGCAATTTATTTAAAATAAAAAATGATATTAATGATACTAAGTAATATAAATATAATGCAATATATCTAAATTTTATTTATATCTTAATATTAATTTTTAGGTACTATATTTGAAAATGAAATATATATTAATTAAGATTTTGTCAAAAGTTTACTGCACACACAGTATTTCCTTTTTTTAATCTGCTTCATTTTTGTTATTTACATTTTAAAAACTTTATCCCTAAATAATATATAAATATAACACAATATAATTTTAATGATTAAATTTCTTTTGTATCTTTTATATATAAATCTTTAATTAAATAGAAGAGAAAGTATGAATAAAGTGTAAAGAAATATAAAAATTAAATATTACAACGATATACTAAATAATTGAATTAAATGAAATGTAATTTATTTCAAGAAAAATAATAATATTAAATAGTGTAAATATAAATTTTATTTATATCTTAATTTTTAAGTGTTATATGTTAAATTAAATATACATTAATTAATTTTTTTAAAAAATTTTCAGTTCATACACTATTTATTTCCATTTTTATATACTTTATTACATATTTTCTTTATTTATTCTACGCTCTCCTTTTATTTATAACTTAAACACTATATCACTAAATATTTTAAATATAATACAATATATTTGGTATTATAAAAATATTTTAAGTATAATAAAAATTAATTTCATACTATGTAAATTATAAAATAAAAAAAGTTGTATGATATCTTATCATGTCCCACGTTAATGGCAAATAAACTAACATGCCAGGCAATTTTTTTTTTTTTAGCGACGACATATCAGGCAAGTTAAAGCTAGCAAATAACAAACCTAATGCGAAATTGCTCAGCAACGAAATAAATAAAATAAATTAAAAAACATAATAGTGCGATATGCATAAGAAATTATATACTTTAAGTAATTAAGTAGAAGTAGATAAGTAGATTAACTGATTTAATTAATTATTATTTTAATTTTAATTTTCAAATGTTATTATTAAAATGAGTTTATATTTAATCTAATATTAGTGTAAATTATTTTTTCACTATCATTTATTTATATATTATCATATCAATAAAATCCCATCAAAATTTTGCAATTAAAAACTTTAATTACTATTACTTTTTTAATGATATATCTTCTTGACATTAAAAAAATTCTTCCACTGCCAATGAATAAAATTCGAAAGTTTTCTTAGGTGATTTAATTGAAATAAGATTTTGTTAAGGATTTATCATTTACACAGTACTTAATATTTATTCTTGTTATTTATAGCTTAAATACTACATTATTGATTAGAGTAAATATAATACATTATATTCTTACTATGAAAACATTTAAGTACATTAAAAATTTAATTTAATAGCTTGTAAATTATAAACTAATAATGTTAAACAAGTATATTTAAGTAATAATTTAATAAAATTAAATGTAATTTATTTATGTTAAAAATAATATTAGTAATAATATGTAATATAAATATAACACAGTATAATATAATTTTTTATTATAAAAATATTTTTATTGTGGAAATAGGATTAAATAAATAAATTTGTAATAAAATAATACTTAACAAACAATAAGTCATTAATTTGCATAATTATTGAAGCATTAATTTAATTGAATAAATGAATAAATGATTTATTAGAATCAGATAGAAACAACGTAGAACGGAGCATGTATTAAAAATTGAATAAAGCAGAGCAGTTCAGTAAAACGCAAAGCAAAGGAGAAACAAAACGACAAAAACCAACAATGCAGAAACAAATGGAAACAAAGCAGCTTAAAGGCATATTAGAGTGACATGTGGCAAAATTACGAAGTATAAGGGAGTAAGTAGATTTGCATAATTATTAGAGAATTAATTAATTGAATAAATGAATAAATGATTTATTAGAATCACATAGATACAACGCAGAGCGGAGCATGTATTAAAATTGAACATAGCGGAGCAGTTCAGTAAAACGCAAAGCAAAGCAAAAACAAATCGACAAAAACCTACGGAGCAGAAACAAATGGAAACAAAGCAGCCTAAAGGCATATTAGAGTGACACGTGGCAAAATTACGAGATACAAGGGGGTAAGTAGCTTCTGTCAAAAGTCTACTACTGCTAACGCGTTATTTTTTTTTTTATCTATTTCATTTCAAATTTTATCTATTTTTATTTGTTTCTGTTATTTATATTTTAAATGTTTAATTTATTATATGAATGTAACACAAAATCATTTTAATTATTAAATTTATTTTATATTATTTATGTATTAATCTTCAATCAAATATAAGAGAAAGTATGAATAAAGTGTAAATTAATATAA
The DNA here is from genome assembly GCA_020226215.1 of Sindora glabra. Classification (NCBI taxonomy): domain Eukaryota; kingdom Viridiplantae; phylum Streptophyta; class Magnoliopsida; order Fabales; family Fabaceae; genus Sindora; species Sindora glabra. Next base: position 101,838,872 of record CM035226.1, read on the forward strand.
CAATTGAATATTATAACTTTATATTAAGTAATTTAATTAAATTGAATGTAAATTATTTAAAGTAAAATAATAATATTAATAATATGAAATAGTATTAATATAAATTTTAATCATGTCTTAATATTAATATTTAAGTATTATATTTTAAATTAAATATACATTGATTAAAATTTTACCAAGAATTTTCAGTTCACACACTATTTAATTCCTTTTTCATATACTCCATTGCATATTTTCTTTATTGATTCTATTCACTCCTTTTATTTATAATTTAAATATTTTAACACTAAATAGTATAAATATAATACAATACATTTTATATTATAAAAATATTTTAGATATGTTAAAAATTAATTTAATACCATTTTAATTATAGAATAATAAAAGTTATATAATACCTTATCATGTCACACGTTATGATGTTAATGCCAAATAAACTAACACATGAGACAAGTTAAAGCAAGCAAATAGCAAGCCTAATGCGAAAATGCTCAGCAACGAAATAAAGAAAATAAACTCAGAAAGATAATAGTGCGACACATATAAGAAATTATACACTTTAAGTAATTATGTTGAAGTAGATAAGTAGATTAAAGGATTAAGTTAATTATTATTTTAATTTTAATTTTCAAATTGTCATATCAATAAAATTCTATCAAAATTTTGTAGTTAAAAATTTTGAATTATTATTATTTTTAAATAACATATATTTTTTTATTCATAACAATATAAAACATCTTCCACTGTCAATGATTAACATTTAAAAGCTTTCTTAGATGATTTAATTAAATTAAGATTTTGTTAAAAATTTATGGTTCACATGCTACTTAATACTTACTCCTATTATTTATAACTTAAATATTATATCTCTAAATAGCGTAAATATGACATAGTATATTTTACTATGAAAATATTTTAAGTACATTAAAAATTTAATTTAATAGTGTCTAAATTATAAAGCAATCAAAGTTAAAAAAATATATAGTTAAGTGATAATTTAATAAAATTTAATGTAACTTATTTATAATAAAAAATAATATTAATAATACTATGTAATGTAAATATAATGCAATATCTCTAAATTATATATATATATATATATATTACATTTCAAGTGCTATATTTGAAACTAAATAACATTAGTTAATATTTTGTGCCAAGAGTTTGTATTTCACACATTATTTCTTTTCTTTTTATCTACTCCATTACATATTATTATTATTATTATTATTATTATTAGTATTTTTCTACTCACTTCTATTACTTATAATTCAAAATACCACCTTACTAAATAATATAATATAATATTTTTATCATAAAAACATTTTTATCTTGAAAATTGGACAAAATAAAAGAAATGAATAAATGTGTAATAAAATAATAATTAATTAACAATAAGTCAATGATTTACATCATTATTAAAGTGTTAATTAATTGAATAAACGAATAAATGGTTTATCAGAATTAGATAGAAACTAGACAGAGCGGAGCATGTATTGAAATTGAATAAAGCAGAGCAGTTTAGTAAAACGCAAAGCAAAACAGAAACAAAATGACAAAAACCATCGGAGCAGAAACAAATGGAAACAAAGCAGCTTAAAGGCATATTAGAGTGACACGTGGCAAAAATACGAGATAGAGGTAGATAAATAGATAAGTAGGTTTTCACAGAAATTTACTATGCACACTCTATTTTTTTATTCACTTCATTTTATATCATTTATTTTTTATTCACCTTTATTATTTACATTTTAAATACTTAATCACTAAATAGTTTATAAACATCACACAGTGTAGTTTTAATTATAAAAATTCTTTTATGTCTTTTATGCATTAATCTTCTATTAAATAGAAGAAAAAGTATGAATACAATGTAAAATAATATAAAAATTAAATATTACAATGATATATTAAGTAATTTAATTAAATGAAATGTAATTTATTTAAATAAAAAACAATAAATATTAAGCAGTATAAATATAAATTTTATTTATATCATAATATTAATTTTAAGTGTCATATTTTAAATTAAATATATATTGATTAAGATTTTGTCAAGAATTTTCAATTCAAACACTATTTATTTCTTTTTTTACATACTTCATCGCACATTTTCTTTATTTAATCACTCAATCCTATTATTTATAATTTAAATACTATATCATTAAATATTATAAATATAATACAATATATTTTGTATTACAAAAATATTTTAAATATGTTAAAAATTAATTTAATACTATTTGAATTATAAAATAATAAATGTTATATGATATCTTAATTATCATGTCACACGTTAATGCCAAAAAAACTAACATGTCACGCAAGCTAAAGCAAGCAAATAGCAAACCTAATGCGAAACTGCTCAGCAATGAAATAAATAAAATAAACTCAAAAACATAATGATGCGACACGTATAATAAATTATACATTTTATGTAATTAAGTATTGATTAAGTAAAAGCAGATAAGTAGATTAACTGATTTAGTTAATTATTAATTTAATTTTAATTTTAATTTTCAAATATTATTATCAGAAAAATTTATATTTAATCTAATATTAGTATAGATTATTTTTCCACTATCACTTATTTATATATCATCATATCAATAAAATTCTATCAAAATCCTAATGTAAAAAATTTTTAATTATTATTTTTAATAATATATTTTCTTTTTATTCATTAATAGTATAAAACATCTTCCACTAGGTGATTTAATTAAATTAAGATTTTGCTAATAATTTGTAGTTCACACACTACTTAATACTTCTATTATTTATGGCTTAAATATTACATTACTAAATAGTGTAAATATAACATAATATATTTTAAGTATATTAAAGATTTAATTTAATAGTGTCTGAATTATAAAGTAATCAAAGTTAAAAAATATAGTTAAATAATAATTTAATAAAATTAAATGTAACTTATTTATAATAAAAATAATATTAATAATACTGTGTAATATAAATATAATGCAATATATCTAAATTATATATATACTTTAATATTACATTTCAAGTGCTATATTTGGAACTAAATATACATTGGTTAATATTTTATGCCAAGAGTTTGTATATCTCATATTATTTCTTTTCTTTTTATCTTCTTCATTATATGTTATCTTTATTTTTCAAATTTCTTCTGTTATTTATAAGTTAAATACTACATCGTATAAATATATATAAAATAATATTTTTTATAAAGTTTTTTATCATGAAAATTGGATTAAATAAAATAAATGGATAAATGAGCAATAAATTAATAATAAATTAACTGTAAGTCATTAATTTGCATCATTATTAAAGCATTAATTAATTGAATGAATGAATAAATGATTTAGTAGAATCAGATAGAAATAACGCAGAGAGGAGCAGTTCAGTAAAACGCAAAGCAAAGCAGAAACAAATGGAAACAAAGCAGCTTAAAGGCATATAAGTGACACGATGCAAAATTACAGGGAATAAGAACAAGTAAGTATATTTTTCAGGTGAGAAATGCGAGACGAAAGAAGGGTATATTGTTGACAAATTATTTCTTTTTTATTTAATTTAATTTCATATTTTATTATTTACATTTTAAATACTTAATCATCAAATAATATATAAATATGACACAATATAATTTTAATTATTAAATTTGTTTGGTGTCTTTTACGTGTTAATCTTCAATTAAATAAAAGAGAAAGTATGAATAAAGTGTAAAGTAATATAAAAATTAAATGCTATGATGATATATTAAGTAATTTAATTAAATGAAATGTAATTTATTTCAAGAAAAATAAAAATATTAATAATATTAAATATTGTAAATATAATTTTTATTATATTTTAATATTAATTTTTAAGTGTTATATTTCAAATTAAATATAATTAATTAGAATTTTGTCAAGAATTTTCAATTCACACATTATTTATTTCTTTTATTATATACTTCATTACTTATTTTATTTATTTATTCTACTCATTCCTTTCATTTATAATTTAAATATTATATCACTAAATAATATAAATATAATACAATATATTTTGTACTATAAAATATTTAATTTCTGTTTAAAAATAATTTAATACTATTTCAATTATAAAATAATAAAAGTTATATGATATTGTAATAGCCAAATATCTTGATTTATTAGATAAATAAAATTATTAGATAAAAATATAAAATATTACAAATGTGTTGTAATGTAAATTTTCAAAAAAAAGTAAATAAATAAATTTTAGAAAATATTTGGATACATTCATAATTTTTCATAAAGGAAAAGGGTAAATTTGGGAAGAAATTATGTTGACAAAATGTAAATTTTTATAAAGTGTAAGGTGAAAATTGGAAAATAATTTATGAGGATAAGAATGTAAATTTTTGAAAAGACTATGGGTAAAATTGAAAAAAATGAGTAAAAAATAATAAAAATAAAAAATAAAATAAAAAAACTATTATTTTAAGGGTGAACGGCGGTGACAGCACCGCCATTCACACCTTATAAATATGCCAGGGGGGTGTGCGTGTGGCCTTGCGGCCATAAGCAGAAAGAAAGCGAGGAAGGCAAGGGAACAAGAAAAGAGAAGAGAAGAGAGAGAAAGAAACCTTTTGAAAAATTAAGGTGAGTTCTATTTACTTAATTTTTAATTTAATTTAATTTTAGTTTATAATAATTTATAGTAATTATGTTTAAATTTAAATAATTCTAATTAGGCTTAAGTTTTGCTTAGAAAAATTTCAAAAATTATGAATTGAGGATTATAGTTTTAGAATTTCCATTTAATATTATTAGTAGTGTTGTAAATAGAAGTATTAGCAATATAATTGTAAATTTAATTGTTGAATGTGATAAGCAAATGATTTATGATTGAAATTGTGTATATGATTATTTTATAAAATATGCTTATGCATAGGAAACTGTGAGTTTCTTCAAAGTTATAGGTTATTATTATATTTGAGTTATAAGAAAATTTTTGGTAGGAGATATATTAACCATACCTTAACCCTTAAAAGAGGCGGCCCTATAAAGAGGGCAAATTTTATTCATGTGGGGGGTATTATATTGAAGAGAGGGATAAAGTTGAAATGGAGGGATAAGACTGGGGTATGAGAGATAAGGTTGGATGGGAGGGACAAGGTGGAACCTATACCTTTTCACCATTCTCACTTGCATATTATAGATTAGTTGTATGTTAGATTTGAATTCAATTAAATTGATAGAGTTAGATTATGTTGATAGACAATTATTGTTAGTTAAAGATTTATGAGAAGAATGATAAATTCTTTATAGAGTTATTTTAGAAATTGGAATGTAAATAGGCTCACTGAGTATTTAAAATACTCATTTTGTTATTGTTTTAAATTTCTTTATAGATGGATCTTCAGATCTTATATGATCACTGGTATACCATGTAACTTGAACTGTTAAATGTTTAGAGTATGATATTTTAGTAGTGGAGTATTTCTTGATATTTGTATGAATTATGAGACAGTATTTTTGTTTTGATTTGTAAATATAACTAATCTTTATACATATTAGTTTATTAGTATTATTGTGTCTGGTTAGAAATAAGAGAAAAGTTAAAAAAAGCTTGTGGATATATTACAAGATTATGATATATTCATGCCATTCATGATTTTTAACTTGAAAATTTGGGTCGTGACAGATATGTTATCATGTCACACGTTAATGCCAAATAAACTAACATGTCAAGCAAGTTAAAGCAAGCAAATAGCAAATCTAATGTGAAACGCTCAGCAACGAAATAAATAAAATAAAGGCAAAAACATAATAGTGCGACACGTATAAGAAATTATACACTTTAAGTAATTACGTAGAAGTAGATATGTCGATTAATGGATTTAGTTAATTATTATTTTAATTTTAATTTTCAAATATTATTATCAAAATAAATTTAAATCTAAATATTAGTATAAATTATTTTTACATTATCACTTATATGTTATCATATCAATAAAATTTTATTAAAATTCCATGGTTTTAAATTTTTAATTATCATTACTTTTTTAATGATATTTTTTTTTATTCATTTACAGTATAAGACATCTTCCACTGCCAATTAATAAAATTTAAAAGTTTTCTTAGGTGATTTAATTCAATTAAGATTTTGTTAAGGACTTATAATTCATGCACGATTTAATACTCACTCCTTTTTTCTATAACTTAAATATTACATCGTTAAATTGTGTAAATATAACATAATATATTTTTACTATGAAAATATTTCAAGTACATTAAAGATTTAATTTAATAGTTGTGAATTATAAAGTAATCAAAGTTAAAAGAATATAGTTAAGTAATGATTAAAATTAAATGTAATTTATTTATAATAAAAAATAATATTAATAATACTATGCAATATAAATATAATGCAATATATCTAAAGTGTATATATTTATATATATATTTTAATATTGCATTGCTATATTTGAAATTAAATATACATTAGTTAATATTTTGTGCCAAAGTTTGTAGTTCACTAATTATTTCTTTTTTTATCTCTTTCATTTTATGTTTTCTTTATTTTTCTACTCTCTCCTGTTATTTATAATTTAAATACTATATTATTAAATAGTATAAATATAATATAATATTTTTATCATAAAAATTGTAGAAAATAAAAGAAATGAATAAATGAGTAATAAAATTATAATTAATTAACAATAAGTCATTAATTTGTATAATTATTAAAGCATTAATTAAATGAATAAATAAATGGTTTATTAGAATCAGATAGAAACAAAATGGAGCGGAGCATGTATTAAAATTGAATAAAGCAGAGCACTTCTGTAAAACGCAATGCGAAGCAGAGACAAATCGACAAAAACCAACAAAGCAGAAACAAATGGAAACAAAGCAGCTTCAAGGCATATTAGAGGGGCATGTAGCAAAATCACGGGGTACAAGGAAGTAGATAAGTAGATACAAGTTGTGGCCTTCTTGTAGAAGCAAGTAATCCAAAACTTTGATTATTAATTTCGAGTATAAAATACATGTTTGTCAAAGAAAAATACTAATTAAATTAATTGTAGCCGGTTGAATATCAGAGCATTCCAAATTTAAAGAGTCCTAAACTATTATTAGAAGGGTTTATTATTTGTTATTTTTATTCTAAATAGAGAGTAATCTCATATTAAAAGATATAAGAATACTTAGGTGTAAATGAAAAAGGTAAAAATTAATAATTACTTCGACTTGGCCATGCAAAAAATTTTAAAAAAATAATAAATGATACTATGGGAAATACATGTTGAAGTTTTTAAATTAGGGTTTGTTTATTTTAATAGAAAATAATTTTTTTAAAACAAAATATTATTTACTTTTATTTACAATTATAAATCATGATGATAATAGAAAATATTGTATTTATACGATGTTAGATGTGGGAAGTACTGCAAAAATATCATTCTCTATGTATAAAAGGAATTATTTTCCTCCATTGTCATAAAACCATGTATTTTTTATTCAATAATGCTATATCTACCAAAAGTAGATTCAAAATTAGGTTTCGAATGTAAATAAAAGACTGTTAATTGAATATAAGATAATAAAAAAATTGTATAATTCAATTTAAAAAATATAAAAGATTCATAACTTAATTTTGAATTTCACTGTCGATGCACATAGTATTTTTTATTTTAATCATAAAATATATAGAAGTTATTAAACTCATTTTATATATATCAACAAATAAAAATTTCAAAAAAAAAAAAAAAACGGAGGGACTTCCAATCAAATAAACAAAAATTAGAACTTTAGAGTGGCTATAGAAATACCAATATCTACCATTCATTTTTATACCTTTAATTTTTATTTTAATTTCATACTTTCGAGCTTATTGTCCTAATTCTAACAAGGTGTTTGGGAGAACGAGTCAAAAGGGGAGTGAAAATTGAAGAGTGCTGGGTATTTTTCTTGCTCTTATATATCTATTTTTGTAATATTCTGCAGCCTATGTGTAACTCTCACCAAAAACTGTCAGACCAAATTTTCAACATCACCAAGAACATATGAAAGCATTGTCCTCATTCTGAATGTATTGTACTATTTCTCTTTAGCCCTCCTATAAATATCGTCTGGTTTCGTTGTGACAACAAGTTTTTTTTCTTTGTTGCAACGAAGATGTTGGACTTGGATGGTGTATTCGGGGCAGTTGTGCCTATGTACGTAGTCATCGCTCTAGCATACGCCGCCGTGCGCCGGTGGCAAATCTTCTCGCCGGAGCAATGCTTCGGAATCAACCGCTTCCTCGTAGATTTCGCGGTGCCATTCCTCGTCGCCGACCTCCTCGCCAGGAACAACCCGTACACCATGAATTTCTCCGTCATTGCCGCCGACATCATCCAGAAGTTGACCATTTTAGTTGCCCTAGTCATATGGAAACGCCTGAGCAAAAATGGCAGCCTAGAGTGGGTAATTACCCTTTTCTCCCTGGCAACTCTCCCAAACACTCTCCTCGTTGGCCTCCCGATCATCCATTCCATGTACGGAGAAAATGCCAGTGGCTTGTTGATTCAAATTGTGATTGTTCAATCTGTGCTTTGGAATAATCTGTTAATGGCTATGTATGAATATAGAGCAGCAAAGGTTCTTATTACTCAGAGATTTCCGGGAACTGTGGGCACCATCGCCACCGTCGAACTCACGCCGGATGTCCGGACGCTGTCCGGCCGGGATCCAATCGAGGCGAACGCGGAGGTCGCCGGCGATGGGAGGCTTCATTTGGTGGTGAGGAATAACTCATTTGTTTATTTAGAGTCGCTGGAGGCTAGGGAAGCCATCCCATTGAGGCAACCAAGCAAAAGATTAGTTGATGCCTCTTATGGTTTTGAAGTCATTGATGAATCTGAGTCTTCTTCTCCAGAGAGAACCGGCACACCTTCAAAGAGGTATAACTATTCAACTCATTATTAATTCTGTTTATCTGGTTTTAAATTATGGTTGGAGTTAGATTATGGCTGCAATTAGATTGTATTGTAATAACTAATAATTGCAGAAAAATACCAAAAAAATGTAATTATTTTCATGGTTTTAAGTTGCATTTCACAATTTTGCAATCTATTGTTTGTATTTTTGCTGCCCTAACTTCCTAAATTCTGTTTCAACCAAAAATAAAAATAAAAATCCTAAATTCCACAACAGTAATTTGTCACAAGATTGCCATGCAACAATAAAGGGCTTATGTCATCTTATTACAATTTGATGTAACAGCGCCTAACTGGGATAATTGATTTTCCATAGTGAGTAGGTCCAGTAGTTGAGTCTATTTTAAGGGTTTTTAGGTCATTGTCTAATGTCAGTTTAAGTTGGTGGCCATGAATTTATAAGGAGACTGCACATAAAATTGCAGAGTGGGTCGTTTACTCTATTGGGAAGGGATATAGGATCATTGTCTACAATCCTCTTACTCTTATGTATTCCATGATAGTTTGTTGATCCTTATAATAAATTTAAATTTCTTAAAAAGAAAATACAATTGATGTAATAACAATATTATAATTACAATCCTAATTTAAAATTAAGGTCATTAAGATACCATACTAGTGTAACCTGAAGACAAAATCATAATATAAAATTATACGTTTTCTCCAAACTTAAATGTTTTATTTCATTTTTTTTACATATGTATGTATAATATAATTTAAATCAAACTAGTCTAATTATTTTAAACGATGCGGAATCCATTTGCTGTATAAAATTATAACATGCACGTAATGTGAAAAATAGTGTGAGACAATCACAAATTTTCTATCAACTCCTTATCAAATTTCAGTTTTTACTTTCTCTGCTTAGTGATTGTTGCTTCAATACTATAATCACTTACACTTTTGCACTGCTTTTTGTTTTTAACATTTTTTTCCCTATTTTGCAGAGAGGCAGATGAAGGAGAGGAGGAAACTCCCCCAGCAAATGTTGTAACAAAGCTCATCTTAACCACAGTGTGGAGGAAGCTCATAAGAAATCCAACCACATATGCTACTATTATTGGCCTTATATGGTCTTTTATAGCATACAGGTACTTCACAACTTATTATAGCAAGGTTTTAAGTTTTAAGTTGTGATTTCCAACCATAATATTTCGCATAATATTGTTATTGTTGATCTTAGTGCATATGTGATTTTTCATAATTTTGTACTATAATAATCATATTTTTTTATTTATTTACAATTTTATTAATTATAGTAAAAACATAACTGCAACTGCAACAATTTAGAATAATTTTATATGTCTTTTTAACATTGCTGTTGGAGGTTTAGATATATGCAAAGTAGAAAAATGATCACTAATGGTTTGCACGGCGAAGCTATCTTGTAGGTTCTTAGGGTGGCTAAAGCTGAGAAAATTTAAACATTTGTTAGCTTTTTAATTTATATTTAATCTGTCATAAATTAAGAGTTTTTTGAGTTCTTAATATATTCTGTTTCAGCTCTCTCAATATTTTCGCCCTACCTTCACCATTGAACTTTATTTTGAGAGAGAAGAAAAATGAGACAAATAAAGGAACATAAACAATTAATATTTTGAAGGAAAAAGATAAAAATGAAAAAAGATATATATATATATATATATATATATATATATATATATATATATATATATATATATAATTTGGGTTCTATTTTTGTATATAAATAAAAATTTGATATTTTTATAGTATTTATGAAAAATTTTTGATTAAAAAATGTAACTGTTGAAAAATATTACTATTTTTTTAAAAGAATTTATGTAATATTATTAAGTTATAGAGTTACAGCTTTTTATGTATTTATCTAATATGTACAAAATCTTGACAAGATTATAACTTCTAACAGCTTCGATGTTAAACCTTCCATACAAATTTGCAAAATCTTAGTATACGTACAAAATGGATCATCCTTTACATTAGTGTTCTATTTATTTTGATGAAAATCATCCCTCATACAAATATAATTATAAAATATACTTCCATACAAATTTGCAAAATCTTAAGATACGTACAAAATGGATCATCCTTTACATTAATAAAAATGATTTCATGTAAAATTTGTTTGTTTTGATAAAAAATATCTTCTGTATGGATTATAAAATATTAAGATGATGGGAAATAGTATAGATGTCTAATCTTAAATAAATGAAAAAGGTTTGGTGAAAAATATTTTTTCTTTTTTTAAAGAAATTATTTTACATAATTCTGTGTATCTTTTTTTTTTTAATAATAAAGTATAGTTGTATACATCACTCCTTCATTTATATATATATAAAGAAGATAAATTTTTCTATAAAAAATATTTTTCAAAAAATAATCGAAGCCATAATTCATCATAAAATTTTTTTTTGTTTGAAATTTAATATCTACTTCAATTTCCATTGTGTTTACAGGTTCAACTTAAAAATGCCCTTGTTTGTGAAGGGTAGCCTAGAATTGTTATCTAAAACTACCGTAGGAATTGCAATGTTCAGTCTAGGTACTTATCATAATCCCTAGAAAAAAAAATGAGACCTCAATATTAATTATATTAATCGCTTTGTAATCATTCTGATTAATTGTTGCTTGAGTTTATATAATTAATCAGGTTTGTTCATTGGTCTCCAACCAAGGATCTGGGCATGTTCAAAACATCAGTTGTTGATGTCCATAGCCTTTAGGTGTTTGGTAGGCCCGGTGGTGATGGCGGTAGCTTGCGCCGCTGTCGGCCTTAGAGGAGTGGTTTTTCAGGCATCAACTGTTCAGGTATCAATAATGTTAATGCAACTAAACAATATATCATTTGCTACTCATTAATTTAAAGTTTAGTTACCATTTTAATCCCTTTAGTATATAAATGGGTCATATTTGATCCCCTTATATAGAAAATTATAGTGATATTTTTAATCTTTTAAATATCTAAATTTGAACAAATTATGTCTTAATCGGAAAATTCAATCAAATTGAAAATGAAAAATTCAAATTAATGTTCAGAATTCTAATTTGGCCAGTAATTACTATAAAATTAGTAAAATCCATTTTATTCCCTAAAAAATTGTAAATTATAAATTATGTGACTTTTTTCGGCATGAAAACATCACTAATTTAGTTGTTTGCATCACGTGATTCCCTGATATTTTTTCCTTAATTATTACCAACATAAAGTCATTAGAATTTTGTGAGTTTATGATTTTTAGTCTTTTAACAAAAATTATTAATGAAAATATACTTAATTTGATTTGTATATTAAAAAGATCAAAATAAAATATCAAATTTAGGGGATGAAATGCTAATATATATATATATATATATATATATATATATATATATATATATATATATATATATATATATATATATATATATATAGACATAAGGATAAACAAATAAGATAAGTATTTTTATGTGAAAGTGAGAGGAGTGAATTATGATTATTAGATGTAATATTAAAAAAATTATGATTAAAATATAAAGTAATGTACTTTTTTTAAAGTAATCATATAATTATTTTAAATGGTTATATGACCTTTATTAATATTTTGATCATAATTATACAAGACTTGATAGTTACTATTCACTCATCTCAAATATCATATAAAGACACTCCTATCACTTTATATGTTTTCTTTCCATGGAATGCACTTCTTCTTATTGGAACTCGTAATTTAAAATAAAAAAATTTACACTATATATCTTTGAAATTCAATTGGTGCATACTGGATCCAAATCCATTAGTGATCATTAGTGTCTCAACAGAGAGATACTTGGAACAAAATTATTATATGTATTAAATATGAGATTTGAAATTGAATTTTAAATATTTTATATTTATTAGATTTGATTTTACAAATTTATTTTACCATCTTATATTTAACTAATAATATTTAATTGACATTTAAAATTTAATTTTGAATCCATAGGTGTGTATTGCATTGTTGCACATAAAATCAGAATTAAGGATTACTTTTCTCAAGATTTAAGACTTGTCTCTCCTTGTCAAAAACAGCTGGAGTGTGACTGATCTTGAAGAATTGGTCCATAAATTCTCAAATGAAGAAAAAAAAAAGGGGGAGGGGGGGAGAGGCTAGTCTACACCAGTTTTAGATGAAATTACAATTTGCCCACTTCACATGCGCACACTACCCCCCAAAAGTACGGGCTCACAATATAGAAAATATCCAAATTAAGTAAATATAATTTGTATTTCTAATTTTTGGGCATTCTTTCATATTACCTGAAGTTGAGATAATATACATTCAACATTTTAAGTTTTTTCATAAAATTTGTAACATATTTTTAGAAAATTTATAATTTTTTCATAAAATTTTATAATAACTTCTAAATTTTTCATGCTACAATCATCACCATTTCATGTTATAAGATTAATTAAAAAAATTATAAATTTTATGTGAATAGTTGCATTCCTATATCTTATGTCATTATAGGAAAATGACATACTTTATATAAAATATTATAAATTTATTAAAGAAATCTGATAAATTTACAATTAGTTGTATATATATTATCTCGACTTGAAATAGTATTCAAGAAATCTCCCTATTTTTATTAAAAAAGTGCCCCTTTATTCTAGGACAAGCAGCAAGAAGTTATAGGTTTTTTTATATGTAATGATAGTAAATATATTATCAATTGGATGAAAAATATTTATTTTTTCGTGCTGTTGCTACAAAAGCCATGGGAGATATGTCCGAAAGACGGGCAGAATCATCATTAGAATAAAAAAGTAAGTAACTTGAAAAAAATATAATAAAATAAAGTGACTTAAGTCCAAAGATTGTAATTATTTTTTTAATCAAAATAAAAAGCTTATTGCATGAAGTTAAATTGTCATTTACATTTTAAAATTACCTTAATATTAAATTAAACATAATGTATTCATTACAATTGTGTGATTCTGATTTTTCTGCAGGCTGCTCTTCCCACAGCAATTTTGTGTTTTGTATATTCCAAGCAATACAATGTCCATTCCGAAATATTTAGCACTTCGTATGTTCTATGCTCTTGGCCCTCTGAATGTGCTAATGAATTAACTAAACATTGCAAACAAATTATAAAAATTAATATGAATTAATATTTTGGTTTAATTGGTGAATTTTTCAGTGTCATCCTTACAACAGCTATTGTTTTACCAGTCACATTAGCTTACAATATGCTTTTGCGATTGATATCGGGAGCTTGGTAGGAATAAACCAACACCAAGGAAGAAAATAAAGGTAATGCATCATACTTAAAGATATACGGGGGTTTGTGTTTGGGATTTAGGGTTATATTTAATACAGTACGTAACGATATATTTTAGTAAAAAAAATATTTTTTGAAATTTTAAAATGGTTGAATTTTTGGTTATGATAAGAATAATAATTTATTTAATACATATGTAACTTTCAGAGTTCAAACTCAAAATAAAATTTTTAAAATAATATTAAGTGTTACTACATCACTAAGGATATAATTAGATTGTTTGGATTTTGATCCCTCAAACTTTAAAAACTTGGATTTAGGACTCCTAAATAAATAAAGAATTAAATTTAATTTATTGTCAGTGTAAATTAATTTTATATTATTTACTCATGTGTTGTTATATCAATGAAAAACTGTTAAAATTCCATTATTATGATTAAAAAATTTTAATTACTATTAATTTTTTAATTATATATCTTTTCATTCATTGATATTATAAAACTTTACATTGTGAATCAGATTTAAACTTTTAAATAAAATCTTATTCACCTATTATTAATTTAATTATCTTTTCTTTTAAATTATATATTTTTTATGAATATTTTAAATAAGAATTAATATTATTTATTTGAATTACCATATCATTTTTTATATAATTTTAAACTTATTTTAATGTATTTCATTAGAATTTTGTATATTTATTCTAATTTTCATTAACTACATAATATAAAAAATATGTGAAAAATGGCTTGGTATATCAACATAAAATAATAATATGAGTTGTGCAGTTTAAAATATTTATTAAAAAATTATAAAATTTAATAAAATGATTAATTAAGTGAATGATGAATACTAATTTTAAAGTTTTATATAATTTAGCAATTTTGAATCTAAGTTTCCAAAATTGAAGGATTAAAATTCAATCATATTAAAATTGGATTTTTTTTTACATTTTCCCTATTTATGTTGATTTTTTTTAAAAAATATAATAACTTTCTAAAAGGGTATAATTCATTTCTTTTTTTTTAAAAAAAAATTTATAAAAATTTCATGTTGTAACTTTTGTCAGAGTCATGAACATTGAAAACCAATATTAATTGGGTTTGAAATTTTTGTTTGAAAAATTTGTATACAGAGTTATAAGCCTTATGGAAATACTTCAAAAAAACCTTAAAAATTTTCTTGAAAAAACCAACCAAAACATTATCTTACACATAAATTTTCATTCATTATCTTTCCATTTACACTAATACCACACACTAATCAATTTTCATAATAGGCTTCAGAAAGGAGTTGCCTTCCTGATGATGAGCTCGGAGAGCACTTTGGAGGGATCCTGAATGAGCAAGGTAAGAGGAATTTGCATCTCTCTTGTGTGTGCTGCAAAAAATGATCATGAAATTGAAGCAAATAAAGGATTAATAGTTTGAAGAGTAAACAAGGATAGGGGTACAAGTGACTCAAATTTTATACAGTTTATGTCCACTCAACTAATGCAAGAGTGATATATAAACAAAGTTTTGTACGGATGTATAGTTTAGTGCAGAAAGAATTGTATCACAAGATATATGCATGAGTTCTAAATTAGATTTAAATATTATAATTAAATATATGATAGTGAAATAAATTTTTAAAATTTAATTTAATAAATATAAAAAATTTGACATTCGATCAAGTATCATTTTCGATACTTACACTATTTTTTATCATTATTGATCCATATTCACATTTGTTATGCAAAATTTTACGAGGAAAAAAAAAACTCTCATCATTCTTTCTTGTTGGATAAAACATGTTACTCTTGATTTAAAATTTGAAATTTCCGTCAAAAAATAATATATATAATTAAAAATAATATATATGTACATTATAAATTATATTATAAAAAATGCTATAGGCATATAAAATTAAATTCAAAATTGAATTTTGAATATTTTATATTTATTAAATTAAGTTTTTTAAATTTATTCTATTTAATCTTATATTTAATGATAATTTTTAATTTGCATTTGAAATTCAATTTTTGATTTTATTTTGATGTAAATAATATTATTAATTATTATTATATATGTATATAATTATAAAAAGATAAGGAATCTAACACTAGACGTACACTACATTAAGTATAGTAAAGTGAGGGTTATTCTATCAAAATTTACCGATTGAATTGTTAAATTTTATATCAGCAAAAGCAAACTGCACCTGAATTTGAAAACTTTGACTAGAATCAAATGATTAAATTATTGTTGATCAAGCGGCACCTAGATTTGAAAATTTTGACTAAAATCAAATGATTAAAATATGGTTGACATAGAAATTCAAATCTGAGTATAGCTATTTGCTTCTTTTGTTTTTTTAGGTGAAGATTGCATAGATTTCGAAAATATAGAGAACTTTGGAATAGATTTTTAAACTAAAGAAAATATCCACGTAATTTCATCAAAATTTGAGGTAGGTCATTTTACCAGAAAAAAAGTAAAAATTTTGTGTTTCTCAATTTTATATTAACAGGTTGATAATATATCAACTCCATTATAATTAGCAAGGTGGGGCTTTGTCCTAATCCGAAAATTAGATTCAATATTTTATGTATTTTCAACTCAAATAGAAATGGTATGTTTCGCCCTCAATCAAGAGTGATCATTTTCTTTTACCAGAAAAAGGAAAAAAAGAAAAGTGTTCAATTTCTCCGATCAATCAGCTCTACTATTCCTACCTATTTTTATTTGTTTATTTTCATTTTTCTTCCTCACAGGCATTTTAGAATATATTAACAAAGGTTACTTTATTTTCGAGAGTTTTTATATTCATACCCATTTAAGAGATTAATTTTTGCTCGGAATGAAAGTATAATATAATAAATTCTCATAATAAAAAAGTCTTCAATAATCAATCCAAAACGTTTTGAAGCTGAAATTTCTTCCGCTAAACCAATTAATAATTGGTACGGTGATGATCACATTCCACTTTTAAAAACATGACTAGTTGAGCCACATGGTGTTGACTTAAAAACTCTGGACTTGTGATCTTAAATAGTTAAAAAGAAAGCATCACTCAATATAGTGTCAAACAATTTTAATAAATAAACTCAAATTTTAATTAATATGTTGGGAAAAAATCAAAATAACACATAATGGAAATTAATAATTTGCCCAAATCAAATTTTCTCATATATACAATTATATAAATCATCAGAAATTAATATAAAAAATAAATTAATAGATCATTAATTTTTAATGTGAAAAACTCTCCAATGAGAAAGTGAAAATTACCAGACTTAATTTAATAAAAAAAATCTACTAATAAAATAATGGATGTAATGTCTTTCTAAAAATCATATGAAACAATTAGCGAAAAACTCCTCATTAAAACATAAATTTTTTTTAATGGAATCAATATAATAATTATTATTAAATATTATATAAAACCAACTAGTAGAAAAGAATAAAAACCAATAGAAAAATATGCATTGTATTGCTTAAATTATCAAGAATAATAAATTTAACGTGAGTTTGAGTAAATAGCCTACTTGAAGAAAGTAAGGAAACCGTACAAAATTATTACCACAATGATTGGTACAAACGTGAATTCTATTTTCCATAGATGAGAAGCACGTAACATGTTACGAAATATTAATTTATATCTAATGCTAGCCTTGTAGTGCTATCTTTGGGTTGCAATACATACACATATTTTATAAATGGAGAACACTACGATACTCCAGGAGTTCTAAATCCGGGGTGACGTGGCACCCCTAGAAGCTGTTGATGAGATTTTGTAATCTCATCTGATGGCTTAGAATGAGATTTTGCAATATATACACATATTTTATAAATGGGGAACATTATGGCACTTCGGGGTTTCCAAACCTGGGGTGATATGGCACTCCCAGAAACCGTCGAATGAGATTTAATCTCATCCGACGGCTTCTGAGAGTGCCACATCACCCCAGGTTTGAAACCCCCCGGGATGCCATAGAATTTCCCTTTATAAATATATAACAACTACGACCTAGATTGCACCGATTTGGCACACAAACTGCACTTATTGCCATAACATCGAAGCATAGAGGAAACTTTCTAAGAAAATTTTGCTGCCAATTTTATTTGTACCAGGTTGGGCTTATTTGAACTAATTCGAGTGTTCAAAGGTAGCTTTTGGCATTATCTAAGTCCAATTTCTTATATCTTTTCATTGCTAATCAGCAACTTCTTTATACACACACAATATATATATATATATATATATATATATATATATATATATATATATATGTATATATATATATATATGTATATATATATATATATGTATATATATATATATATGTATATATGACAGCCATCAAATT
Source organism: Sindora glabra (assembly GCA_020226215.1). Classification (NCBI taxonomy): domain Eukaryota; kingdom Viridiplantae; phylum Streptophyta; class Magnoliopsida; order Fabales; family Fabaceae; genus Sindora; species Sindora glabra. The sequence continues at coordinate 101,857,378 of CM035226.1, forward strand.
GATTTTCAATAATCAAAATAACATCTAATGAAATAATAAAAATTCTAAACAATTTCATAATTATATATATTATATGTACCTTTTAGGCACGTTAGGAAGCAGAAGGAAGCATTTTTTATGTTACCTCAAATTACAACATGGTGTCTATGCTTCAGTCAGGCATTCCATTGTACATCTCATGTGTCTGATTGAGAACTCATGCTTCTTTAAGAGGGTTTGTATAAAGATGTTGATCTGTATCCTCTGCTGCCTTCGAAAGTCGTCTCTTCCAAAAATCTATTTTAACTCTTCGCTGGGGCTCAGCGCCACAGAAGATATAAATTAAAATTTTTACATAAAATTTGAGAAAAAGTTGAAAGTACGTAAGTGATATATGAATTTAGAAAATAAAAAGACACATACAATCAAACTGAAAAAATTTTGTATTGACAACGTATTATAAAAATAAAAGAAAAATAGCAGAAAATTAAAAAAAATAGAATAGGATGAGAAGTTTTTCTTATTTTTAAATTTACAAAATTCTTTCATAATTTTTAGTATTTATAGATGACCTAAATACCAAATATTAACTGTCATAGTTAATAATAGTAATTATTTCTAATCAATAATTATCATTTATTAATAATTATCTTTTATTGGATATAATAAAAAATAAGATGAAACTTAAAATTACAATAATTAATAAATAAATCAAAGGATTTGATAAACATCCACTTGATTATATATTTACACCATAAACTAAATTCTTTAAAAAGCCCCTTCCTTCCCTCCAAGTATAATTGGGTTCAGCCCCTGCTTATCCTCATGCTTTCGGATAGATAAGGGTAACATTGGCCGATGCTATAATTTTTGCGTAGATTATATGTTTAAAATCTGTGTTTATGTTATCTGTAATTATGTGTGTTGAATTCAATTTCGAGAAAAGATAAACTTACGTTAATTACAGATAAAAATAAGGGAAAAATTTAAAATACACTCTTTAATTTTGGGATGATTAAATTTTACTCAATTTAACTTTGAAAATTTAGAAATCATTTGTTTAAATCTTATAAAACTTGAAATTAATACCCACACTATTAACTCGATTTACCATTTTATTAAACTACATAATTTTTTTAATTTTTTAAAAAAGAATTATAATATTATAGTAAGCTAGTTATTTCATTATTTTTCTAAATAATTTCTATCTTATATAATTAATAGGAATTAAATTGGATATATATAGTTTTAATTAAATAATTAAAAAATATGGTTGGTAATTTACAAGTGAAAAACAATAAAATGAAGTAATATACTATAATATTATGACTTTTGTAAAAAGTTTATTAAAAAATGATATAATATAATAAAAATTTAATTAAATTGACAATAAGTGTTAATTCTAAATTTTGCAATTTCAAAAATTTTCAAAATAAAAAGAAATAAAATTCAGTTATCTTAAAATTAAAAGGGGTATTTTATCCTTATTATTAAAAATAAACTATAAAAACGTGATTACGAGCAAATAACATACAATGATATAATAATATAATTTAGAGAAATTGAGGTAATACATACTCGTATTCTATTTATTTATATCTACCTTTAAAACTATTTCACGTATAAATTTCTCTTTTAAAATAAAAAAGTTTTCCTCGTAAGACAAGCTATTTATGTCAAAATGTATTTAATGAAATATTTGTCATTTTATTTTATTAGATTAATTTACTTTTTTTTAAACTCTATCTTCTTTTAAATAAAGAAAAGGATTTCACAATTTTTTAATTTACCATATTTAATATTTATTTAAAAACTCTTATAATTATTTCCCAACTAATTTTAGTATCCATTTTGTTGGGGGGGGGGGGAACAGTTTTTGCAAATTTATTTGCCAACTTTTTTATGTCTGAACATTCAAAAAAATTTATCAATTGGAAAATAAAATTTAGTAAACTAATTTTTTTTCTATTTTTTAAGAAAGTAACTTTTTATTTTAAAATAAGGAATTCATTTTTCAGATACAGCATCCTCATTCATCGCCGGAACCAAACCCTTTTTGTTTGAACCATGCTGACATTTTTCCGTCATATTCATTTGTGAAATCAAATATTATAATATATGCTAGAATTAATTATATATAAATATATATATATATATATATATTTAATAATAGAATTGATTAGGATGCATATATATATATATATATATGCAAAAATCTGCTGTTTGAATCCAATACCCTCGACAATGTGTACGGTACTTTTTCGGAAGCTTCCCCTTTTTATTCAATTTCGATTGGGCTATCTCGAATTACACAGTTCTACTTAATGACGACGAAATTTCCTTGCGCCTCAGGTGTCAGTGAATGTCACTGCCACAGTCAATGAACGGAGGTGGGAAAGCACATGCGAACAAATTAACCATGAGTGCTGAGTACAAAAACGTGTTTGCCTTTGTCTTTTTATAGAAGACCATCAGAGAAAAGAAAATACCTATAATTACCTTAAGAATCTTAAAATTTTTTAAAATAAAAAGAGTTAAAATTGAAATATTTTATCTTTATTCTTAAAAATAAACTATAAAAATGTGATTACGAGCAAATAACATACAACGATATAATAATATAATGTAGAAAAATTGAGGTAAAACATACTCGTATTCTATTTATGTATATCTACCTTTAAAACTATTTTACGGATAAATTTCTTTTAAAGTAAAAAAATTTTCCTCGTTAGATAATCTCCCAAAAAAATTTATGTCAAAAAGTGTTTAATGAAATGTTTCTCATTTTCATATTTATTAAATTAATTTGCTTTTTTAAAATTCTATCTTCTTGTAAATAAATAAAAATATTTGACAATTTATTAATTTACTATATTTAATATTTTTTTAAAACTCTTATAGTTATTGTCAAACTAATTTTAGGATCCATTTGGTTTGGAGGAAAACAGTTTTTGGGAATTTGTCTTTCAACTTTTTTATGTTTGAACATTAAAAAAAATTGTTCAACTGAAAAATAAAATTCAGTCAACTGAAAAGTTGTTCTAATTTTTAAGAAAGTAACTTTGGGAATTCATTTTCTAGCTACAGAATCCCCATTAACAACTAGAACCAAATCCTTTTTGTTTGAACCATAAAATTTTAATTTTTGAGGGTATATATTTATTACAAAATTATTATTTTTGTAAAATTATATATATTTAAAAAAAATTTATTAGAAAAATTAGTTTTTTCTTTGTACACCAAACATTGAAAAATATTTTCTTTATGAACCAAACAGCAAAAAATTATTCTATTTTTTAGAAACAAGTTCTCTTAGAGAAATATTTTCCAGAAATTTTATTTTCTCGGAACGGAGCCTTAATTTATATTCTATATTCTATTCTATCTATTTATATCTATATTTTATATTCTTCATCAAAATTCTTCTCCTTGCAAAATTTTCATCCAAAAAAAAAAAAAATTCCCTCCCAAAACAACATCTAAAAATATTCATGTCAAAGAGTATTTAATGGAATGTCTGCCATTTTTATATTTTATTAGAGTAATTTATTTTTTAAAATTTAATATATTTAGTTGTTTAATTTTCTATCTTCTTTTAAATAAATGAAAAATTTCTCAATCTACTAATAAATTATATTTAATATTTATATTAAAAATATTATAATTATTTATTTTTAATTCAAATATGAATTATATTATTAATAAATTATTTATATATACTCATATTATAAATCATTATACTCTTTCATATGTATCTAATATTATTATAATTATAATTCTTATATGAATATATATTTTATATTTATTTTTTATATTATAATTATATCTTTAAAAATATTTTATTTACAATATTATTTTTTACTAATATTTTTATTAATTAACGTTTTAAATATATCAAAATTAAAATTATGTTTAAATAGAATATGTATATATTATAAAATAATTATTTTCTATTTATATATATTATATTATTAATAAATTTTTTATAATAATATACTATTATTTTAAGGATGCATCATTGTCCAGTCCTCACAAAAATGGAAAATTGTTTGAACAGTGACGATGGTTCCGTCGAGGTGGAAAGCACGAGGTCTGTTCGCGATTAAAGCTTGCTTTTGTTCACGCGGTTCTACTTTAATTTCCAGGAAACGAGGACAAAATTTCCTTGCACATTTTCAATACTGTCTTTGGGATTATAATATCCTTTTTGGTTGTCTAACGATAGCGCACTTCCATTCATTTAATACAGATTCCTCAATTTCTTGGTAATTTAACAATGATAAGGAGATGATTATGATATTGTATATCGTTATATTATTATATTTAGTTATTAATTTATTATTATGTAATATATCAAATTTAATTTTTATAAATAATAAATTTAATATATAATAAAATTTGATGGTGCATTTTTATATTTATCACCATCATTCTTAATAGATAGATAAAATATCTATTTTTGTTAAAATAATAGGTCTTGGCAGGAAAGAATATTGTAAATTTCAGAAAAAAATTGTTTTCTCTTCTAATAAAATTAAGAATAAAATATAAGTAATGCTTTTAAAATAAGATTTTATCATATAGTTTTTTTAAAGTTTCAAAATCTAAAATTAATATTTCTAAGTTTTTCAGAAAGTCTAACAGTATTAAAATTTTAATTAAAAAAACAGAGATGAGTTATTCATTTTTTAACTATTTTTGTACAATAAAACTAAATAAGTAATAAAAAATTTAAAAAAATACATAATTTACCTCTCCAAATGTAGTTTAGTTAAATTTTAATAATAATTTATTTAAAATCATAAACATATTATAGAATCTATTATATATGTTGCTAGTGATTTATTTTATAATATACCCCATTCAAAAATTGATTAAATTAACATTAAAAATAGTTATAAGTAACTTATATGTCTTGTCTTTTGATTTTTAAATTAAATAACCAATATTTTTTGCTCTTTTAAAATTTCACAGATTTATTTAGATTTTAAAATTTTAAGGAAGTTGTATGAGATTAAGTCATACTATAACAGCTTGTTTGTATTTTCTTTCAATGCTCTATTTATTTTTGTGAAAAAAATCGTTTGTAAAATCATACTTATAGAATATTGAGATGGCAAAAAATAATTTACATGTATAATGTTAAATTTAAAAATTTTGATGAAAAATATCTTACTCTTTTTAAAGAGTAAGTTATTTTCCTTCGTTATTACAATTTTAATATTATTTTTTAATTATAATGAATAACGTATACGGTAATTTTTGGTTTATATAGAATGGATGAAGATTCCCCTTTTTATTCAATTTCAATTGGGCCATCTGGAATTATACAGTTTTGCTTAATCACGACGAAATTTCCTTGCGCTTTAGAAGTCGATGAATGTCACTGCACCCGGTCAATAAACCAAGGTGGGAAGGCACATACGAGTGTTTGATAGAAGACGCGTTTGCCTTTGTGTCTTTTCATAGAAGACCATCAGAGAAAAGAAAATATCTAACTACCTTAAGAATCTAAGGTGGAAGAGTTTGATCAAGCTTTTCCCAAATTGTGTTTTTCTAGTTTCAATCACAGGTAACTATCTCCAATTTGGGTATTGTGAAATTCTAAAGATTCAATCGTTTAAATTTTAAAACTTCGCTCTTTCTTTCGATCGATTGAGCTGAGTTTTATTCCAATTTGGGTGTTGGAATTTTTCAGTGAAAAAGAATAGAGTTATGGTTTTGCTGGAACTGTTGGGAGAAATTACTACAGAGATTTTAGTTGAAGAACTTCTTAAGAAAGTTGCGGAGCTAGGACGCAGGGTAACCGAGTTTAAAGGCACCGCAGATCGCCTTGAGATAACCCTGCGGGATATTTCTCCTTTAATCCAAGACATTGAACATCAAAGCCATGCATTGGGTCGTCAACCTGCGGTTCAACAAAGATTGGCAGAATTCATAGAATCATTGGAGAAGGGCCAGGAATTCGTTTGCAAGTGCTTGAAAGTCCGCCGGTGGAAGATTTGGAAAAAGATCCAATACAAGAAAGGACTTGACAAACTGGATGAGTCGCTTAGAAGTTTTAAAGAATATATGCTAATTCTTATGGCCAGGGACGCGGGTGAGACGTTGCTGTTAGTGAAGAGGATTCAGCTGTTCCTCCCTAATTGTACAAAGCTTACTGTGACCATTGCCCAGGATGAACGGGTCAGTGTCTCTTTTTTCTACTCTATTTGAATGAATTTTTATTAAGTTATATTTCCACATAATTTTTTTTCAGTTTTTGTTTAAGTTCTTACAGTTTAAAATTTGAGACCAATTTTTATATTTCTTTAGATAATATGACGGAAACTCAGAAGTATTTTATCGTTTGATTATATTAAATATATTGAAATTTATATTTTTAATATTAATTTATATATTTTGAGATTAAAAAAAATCAAATGATGAAGAATCTAACTTCTATAACATTATTTTATTTATTTTTCATTTCAAGTTGTATGCCTCATATTATTTTTCTATTAAATTTTATTAATAATTGAATTAGATAAGCTATGATCTATTTATAGTTTATGAAGTGAGAAAACAACCGACATTCTGCTTCAAAAACCATATAATTTTACAAAAATATTTTAATTTTTTGTCACATAAATAAAAATAAAATTTTATGGAAATTTAACATCAACTATCGTTAAACTAAAAAAAGAAGTGTTATTCACGAATGCTAATTGCTAACGTAGTACACAGTTAAAGTGAAAATAGTACGATGTTCCAGTTAAAAATTTTCAAATTGTAAGGCCCTACTTAAAGATTGGGTAAAACAATAGGTATCAACAGAATAATTAAACCTCTTGGTCAAAATAACTTTATGGAGAAAAGTACTCTCACTTTCGGTTCATTCTCTCTCATAGGAAATGAAATTTTATAAAATGTATTTTTGTAAGAAAATATATTTTTAAAAAATGGATTAATATATGTAAAAGAGAATGCTTTCTTTTATGTATCTCTTATTTGATGTAAAAATATAAATTATTTTATTTTATTAAAAAATATCGTTATCTATATTAATCTAATCTTTAAAAGGTAAGCAACACAATAATTATTTTATTATTATCATAATTTTAAAATAGGAATCAACAAATATTTGATAATAAAATTAATATCCAGAAAAATGTAAATCTTTTTTTATAGTCATCCAATTAATTTGTATTTATTTAATTTTGATAAAATTTAATAATCACATTTCTCAACTTTCTTGCTTAGGAAGTGAATAAGTAGCTATCAAATAGAGATAAAATAATAGAAGAGAGAGAAAGAAAGGAAAAACTAGAGGAGTGAGAGAGAAAAAAAATAAGAAAGAAAGAGGAGTAGGAAGAGAATGAAAATAGATTAGATAGGGATAAAAAAATTTAGGGAGAGAGAGAGAGATTGAGAGAGAAAGAGGCGTAGGGAAATAAGGAAAGAAATTAAAATGGGAGTGTAAAATTGCGTAATATAATAGGGAATTGAGCAAGTAATTTTTTCAAATCAAAAGATAATTCAATTTTGTCATATATATTATTTTTTAATTTCTATTAATCAATGTCTACTTTTCATTGATAAATTTCTCTATTGACTATAAATAAAAATAAAATAAAATAACAGTGTCAAAGAAGCATTTTTCTCCTAACAAACATACCTACAGTTTTTGTAATCATGTTTCTTGACAAATTTTCAATTGTTTCTACACCATACCTGCAGCGACAATGGTAAAAAATTGTGGATGTAGGGTACGCATCTAGATATCATAGATTATTATGTAATTATACATGACAGATTATTTTAAAATTTTTTATCTTAAATCATTTGACTTAAAAACTTTTCGAAGATCGGCCAATAATTGCATTGCCAAAATATGTATATCTGCCACTCTATTTTCAAAAGGATATGCCTTTTATGATTAAGCATTTGCTAAAAATATTCCAGAAAACAATACGGTCAACAGTAGGCATTAAAGTCAAAGAAAGATTTCACATGTTCTTTCATATTTGACTACTGAAAATTTACCTATTTTAATCATTATTAAAAATATATAATTTTCAATTCTTTATTTTAAGAGTTTTCTTTTGCTTTTCTTTGTGTGGCATAGGTTCGCTTAATTGTGCTTGAATTCAATTGTCCGATGTATGAGAGTGTATCGTTCCCAAATCCTGAACGACGTAAACAGAAAAGGCCAGGTAAGTTAAAAGATTTGTTTACTTTTTAATCGTAATTTTATGTTAGTAACTTTATTGGTATAGGAACACTTATTGTCAATCATTAAATTTTTTTTATTCAATATCCTTGATTTAAAGTCATTATCTATTTGTCTTGAGGAGTATGTCAATATTTTTGCCTCCGAAAAAAGAGATGAATGTCTAAGTTCTCTTCTCTTTCCGTTGCTAATGTCGTCCAGTATGGTCCAATAATCAAAAGTCAATTATCGTGATCGCCCTGTAACGAGAATCTCCACAACAAAACAACTACAATATTGGGAATGACATTGAAGATATTAATTGTGGTGGCTAAAGTTGCTTTTTGCCCAAGAAAAGCTTGTAAACTACTTACCTTAACATTATGATTATTACTTTTCCTTTTTATCTATCAAAATTTTTTTAAAAAAATTATTTCATTTTAAAATTTCAATGAAGTATTAAATATTCATTTTTTCAAATCTACTCATTTTTTTCATTAATAAATGCTTCATTATTCTACATTATTAAATTAGCTTGTATTTATTCTTTTACATTTTTCTCTCTATTTTTAACTATTTTGAATTTTATACATAAGGAGTAATCTTATAAAGTTTACTAAAAATGAATAAATTAAACTACTTTTTTAATATGTATGAAATCAGTTAATAACAATAGATAAATAAAAACAAAGGGAGTATTTATGCATATTATCATTATAGGAAGAGGAGTATATATTGACAACAAATGTCATCAGAAATGTTACTGAAATTATTGTTATATCTATCTACCAACAACATTATTGTCAATGCTAAGCCATTGCTATTATGGTGTGGCTATAGGTTTCTATATTGACGACATGTGTTGTTGTCATAATAAATTGTGATATACAGATGACAATTGGTTGTTAGTATAGAATGTGCTAATATGGTCACACTTATACTAATGACAATTTTTGTTGGTATAGCCTTTTTTTTTTTTAAAGTTTCTATAATAATAAATAGCATTTTTAGTGATATTAAGAGTAATCATTATTTCCAAACATTTTAATAATTGTTTAAAATTTAAAAATGTTATTATATTAATTATGATAAATTTTATGCTTAATTTGCCTTATTTTGTGCACTTGTGACCAATTAACCAAAAAAAAAAAAACCAAAATAGGTTATAAGAAGACATTATTCACTATCAACAGTGAAAGAAAGATAACATTACTAACATAGCCAAATTTTTTGGAACTCCTCCAAATGAGATATTTCTATAAACTTCCCCCACATTAGAATGTCAATCCAATAATTTTAAAGTATAAAAATGAAAGTTTTCCAATAATAAATGATAATGCTACATATCTAGCTTCAAAAACTACAATCAAAACATAAAATGCTTACAACAATACTAACATAGCCACATTTATTTGAAACTCCTCCAAATGACATATTTCTATAAAACTTATGGCAAACCTTCAATGTTGGTTCTATATAACAATCAACATCTAATGTTTGGCAACTATTCAAATCAAATGGTCTGTCTCTGTTTTCCATTTTGACCAAAATGGAAAGGCTTTTTTCTAGACCTATTGTCTGATTCTTCATCTCTCATTAGATATTGTGCTTTATAACATTGGTTATTTATTTGAATCAAAGTGGTAAATTGCACTTATTTTCAAAAATACTACTATATCATTATATATGTTGATTCTCACTTTAACCGATATCAATATGGCAATGTTAAAGATAATTTTGTAGTAATTTCTATATATATATATATATATAGAGAGAGAGAGAGAGAGAGAGAGAGAGGGATAGGGGAAATCAATATTTTAGATTACGTGGAAAGTTTCCATACCTAGTTGAATAGACGATCTTGACATCTTATAATAGGGTGAATCAATTTAGGTATTGATTTATGAAAAATATGTGCCTTGATGAATCAATTATGCCAACTACTTTTGCTATCGTAAATTGATCTAGGAATTGGTTCAAGCCTCACGAAAGCAATTTCCAAGCTCTCTGAATTAATTTATGAATCAATTGCCCTATGAATTTTTATATTTTTTTGTGTAAATTATTGTACATCTATCACTATTGTGAGCCTTAAACCTCATCCATATAGATATCTTGAATCCAAGGCTTAAATCACAAAAATTATTCTTGACCTCTCTAGATCTTATACTTGCAAAAATGTAAAAATTAATGGATTCAGGTTAAAATTCAAGTAGAACTCATAACTTTGAAGGAGGAGAGTTTGTGATTTAAGTTAAATGGATTCAAGTCAAAAGTTTTCATGAAGATGAGAGGAATTCAAGCCAAGAATTTCTTATCTTGATGAGTTAATGAGGATGATGAAGGAGGCATTCCTCTTGTTGGGGAGGGAGATGATCTTTTTGGAGAGAAAATGAAGAAGAGCAGGTGTGAGGGGGATTTTATTGAAAAGGGGTGAGCTTCTTCTTAGGGCAAAATGAGGAAAAGAGTAGTGTGACTCTTTCAAACTTCCTTAATTAATTTATCTTATACAACTACTCCCTAATTCAATAATTAATTAATTCTTAAACATTAAGATTTTCATTGTCATACCATTCCTCAATAGATTTATTTATTCATCCTAATTCCACTTGATTCTTCAATGTAAATTCACATATTCAAATTTCATTTTATAATTTTTTCCCTCTCTACCTTAGATACTAACTCATTGCTAAATAAATTAACTAAATTTCAAACTTCTAGCCACAAATTCACACGCTCTTAACTATAAACTTCCAGCGCTAGTTATTATTCCTAGACGTATCCTGGATTATCCCTAGTGAATTATGAGCTTTTTTGTTCTCTTCATCTTATGTTGTGAAATATACTAATTAGCGTAGAAGTCCATTTGCAAAGATTTCTTTTTCCTTTTTAATTAGTTCAATCAATGTATAACGGCATATCTTATTTTGTTCTCATCCATTTTTCACAGGCTGGCCGTACAACATTCGGATTGGAAACACTCCGATTGGACATACTTGATTTCTTCGGATTTTCGCAAATTGACCCTGCATGGGACATTTTATAATGGGGAGTCCAATGAGTGTACAATTGCCTTGGATCGTAGTTCTATTGTCCATGGATTTATATTTAGGTTTTTCGCAGGAAAAGAAACTAGTGGAATTTTTGACAATGCCGCAATGCGCCACGACCGTGGCCCTATGTACTGGATGAATGATGGCTCGGTGTGCCGACACACCCTATACGATGGACTCGTATGGCCGGAAAATCCCCAACAACAATCTACTCGCAAGGATTCGCCGACTATATATATTGGCAACAAGGGTCTTCGTTCAAATTTACCATGGATACCGAGGTAAACCAACCTAGCTAGACCAACAAATCTGAAATTATTCTTATTTATTTATCTTTATAATTAAAACTGCTGTTTCTAATAATCTAGATTTTGCACGGGTATTTATTAGCATATAATTAAAAAATTATAAAAATTTTAAAACCTAGTTTATCATATTTATTCTAAAATTAGATATTTAAATTTATAAATAAAAAATTTTAAAATGCAATATAAGAGTTAAAAAATGTGATATGTAAGTTAAGTAATTTGATAAAATTAGATTTTTAAATTATTTAAAATATTTTTATAGTAAAAAGTTGTATTACATTCATAATATTTAGTATTATTTACGTTTAAATTATAATGAAATAAAGTAGTGAATAAGAAGATATAGAAAAAAGTATGTAATAAAGTAGATAAAAGAAATAGAAATACTGTGTAAATTGTAATATATATATATATGAATATAATGCTTGAAAATTAATATAAAGAAAATATTAATAAAATTTAAATAAATAAATTTCATTTTAGTTACTATTATTTTTATCTGAAGAAAAAAATTTTATTATAAGATTCAATTAGTACTTTCTAAATTAAAATTTTGAGTTGTTTATGAAATTAAATATATCATATTATACACACACATACTCACATCATTTAGAAATATTAGCAAGTAAATTGTAGATAATAAAAATGGATATAAAAAGGAAAAAAAAAGAATATGCAATGTAACAAATAAAAAGAAAAGAAATAATAGTTGCAAAGTATCATAAGAGTTAAAAATAGAATAGATAATTAAATAATTCAAATATATTATATCGTCAATGTATTTACAACAAAAAAGAGTAAATATATTATGTTGTATTTACACTTATTAATGATATTAGCTTATGAACTACAAATAATATGAGTGGTATTGTACTGAAAAGAAAAGAAAAAAATATGTAATGTAATAAAAAAAGAGAAAATCGTGTAACTCCAATATTAATTAATATAAAAGTTAAAAATATAATATATAATTAAGAAAATTAATTACATAAAATCTTTAATTTCATTAAAATATATTATAATGAAAGTAAAATATATTATATTTTATCTATGTTACTTGGTGATATTAGTGCACTAGGGTTCAAATTTTACCTTACTGATAATGTAAAATATTTCATACTATCAATGAGTAAAAAAATACTTTATTGAAAAAGTAATAGTAATTAAGAATTTTTAGCAATAGTAAAGAAATTGTTTATTTTTTATTGATATGAAAATATATTTATGAGTGATCATCTAAAGCTAATTTACATTATCAGTTAATCAGATTTAAATCCTAACATAAAAACTATCAAATGCATGATAACTAAAAAAATAATAATAGAAAGTAAAATAATAGATTAATTGTAAGGTCTTAATAAAACCTCCATTAATTTCTACATAATTTAAAATATTGTGCGTAAAAAATAATATCAAGATAAGATTGATAAATTTCAAATATATAAATTTGATTGTATTTTTAAACATTTTATTCAATAATACAATATGTAATTAATTACTTCAACCAAAAATTTACATTCAAATTTAAATTTATTTAAAATATTTTAATAAAAAATTAAATATATAAATTTAAAATATTCTATGTAAAAAATAATATCAAGATAAGATTGATAAATTTTAAATATGTAAATTTGATTGTATTTTTAAACATTTTATTCAATAATAGAATATGTAATTAGTTACTTCAACCAAAAATTTATATTCAAATTTAAATTTATTTAAAATATTTTAATAAAAAATTAAATATATCATTTTAATTTATTTGACACATTTAGGGAGATAAAATGATAAATATAGTAATTATAAGAAAGACATACATATTCTATTATAGATAGTAGTTCAATAAAATAATAGTTAAAAGAAAACCAAATTTAAGAATAACATTATTTTAATCAAGTATAACTTCATATAACCACAATAAAAGAGATTGATTTTTCCCCTTAAAGGTTTTGTACTTTTTATTATATATAAAATTTGATCCTTAATCTTTGCATGTGTGCTTCCATAGTTCATACCACTTCTCTGTTTATTAAGAAAAAAAGGGGATTGATTTAATCTTAGAAAAGATAACATATCGAAAACATAGATAATCATCCTTTTTTCATGGTTACATTATAATCTAAGATTCCTAGTTATCTTTTAAACTCAGTTGTTGAGGATTTGTTTTGGTGCTTTCTTGATTGAAAAATACAGTATGTATATGACTTCAACCACACTTGATAAAATATTCCAAACCTTCCACAAAGGTTTTCAATTTTTTTATAGAATTTCAAATATTTTTCTATTGCAAGTATAATTGCTTATATTGTAATTTTTTATAAACAGATCACAACCTCGCGCTCTAACACTTACAACTTTTTATAATAAAGTTGAAACCTTTATCTAAAAGTTTGCAAGCAAGTTTTATGGAAAAAAAATACAAATTTCTCATAAAATTAAGCAACTTCTTAAGTAGGGAATGTGGAAGTAAAACCCAAGTAGTAATTGCCTCCTGAATCAAGGGCCATCTATAAAAAAAAAAAAAACAAAAAGTCACATTGGAAGAAGTATATCTTTAAAGATAAGATAAAAATTTTTTTGGTTAAAATGATAGTAATAAATGATAGGGAAAAGACTATGTATTTTCCCTTTAGCATGATTTAATGCATAATTTATGCCACATGAAATTAAGGATTAGACTATATAAATAGAAATCTCATCCCAATTGAGTAGCAAGTACTACTTCACTCTAATGTTTGAAGAAGTATCAATTCTCGGTTGCATCCAATAATATAAAGGAAGGAAAAAAGATAATGAAAATATATATATATATATATATATATATATATATATATATATATATATATATATATATATATATATATATATATATATATATATATATTGCATACCTTGGTTTTTAGATCAACTCTAATACTAGTTTGAGGTATTTGTTTGGTGGTGTAATGATATGGATTTTGAATGGCTCAGGTAAATTAGTGAAAACAAATATAATAGATAAATTGCTTGTTACATAGGCTTGACCACTGATATCAGTGAACTAATAGTAAGATTTTGATGTGAATTTAAAGGTTGTTTCTGTGTCAGATGTAACTTTGAATTTTTAAGAGTAATATAAGTGAAGCTTGCTCTGAAGAATAGGATTTGCTAGGTTTCTTATACATATTTAGTGCATTAGATTTGGTTTTGATATAAAGAGGTGATTTTGAAAACAACAAGAAAACAAATGATATTTGAGGAAGGTTTCTTTTAGGGTTTAGGACAAGTTTATAGCTTGACATTGGGAATTTGACACTATGCATTCTAATTTATGTGTTATATTCAAGTTCTACAATACCATTTTCAACTCCAAAATGGAAGGAACTTATTGCTACATCAAAAATCTCAAATAAGTTGTGTTATTGTGGGAGAAGAGCTGCACTAAGGCATCGAAATTCATGGATTATCGGTCATTCATTTTTTAGCTGTAAGAGATATGAATGCGATTATTTTAAATATTATCGACCTAAGGAAGTTGAAGCCAATGCCGTAGGAGATGTTGCTAACTATGATAATTTCAGTGCACTTACGGAAAATGAAGATGCTTCAATTAATTCTGACAACAAAGAGAAAAAGAAAGATGAAATTGAAGAAATGTCAAGAAAATTTCTAAAGGAACAACTACATGCACTTCAAGGCACAATGAATAGCCAAAAGGTACTTATTGCTACATGTGTAATGGTATGTTTCTTGAGCCTAATGATGAATTTTGTGATATTCATGTACAAGTGAAAGGGATTGTGTTTGAAATTTGTATGTTGTGACATTCATTGTAATAACTTATCGAATGTTCTTGATTTTCCTTGTGTGTAAGGATTGTGTGCTGATTCTTGAATTGATTCATGAATTACTCTATATATTATATAATAACTTTTATTAGAATTTGAAATCGTTATATTATGTTTGAATTGAATGTCAATTGTATATGTCTCGATGCAATTCCATGCCCCCTTGGTGGGATGCTTAATGGAACTCATTTATTCTTAGGGTGTCATGCATACACTATATTAAAATGGAGTACTCAATGCATGAGGGATTTATGGAATAGTACAAAATAATTTTCTTTTATAACAAAATTATTGTAAAGTTTTGAAAAATTCTTTAAGTGAATGCCCACCCTAAAGTAAAAATAGTATTACCCACACATTTTGTCATTTTCATAATAAATGCATTTTTCATGATAATTTTTTTTAACATATAGTGTGGATTTGAATTCTTTTATTGCATAGTTTATTCAAATCCAATATTGTATTGTAAGAGTGGTTAAATCACTAGATGCACATATATAAGGAATAGGGATCGAATCTTGAATTTAATAAAAACACATAACCTTTAAAGGATATCGGGTGCTACTTGAATTAAAAGTTCTTAACTGATATTGCAACATTTAGTGAAAAAAGTATCTTAAACATGGTTTACCATTTTTATAAAAATGTATCTTTTTATCGATATTTTTTCATAAAGTATATTTTTCATTTTTTTATCATGACTTTAGCATTGCAATTTTTTAAAGTATTGCAATATTTTATAAAAGTATTGCAAGAAAATTAAAGTATTTTCATAAATTTATCCAACTTTTATAAAACTATCAAGATTACATGTGATGTATGGGATCAATAAATCTTTTAATTAGTATTATCTAATTAATAGTTATTAAACTTATTTTATAGAATATTAAATTATTAATTAAATTAATAATTTAATCTTTTCGTCCAAATAAAAGAATGGAATTAGTACCTTCACCTATTATTAGCTTATCAATCCCTAACCTTATATGTAAAATTTTTGCAACACAATTACATAAGTGGCAAATATGTATGTTTTTCACTCAAAATATACAAAACAAATCTCACTTTTTTTTTAGGGTGGGATTTAAACTTCTTGAATCATCATGATTTGAATTTTTATTTTGAATCCAATTCATGTTCCCAAGTTTTAAGTAACAAAAGAAGAGCTTATCAAAGACAAAATTTTAGAAGTGAGAAATCCTTTGGTTCTATAAACTAGAGATTTTTAGATAGTTAGTGGACATATAAATTGTATATTCACTATCAATAAAAATTAAGATAAATACAAGAAACAATGGTTGGAAAATTAATTAACCACTCCTTTTTATATTTATCTCAATTTTTATTGGTAGTAGAATATACAATTTATGTGTTCAGTAGCTTAACTAAGAATTTTTTAAAAATAAATAGATGATTTAATACTCATAACTAGTCAATGTCAAAAAATTGGTGATTATAAATTGTCAATAGTTTATAGACAACTTTTTGCATTCATATATATAAAATCATTTGCACTTTGTATGTTAATAGAAATTATCTTTATAATCAAAGAAGCATAATTGATAATTCAAAATAGAGTTAAACCTAATAAAAGAAGTCTAAACTTAACAACACAATTTCATACAATGTGGTTGACAAATTTACGCAAAAGTTAACATTTTTGTAAAAGAAAAATGTCTCACCAAGGAATGTGTACATTGAAGCATTGTTCGTCATTTGTTATTCAACATTCACTAATACTAGAAATTAATAATGTTATACTTATGGTTAAGAAATAGTCACATAACAAAGTAAGAAGTTTAATATTCTAGTATTATATATTTTTATAGAAAAATTTATTGTATATCACTAACACAATGGCATAATATCAATGTATCGCCAAATTCGACTACTAATATATCATTATATGGTATGTCAAATTTGACCTTAAAAAAAATTAAACTTGATGCGTAGTCAAATTTGATAGAGCATTAATACACCACTACATTATTAGTATATAATAATTTCTCCCTACTTTTATTACTTTTATGCAATTGTCTTTGCAAATTTTTGCTCTCAAAAGGTTTCTTGCAGCAGCACCAGCTTTGTATGTGGAAAGATTGAATAGAAGCGATGATGGTTGTAATAGAAAATGATAACTTGTTTAATTTTATAATATATATGTACTACAAATTTTAAAGAGCTAAAATGTTAAATTGGAGCACTTGTATAAATGTTAGGACATTTTTCCTTGAATTTCCTCCCATGTTTGCTGCAACACCTACATTTCTTGACATATGAACATCGGGAGAGATTTTGATGCACTAGTTTCACAATGCACCAAGAGATCCAAAAGTTTGAATTTATTGATTTGCATAGTATTATGTACACTATATAAAATTTAATGGCTTAAGATCATTGGTGTGTTTTAGTAATTACCATGAACATTAGACAAATCAAAACACCCACAAGTTAGTGTATTATCTTTATTTCATCATAGTAGGGCTATTTAAAGGAAGTTTCATTGATTCCATGCTTTTCTACATAAATTAGGTAAACTAATGACATGTTCAAGGGTAAAGACACCAAAGGGAAACAATAGAGAATAAAGGGTTAGATCTGGATTTTTAATTAGTTTACATTTTTGCGGAATAACCTTTCCTTTCATTTTCCCTCATCAAAAGAGACTATAAGGAAAGAGTTTCACTTTTAATATTTTTAAATCTATTCTTTTAATTTAGTTTTTTACTATTTAAAGAATTAGAGAGCTTTATGCTTGCAAGTTGTTATAGTTCATTTGATTGAACACAATCTAACATCCTACACACCTCAAATTTTATAATGTTGTTCTTGCATCATAGCAGCCAAGGGAGAATCAATTTCAATTCCTTCACATTAAAGACTACTCATATTTCCAATCTACCCAAATTGAGCACACACTTTTGAATCCATTTGGCATAGCATATCAAACAAGTGCAAGAATCAAAAGTCAAGATGGATATGAAACATTCAATCCTGATGAAAATATGAAGACACATTAAGAGAATTATTACAATAATCACATTATCCATAGAAGTTTAGTATGATTCATCGAACCTGTCATGTATGATAAAAATATGAAAATTAATTGTAATTTTAATTCAGGCTCTCAATAATGTAATGAATTTTAAGATATATAGTGTATTACATTAATACAAAATAAATGGATTTTAACATATAGTCACTTGTCAAGAAAGGGAATTTTGAGGGTCAATAATCCTATAACAATACAAATCCACATGGTAAAATAAAATTGATTGGACAATAAAAATGCTACCATGTAGAAATCTTTTCATCATTTTCAAATGAAGCTCTAAATTTATCAAGTCCCAAGCAAAAAGAGAGAAAAAGAAGAAGATAATCGAAACAAAAAGTAGAAAAATATACCAGAAAGACCTTCAAACTTAAAGAAGCCAGTACAAATTGCAACTCGTATTGAATTTGAGTAAAACCTGCCACTGCATTAAATAAAGAACATGAATTGAAATTGATGAACCGAATAAGTGGAAGCAAAAATATAGCCGAGGAATCATGAAGGAGCAAAAATTGAGAAAAAGTTTTGGACCATTTCTTGATTTGTGTATGTCATCCTAGCACAGGAACCATGCTAATCTTCTCTATATCATTCCAATTTTATCGTTCCAAATTATACCTAAACCATCATTATTCAATTTCTTATTTTGAATCCCAATTCATGTTCCCGACAAGTTTTATGCAGCAAATGAAAATCCTTGCGGTTCCATGAATAGTTGATGATCTAACTCCCATACCAGTCGACGACAATAAATTGGCAAACACAATTGTTAATAGTTGCTATAAAACAACCTTTCTGCATTCATATTCATAATATGACCATTAATTTGTACTTGGTATGTTGAAAGAAATTCTCTTGGAAAAGAGTGTCTTTCCCTTTTAGGCATGTTGGCCGAACGACTAATATAGGCTGAGTGGACCACCTATAATTCATAATCGGTCTTGTCCATATGACTCCAATTCCCTACCCCCGGCTGCGCGAACTCCCAGAAGCATGATTGCTTGGACTCTTAATCAAATAACCACCTGAACACATATCGCCTAAACACATGGAAGAATGCTATTGGCCCGAGATCACACTAAAAAATGTGAATCTCTAGAATTTCCTACGAATGGGACCCACTCTTACATTTTCTAGTAATCGATAAAAGCCTATAAATAAGAGGTATCTTCCTTTCCCCTCCCCCCTAACGCACTTGTACAATTCCGCTAATATAATATAGGTTTTCACCAACAAAGCACAATTTATGCTTCATATCAGAGTCATATAAGAAGTTTGAACTTATCAGTATAGTTTCATACAATATGATAAATTTACATGAAAGTTAAGATCTTCATAAAACTTACTAGAAAATGTTTCACCAAGGAAAGTGTGCATTGAAGCATTATTGTCAATTTGTTGTTCATATCTAGCATTCACCAATACTAGAAATTAATAATGTTACATTAATAGTAACGAAATAATTGTCTTTTGCAAATTCCCAATTGTCATGAGTTTTCTTGCAGCAACACGGGCTTACTATGTGAAAAGACTGCACAGAGGCAATTATGCTTGTCATAGAAAATGATAAATGGTTTGCTTTGAATAATTAAGAGCCCAAATGTTGAATTGGAGTACCTGCAAAACTACATAGCTGTGTAAATGTTAGGACTATGGTTCCTTTTATTTCCTTCTATGATTGCTGCAACACATGCATTTTCTTCCCATATGAACATTGGACAAATCAAAACATCCACAAGTTGGTGACTCGTCTTATATTTAGTACATCTATGTAAAGGAAGCTTCACCGATTCCACACTTCTTCCAAGTGAAACCGGGCAAACTAATGGCATGTTTGGAAGTAAAGATACTAGAGAGAAAGGAAAGAAAACAAAGGATCAACTTTCAATTTGTTTTTTTTTTTCAAGGATAGCCTTTCCCTCCCTCATTCTCCTATCATACTTTAAGGAAAGAGATAAAATGAACTTTTGCTCTTTGATTTTTTGGTGAATCACCGTGTGGGATAAATAGCTATTTTGGAGACATTCCAATAAATGTCATCTTTAGAATTTGAATGGACAAGTTAAGTTGAACTTTTATTTTTTAAAATTTTAGAATCAATTCTTTCAATTATGAATCATACTTTGGACTCGAGTTTGTTAGTATTTGAAGAATTAGAGTTTTGGGCTTGGAGGGTTACGGGATTCATTTGGTTGAACACCTAGCATCTTTCACACTTCTAATTCAATAGTGCTGTTCTCACAACAGAAAAGCATCTCAACGGCTAAGGAAACATGTTTCCATCTACCCAAATTAAGCAATACCCTTAGAATCCATTTGACATATCATGAAAAAAGATGGGTATGAAACTTAAAATTTGAAGGAGAGCATGCAGGTGCAGTAAGAAGATCATTACAATAATCACGTCATCCATTGAAAATATGAGACCAGCCATGTATGAAAAATATGAAAATTCATTGTAATGCAAGTTCTCAATGATGTAATGAAATTTAAGATATATATTGCAACACATTAAAACAGAATAAATTGGACTTCAAAATATAACCACTTGCAAAAACAAGGGGCTACTGAGGTCAATAATCTTGAACAAACTTGTAACAAAACTACCCCACTTGGTAAAACAAAAATGATGGGGCAAGAGAATTGTAGCCATGTAGAAATCTTATCAACAGCATTTTCAAGTGAATTTCTAATTTTATCAAGTCCAAAGCAGAGGGGGAAAGGATGGGTATGAAGCAATACCCTTAGAATCCATTTGACATATCATATGAAAAAAGATGGGTATGAAACTTAAAATTTGAAGGAGAGCATGCAGGTGCAGTAAAGTAGAAAGTCGAGAGAGGAACAGAACAATTACCAGAAACGCCTTAAATTTCAAACAACAATTATGTTTGAATTGCAACCCACATTGATACTGAATTTGGCCAAAACCTGCAATGTGTAAAAAAGATAAGAATTTCATTGTAACCCAATTTCTCAATATTGTAACGAATTTTAAGAGACATTGCAGCAGAGGTAAATACAAAATATAATGGATTTAAACATATAATCCATTTGTAGGCAAAGGATTTTTAGAACAATGAGATTTAGATTGTGATCTTCTTACCATTTCTCGATTTGTGCGTTTCATCCTTGTGCAGGGGCCATGCTAATCTTCTCTGTATCCTTCCAATTTTATCGGATGTCCCCGAGGGGAAGGGCTCTAGGGCTTTTCTCTGCTAGATAAACATTTCAGGTTTTCATAACTTGCTCGGTGTGGAACTTCAACAGATGCTCAAAAACGACTTATGGAAAAATATCCCAATTCCATCGCTTTAGTTTTCACCGATCCTTTCACTGTGTCACTGTTTGTAGAGATGGGGGAAGACGAAGCTCCCGGTGAAGTTTCAGGTTTTTGAGACGAGGAGATGGAGTAGTCTGCGGGCTCCATCGAATACAAAAGTGGGAAAAATAAAAAATTATTGCAATATTTATTGAGTTTAAATTTAATTTATTAAAACCTTTTATATTATTAATAAATAAAAAATGATATATTACTAAAAAATTAATATTAATTAATAATTTTATCAATAATAATTTTTTAATAATTTGTAATAATATGATATTATATAAATGAGT
Organism: Sindora glabra; assembly: GCA_020226215.1. NCBI lineage: Eukaryota > Viridiplantae > Streptophyta > Magnoliopsida > Fabales > Fabaceae > Sindora > Sindora glabra. The sequence continues at coordinate 101,879,406 of CM035226.1, forward strand.
GATATTATAAAATTAATTTATATTAATAATAAATTAAATTTAAATCTTAATTTTTTAAATAATATATACGGTTAATACTTTGGTATATATTAAAAAATAGGTAACTCTACTCGTATTTCATCTCCATCACTTTCTTTTGACTTTCCCACTTGTATAATGAAAAAAAAAATCTTTTGAATTTGTAATATATATATATATATATATATATATATATATATATATATTTAATTAGCATATTTTTTTCTCATTTAAAAATGAGAGTGAGAATGAAAGGAAAAACTTTTGTAATTTTTTATTAAACTTTTAATATAAAGTTTTCTAATTTACTTTTTGCAAAAGTTAAAAAATTATATACGACTATTGCTTGTGAGAAACATGTTATAAAAATTTAAATTCTATTAATTAAAGTTGTATTAAAATTTTAAAAAATTTCCATTTTTCATCAAAGTTATAAAAAGAATAAAATCATAATGACATGCTAGGATCCAAAAATAAAGGGGAACACTAAGAAAAATTACACCTCATCGTCATGGTCTATATAAATAGAAACATGCATAGATTCTTTTATTTTGTCATGAATGTTAAGTTATAAGCATTATAATTTTTTTTAAAAAATTACATTTTACAATTGTCTCCAACGTCATTTTATTTATGAAATTGTTATGAAATTATTTTATTATCGAGGAAGCTCGATGGAAAAATTCGATAAGAGATACTTGCGAAACAACAAATTTGCCATATATGGTGGCGTTTGGTTTACGAAATATTTTTAACATTCCCGAGAATGTTTTAAGGGAATATCACATTCCCTTGTTTTGTTCAAGTTTTGAAAAAAAATGTCTAGGAATGTTACATTTTCGGAAATCTTTTTAATCCTACATTTCCCTAAAATATTCCCATGGGGGGAGGTGGGTATCTCAGATTCCCATACAATGGGCATGTAATATTAAAACATTCATAGGAAAATTGATAGTGAATCAAACATAGGAATATTACATTCCAGTTAATTAAATTTCTGGGAATCACATTCTTAGGAATGTACACTTTGTTGGACATGTAAGATTCCGCAAATCAAATGCCACCTATAAGGTAGCAGAGACATGTTGCTGATTCTCTTTACTATTTTTATTAAAGATATATTATATAAAAAATTTATTTTTATATATGTAAATAAATGAATATTCTATATTTTAATATTTTTTGATTCAAAAATAATTCTTATAATTGTAATAAAAAAGTAAAATAATTCTAAAAATTTATTATATTCAATATTAAATATATAAATTATTTTTTGTTATTTTTATAACTTGCAATTATATTTTAGCAAAAAATATATTTCCATCAAAGGTGCTACTGAATATAGGTGTAGGGTTACCCTGCTGCATCACATTCCAAATCCATAATACATCTTTCCTTTCTAAGATATGCATGAAGTATTTTGTAGTATTGTCTATAAGAAATTTTAACAGGATCATTGTATCAAATCTAAAATAAAAAATTTGATGAACTAAAACTAAAAGAGAAATTAGAATTATATATCTCTTGATTTACTTCAATAATCTTCTAAAGAAATTATTAGTATAAAAGTGGTTATTAAGAGATTTAGGTGTTTTCCTCCTTCACATTCAATAGTACATGACAACTCTAATAAAGCAAGTTATTAATAGCCTAATATGTGGAAAAAGGACCTAAACTCTTATTAATATACTCTAATTGAGTCCCCCAATTATATGCTCAATAATAGGCTCTATACCAACTTTACCTTAACAAATCCCATCATATTTTTAATAAAATAATATACCTAAGAGGTAAATTAAAACTCATTTGATTACTTAATACTAATTTGGGTTACAAAATTAAGCTATATATATTAATCTAATTTTAATAAAACTAAAAAATTTAATTAATGATAGCCCAAAATAATAAAAATTCTTACATTTTCCTACTTGGGCAACATTAATTGGGTTTTATTAATTTTGAAAATAATTTAAAACTAACTATAAATCAATAACAACTTTAGTGGTCATAAAATATCATAGCTTAATAAATTTATCTCATAATATGATCGGGTCTAATAAAGTATTAAATTCAAAACTATGGACGATGATATATTATATAACAATATAGTATATCTTTAATTACATAAGTCAATTACTTCATTGACATAATCACAGGAATGTGAATGTATAGTTACACTTATAGTATGACTAAGTGATTCTCTCATACTATTGTGTAAAGGTCCTTATTGTGATCTTTTTCACAAAAGTTACGATATCTTCCTAAGAAGATAATATAAGTTTTTAACAAACAATTTAACATCTCTAGAAAAGACAACTATAGTTAAATTTATAGTGAAATCTCAATTAACTATCTTCATAATGAGACAATTATAGCAACTTTTATTGAAATAACATTGTTTCACCAAGAAAACAACCATATCCCAAGATATGTGAATGGTACCAATATATATTTCAAGAGAAATATTGTCATGACAAGTTAATCAGCAAGGCACAATTACTTGTGTAATTACATTATCCAATGGAAGTATTAAGGCACAATTGCTTGTGCAAATATACATTAACTCCCACTAATCAATCACATTAATAAGTACAAGAAATAAAATGAAATTTATTCTTCACATGATTAATTAAAATAATTTGTTTTTTAAGAAGTTTTCAATACTTTAATATTGATATTCATGATAATAATATCAAACTTCCTTTTTCAAAATTAGTCTGACAATAAGATATTTAATATTTCTTATAGCATGCAAATAATAACAATTGTTGATTCACACAATATGCTACAACAAATATTTAAAGATAAGAAATAAAGTTATCTAACTTGTCAATCATTAAGCTCAAAACATAATCCAATTCATAAAAAGCAAAGAAAAAATTATTATACTTTACTTGAAACCTTTTTTTAAATGATACATTAATCACTTAAATTAAGGAAAAATATCAAGTTTAAAATATACAATTAACAATACCATTAATGACAAGCTTACCTTAAGATTAGACCATCTTAAGGTAAATAAATAATTAAGGACAATATAATCATCATATATTTTATTAATTTCACACTTATCACAAAGTATTCCTTTAATAAATAAGATTTTAAATTATGCCTAATGTATCATACATGTTTTCTAAAGATAATATCAAATTTTCTAAGTTCACTATCTAACTTATCAAAATTTGATATTAAAATGCCTACTAGAATATTAATTGAGACTTAAAACAAAAGCCTAATATTATCTAAATAAGGCAAACATGATTATCAAAAACTTAATTTCATATTCCTTTATACTTGCATATGAGCATACTTAATCTTTATATGATCATAAAAAATAAGAAAATATACATAAATGAAATTTCAAAATAGAAATTTTCAATTATACTATGATATAATACTTTAAAATTATAATAATATTATTAAAGAATAGCATCAATATCTAATATCAATAATTACATTTGATATCATCGTACTCCACTAATGTCAAAATTCTTTAATAATTAATTTAAAATATTTTAACTTTAATTAATTAAAAGTATCCTTTATTAGAAATAAGTGAATCACTTATCAAAATTTATTGTAGACATAACGGAAGAATTTTTTATATATAAAATTATATATAAAAATGTTAATCACATACTAAGATGTATGCTCATAATGCTCATTATTTTTTCACATGAATTCTCGAATTAAAATTTTCATTGAAAAATTCATGAATTGATATTAAAAAATAATTTATATTTCTCTAAATATTTATGGGAAATATTCAAAAAATTATTGAAAAAATTAATTATAAAATTAAAAAATTCAAAATATGATTAATAAATTTTATAAGATTTCAAGTATATCATTGTATCATCTTTTATGGATAGAATGTCTAGCACATACAAGAACTTCCACATAGTTTAATAAATATTACAAAATATAAAAAGTTTATTTAACATTAAAAAATGTGTATAATTATTTAATTTTCATATTGTTCCAATAAAAAATATAAATTTCATAATATCACCAATAATTTGCTATGACAACATTCTTTACAAATTATAGAATTAACAAAAATTAGAACAAAACTATATTTTTTTAATAATAATAACTTTAATAATAGATATATAGTCATAAATTATTTTATAAATAATAAATTGCATATCCTCATGGATATTCAAAAAACAAGAATATCTTCATAGATATTTACATCAAGAGCATTTAAAACTAAAATCATAATTTTTTTTAAATAAACAAAGTTGGAATTCACCATTGGATTACTATTTAAATAATAAAATATGCTAATATTGTACAATCATTATTTCACATATGGGAAACAAATAGTGATAACCATTATAGCATTGAGACTTTAAGTGTATCATTACAAGCTTTCTTGTAAGTAAAGAATATAAAATATTTTAGGAAAATCCCTAATAACAAGTTAATTGGATAATAAATACATTTTGCCTAAGAAAAGCAAATCCAAGGGCAAAAAGATTACCTTTCTTAGGAAAAATAAAAAAATCTGACATAGATTTTTTAGTACATAAATTATTCAAGAAGCAATATTCCATTTAACTAATTCATATAATAACTCCTTATGGGTAAATTATAGTATAAATTAATTTAGATAACAAAAATATCCAATAAATTTTAACAAGAATATATTGATTTAATAAATGGTCACTATGATGATGAATATTTATTAGCACTAAATAAATTCTCATAGGATAACCCATAACAAATTATCATATCCTAAAAATATTTTAACAAGATTCTATTAGATCGTGAGTAACCTATTGTGGTGGTAGATACTTGCATTACCAATAAAATCTCATGGGATAACCAATAGGCCATAATCAAGCGTCATATTTCAAAAGAGTATAACAGGAATGCATTAGTTAAGTAAGGAAGCAATTGTGGTGATAATTATTCACTTTATCAATAAATTTTCATGAGATAAATTATTGCCCCATAACTAATTATTATTTTAATATTCACTTTAAATATGCATGTTTTCCAAGAAACAAAATAATTTCAACCATTTCAATTATTATGCAAGCAATTGATTATGCCCCATATTGCAAAATAAAACAAAACGAATCCTATTTGGATCATCTTATGAATGTATGTATATTGGTACATAATTTCCTAAAGTATACACATTATATGTAAACTAAAATATTCATATCATTCATATAAATTTTATAATATAAAAATAATAGTAAATTATATACCAAAACTATTTTTGGAATTTACCTTAATCCCATATTAGTGGTCAAATTTGATAATCTTATTATCTTGGGATCTCATGTTTCATCAAGAAACATATAAAGGAAATAAAACAAATTCCATTAGCACTCATAACAATAAATCACAAAAAGTGATTATATATTATGGAATTAATACTAATTAGACTTAACTAATACAAAATTTAGTCACATCAAACCATAATGATATCTTAAATAAATATGTTTCAAGACCTGCATCTTATAGTTATCAATATAGTTATCTTAAGAATTTTCAAAGTTATAAAAACCACATCTAAATATCTATGATATGGTAGAATTTTATTAAGTTGACATGAAATAAGCATGTCAAGTCAACTTAAAATAATTTATCTTTTCTTTAATATACAACATTAAGTTTCTTAAAGGAAAAGAGAACTTTGAAAAATATATAATTTATCACCTTAAATTCTTTTCATAAATGTTTTATATAAACTTTAGCAAAAGTTTACTAATATATTTTTCAAAAATCCTTTATAATAAAAGAGAGATAAAATAAACTTCATATATCAAAATAGTTCAAAAGTGAAATTAGTTAGCTTGTTAAATGGTTACTGTAATGACAAATTTTTAATTCCACTAACTTAATTCTAAATAGGAAAACATATGTCAAAATTGCTCATAAAAATTTTTACCTCCATATAAATTTTCCCAAGATGCATCTCAATTTCAAAGCACATCAAAATAATTTTAACAATTAAATTTATACCAAATTAAATGGAAAGAAAGCTCATACACATAAAACTTGAAGTATGAATAATAAGCACAAAATTATGTATATATGTATAAAATAATCATGATATATACTAAATGTCAAATATATATATATATGAATAGAATCACAGTATGTATACACCAATAGAACCAAAACATATATAAAATAAAGACAAAAAATGTCAAACCAATATGCCGGAACACATATATAATATATGTAACAGAAAATGCCAAGCGACCATATGTATAAAATACCAAATTGATATATATATATATATATATATATATATATATATATATATATATATATATATATATATATATAGAATGCAAAATCAAACGTCCAAGCAAAAGTGTATATATGTCTAGAATCGTCAAACATCAAAGCCAAAGTATGAATAACAGAACATACACAAAACGACAAAACATATATATAAACAAATTTCAAACACCACACACACACACACACACACACACACACACACACACACACACACACACACACACACACACACACACACACACACATATATGAGAAGTGAATTTTGATTTATAATATATATACACAAGTGTCGTAACATATATATGTTATATTAAATGAGTTTATATATTTATATACATATATTTTAAGAGTCAAAACAATACTATATGATTCAAAATTTCTCTTTAATAAAATCGTATAGAAGTAATTGTCAACAAAAATTAAATTAAAATTTTAATTAGATTAGGGTTCTAGTTTGATATAACTTGCTATAATACTATGCGTAAAAATTTTTAATATTGAACAAGATCTTTGTATCAAATCTAAAATCACAAATTTGATGAACAAAAACTAAAAGAGAAATTAGGATTATATATCTCTTGATTTACTTCAATAATCTTCTAAAGAAATTATTAATATAAAGGTGGTTATTAAGAGATTTAGGTCTTCCTCTCCTTCACATTCGATAGTACATGACAATTATGATGGGGAAAGTTATTAATAGTTTTATGTGTGGAGAGGGGATCTAAACTCTTGTTAATAAACCCTAATTAAGTCCATCTATTATGGGATCAATAATAAGCTCTACACTAACTTTACTTTAATAGGCCCCATCACATTCTTAATAAAACAATATACTTGAGAAGTAAATTAAAACTCATTGAATCACTTAATAATAATTTGGGTTACAAAATTGAGCTATATATATTAATATGATTTTAATAAAAATAAAAAAATACAATTAATTGTAGCCCAAAATAATAAAAATTCTTACATTATCCATTACACTCTATGATATTTTAACTTGATTTGTGATTTTTGGCAGTTGCAAATGGTTTATCTTATCAGAATTTTATCTTAGAATAATGCCTACTTCACTCTCCAATATTCTCTCCTCTCTTGCTCTCATTTTTATATCAGGAAAAGTAGACTAATTAAATTCATTTTTTTAGAAGTTCAAAAGTTTTTTTTCTTTTTTCTTTTTTTTTGGGGGGGGGGAGGAGGTATGAAAAGGAGAATGACGGAAGAGGGAGGGAGAGGAAGTAGCTTTATTCTTTATATTAAAGTATCATTTGTGATGTGATAAAGAAAATTGCTGCTCTATTGATTGTTTTTGTTCTATTAGATTACATGGCCTTCTTTTTGTAGAAGCAAAGCAAGTTTCAGATTTCATGATTTTCCTTTTTTTGGCGATTAGGTATCTACATTATTAACCTTGGTAGAAGATGGGTGAAACTTCAGCTTGCTGCTAGGGTTATTGTTGCCATTGAGAACCGAACCCCCAAGACATCATCGTTCAGTATGCCAGGCCTTATAGTCAGACAGCAGTTCTGAAGTTTGCTCAGTACACTGGTGCCCATGCCATTGCAGGAAGGCACACCACAGGAACCTTCACTAATCAGCTTCAGACATCCTACGGTGAGCCTCGGCTTCTTATTCTAACTGATCCCAGAACAGATCATCAGGTTATTACCCCTTTTACAGTTATTTGGTTTAGCCATCCTTAGTTATGGCTTATCTTGAAGACTCAAACTTTGGCTGTGTGTGGATTGTTCTGTTATTTTTCTTCCAACAGTTTCTCGTGGTATACTTATTTGCGTGCAGCCCATTAAGGAAGCCGCACTTGGAAATATGCCAACTATCGCATTTTGTGACACTGACTCTGCAATGCGATATGTTGACATTGGTATTCCTGCCAATAATAAGGGGAAACATAGCATTGGTTGTCTCTTTTGGATGTTAGTAAGGATGGTGCTCTAGATGCGGGGTACTATAAGACCAGGTCGCTAATGGGATGTGATGGTAAGATATTTTTGTTGCTTTTTGTAATTTTATGCTAGATTTGTTTATAATGCATTATAGATGTCATCTATTGCTAGATGTTTGTACCGTGAATATTGACATTCAATAGAATGCATTCCATTGCCAGTGCCACATAATTCCTTCCTTACAAGTGTCAATAATTGTAGTTTCTTCACTAGGTTTCCATCAAGTCTTGAATTAAAATTGTCTCAAATTTTCTTTGTTCAGGTATATTGAGAATGAAGAAGGACAAGTTTTGCTCACAGATGAAGATATCAAAGAGAGATGGGAGAATAATTTTATAAGCTTTTCAATGATGGGCAAGAATCAACTAGGGATATAGAAGAATTAGAAACCTAAGAGAACAAATAAAATTTGGCTTACTATTGTGGGATTTGAGTTAGAGAGGTAAAAGAAGCTCTTAAGAGAATAAATAATGGTAAAGTCATTAGTTTTGATAGTATTTCTATTCAAGTTTGGAAATATTTAAGAAAGCAGGATATCTTTTTGCTCACTAAGCTATTTAATAAGATTTTGAGATTCAAGAAAATGTCAGATGAGTGAAGGAGGAGCATTTTTGTTCTTATATATAAGAATAAATGAGATATCCAGAACTGTGCAAATTATCAAGGGATAAAATTTATTAGTCACATGATGAAATTATGAGAAAAAGTGATTGAACACAAATTAAGAGACAAGATTAATATTGCAAAGAATCAATTTGGATTTATGCTAGGAAGGTCTACAATAAGGGCTATTTATCTTTTATAGGAGTTGATGAAAAGGTAACAAAATAAAGAAAAAGGCTTACATATAGTTTTTATTAACTCGAAAAAAGATTATAATCAACAACCAAGAGAAGTATCCTAGAATGCTTTGAAAAAGAGAGGAGTTCATGTGACTTATATTCAGGTTATACAGAACATGTATGATAGGGTAACTATAAGTATAAGAACTCCCGGAGGCAAGACAAAGGACTTTCCTATAAAAATTGGTTTATATCAGGGTTTAGTATTGAGTCCTTACTTGTTTAATTTAGTCTAAGATATTCTTAATAGAGATATAGAAAAGATTGTCCTCAAATGCATGCTATTTACAAATAATATAGTTCTAATTGAGGAATAAAGAGAAGAGGTTAACTATAAACTTGAGCTTTGGAAACAAACATTGAAATCAAATGATTTTTGCTTGAGTAGGAGTTAGATAAAGTATATGCATTGCAAATTTAATAAGAAGTAAGATAAAAATAATTTAGAGTTAAGAATTAGAGAATATGTCATACTATAAGTGTCTAAATTTAAGTATTTTGAGATCAATATTACAAAGCGATAGGGAAATTGATGGAGATGTTACATATAGTATACAAGTTAGATGATTAAAATAGAGAAAGATATTGGGGGTTATTTGTGATCGCAAAATACATATTAAACTTAAAGCAAAGTTTTATTGAATTGATATACGATCAGTTATACTTTATGGTAGTGAATATTAGGTTTTGAAAGGACAACAACAGCAAAAAATGGGAGTAATAGAAATGAGAATGTTAAAATGGATGTATGGTCACACAAAAAAAGACAGGATACAGAATGAATACATATGAGGGAATATTGGTATGGCGTCTATTGAGAAGAAAATGACATAAAATTGATTAAGGTGATTTGGACATATGTAAAGAAGGCCACTGGAGGTATCGGTGAGAATAATCGATTACATGATCTTTAGTCTTGTGAAAATGTGTAGAGAGAGGCTAAAAAGGATATAGAAAAATTATAAAAATAGATCTTTTAGTGAATAATATTTCTAAAAATCTGATTTTGAATAGAATCAAATGGCATCATGTGATTTACGTAGCCAATCTCACTTAGATAGATAAGACTTTGTTGTTATTCTTGTTTCTTTTGTTAAGGTGGATTTATTATTCCACAGGGAACCCGAGGAAACCAAGCAACAAGGTGAAGATGAAGCTCCGCTGGCCCAAGATTACATTATTACAGACTTCAGTGTTGTTGGTATTGATGCTCTTCCTGCTGATGGTCAGTGGTCTGCTGCAATCGACCAATCCTGGACTGAACAAGTTCCACAGCAACCTATTCCAGCAGTTCCAGCTCTCATCTGGTCCCAAGAAGCTGGTAAGGATCATTATCTTAAATTTGCTTCTTTGGCCAAGCTAGAGTAAATTTTGTGCGTAGTTTTTGTGGTATTGCTTTAAGTTGACTTCATATTATCATTTACCCTATTGTTGCTCAGAAATTATATTTAGTTTTGGTGTTGACTTTGGCACGATATAATCTGTTCCTTTTTCATCGTCCAATTTGAGTGTTGATTTGTTACTGTGTCCAGTTTTGCTTGCTTTTATATCTCATCATTCTTGTGTCCCTGTTCCCTAAAGAGCCACAGAACCCTAAAGAAACAGTGAGAATCACTGCCTTTTTTTAATCTAGAGCTGGTAATAATAATATATTGGATGCTGCACGTGTCTGCTCCCATGGCGGTTTAAAATGGTTTCCGTTCAAAATCATTCTATTCACATTTTGCTAAAAGTGAAGTTGCTTTCGGAGGAGACAGGGGGGAAGCAGTTCCAGTTCCACAACAAATTCCGGTTCCGGCCCCCAGAATTGATTCAGTTCCTGCCATTGGCTGGGATTGATTTGAAGTATTTTTTTATCATGTGATCCAGAACCCATAATTGACTTCCTCCTTCCTTTCCCACAATTGAAAATAGGGATTTCATTTTTTGTAGGAAGCAAACGTCTTTTTGGATCCACTTGTACTTTGATTGAGATGAGATTTTGACTGGTACAGTAGTGAGTTGTTTAATTTTCGCTTGTTTTAGTGTTATAAAACTTCCAACCTTTTATGTTACTATATTTATTATAAAACGTTTTTGAAAAGCTATAACTTTGCATGGAAGGGGACGTAGAATGAAAGATTTTACAATAGGAAACATTTATAATGCACTGCACTTCTTTAACATATCACGAGAATTTAATCAACCTGTGCGGTTAAATTTGATGTATTATCTATATATTATTCAGTGATGTATTATAAATTCTTCCTTGTACAAAATTTATGATTAGGTTCGTAATGCACAAATGTTTTAAATATGGACTTCTAATACTACGTGTAAAATAATTAAAGTACATGCTTTATATTCATACCACATCAAAGTACGGGCTTTATATTCACGTCAGAAATTAACAAAAAAATATGGTACATTTAAAATAATCAGGGAACATTATCATATTCATACCATATCTAGTAAAACAATACAAGTATGATACAAGTAAAGTTATCAAAGTAAATTTATACATTAATTTTTACGAAGAGCAGTACGATTTAAATATAATTATTTTACAAAAAAATTACACAAGTGGCAAATATCTATCATTTGCGTGTGCGTTTTTCTCTCAATATATTAAACAAATCTCTGTTGCCTTTTTCTGAAGCATTATTGTCATCTGCTATTCATATTCAGCAATCACCAATGCTAGAAATTAATAATGTTACATTAATAGCAACGAAACAATTGTTTAAGAGTTTTCTTGCAGCACAACTAGCTTATTATGTGAAAAGGCTGCACAGAGGCAATTATGCTTGTCATAGAAAATGATAAATCGTTTGCTTTGAATGATTAAGAGCCCAAATGTTGAATTGGAGTACCTGCAAAACTACATAGCTGTGTGAATGTTAGGACTATGGCTCCTTGAATTTCCTTCTATGATTGCTGCAACACATGCATTTCTTCCCATATGAACATTGGACAAATCAAAAAACACCCACAAGTTGGTTTCTCATCTATATTTAGTACAGCTATGTAAAGGAAGCTTCACCGATTCCACACTCTTCCAAGTGAAAACGGGTAACCTAATCACATGTTTGGAGTAAAGATGCCAGAGGAAAGGAAAGAAAACAGAGGATCAACTTTCAGTTTATTTTTTTCCAAGGGTAGCCTTTCCCCTTTCCCTCCCTCATCCTTGTAGCATACTGTAAGAAAAGAGATAAATTGAACTTTTGCATCATGTGGGATGAATAACTATATTGGGGATTAGACTATTAATGGATTTCTCCCATTCCAATAAGTGTCATTTTTAGATTTGGAATGTTATTTTTAGAATTCAAATGAACAGGTTAAGTTGACCCTTTACTCTTTAACATATTAGAATCAATTCTTTCAATTGAGTATTTTGGACTTTAAGTTTCTTACTATTTGTAGCATTAGAGTTTTGTGCTTGGATGGTTATGGGATTCATTTGGTTGACACTTCTAATTCAACAGTGCTGTTCTCACAACAGAGGAGCATCTCAACAGCTAGGGAAACATATTTCCATCTACCCAAATCGGACCATTTCTCGATTTATGCGTGTCATCCTTGCGCAGGGTCCATGCTAATCTTCTCTGTATCGTTCCAATTTTATCACATGTCCCCGAAGGGACGAACTCTGGTGCTTTCCTCTGCTATATGAAGGTTTCAGGTTTTCATGACTTGTTCGGAGTGGAACTTCAACAAATGCCGACAATTTTTACCTAAAAAATGACATAGGAGAAAATATCCCAGTTCCGTCGCTCTAGCTTTCACCGACCCTTTCACTGTGTCACTGTTTGTAGAGATGGGGGAAGACGAAGCTCCGGGTGTAGTTTCAGACTTTGGAGACGAGGTGGTGGATTGGTCTGCGGTCTCCATCAAATACAGAAATGGAAAAATAAAAAATTATTTCAATATTTGTAGAGTTTAAATTTAATTTATTAAAATTTCTTTATTATTAATAAATAAAAATTATATATTATTAAAAAATTAATATAAATTAATAATTTTTATTAATAATAAAAAATTTTAATATTTTTTAATAATACAATAATATATAAATAGATAATAATATAAAATTAATTTATATTAATAATAAATTAAATTTAAATCCTATTTTTTAATATAATGTATATGGTTAACACTTTAGTATATATTATAAAAAGAGTAATTTTATTTGTAGTTCCTCTCTCACTTTTCTTTTATTCTCGCTTTTGTGTAAGGGAAAAAAAATCTTTTGGGTTTGAAGAAAAAGATGTATTTAATTAGGATATTTTTTCTAATATAAAAATGAGAGTGAAAGTGGAAGTGGAAATATTTTGTAATTTCTTATTGAACTTTTAATAAAAATTTTTCTGATTTGCTTTTTGCAAAAGTTATAAAATTATACGACTATTACTTGCGAGAACTATATTAAAAATCGAAATTGTATTGATTAAAGTTGTATTAAAATTTTAAAAAATTTCAAATTTTTTTATCGAAGCTAGACAAAGAATAAAATCCTAATGACAACACCAGGACCCAAAAATAAACGGAACATTAAAATATATATTAAAAATTACTCGTTATCATTATGGTCTATATAATTAAATAGGTGCACAGATTCTTTTTTTTTTTGTCATATATGTTAAGTTATAATCATTATAATTTTTTTAAAAAAAGTTACATTTTACAATTGTTTCCAACATCATTTTTATTTATGAAATTTTTATAAAATTACTCCATTATCGAAGAAGCTCGATGGAAAATTTCCGATAAGAGATACATGCGAAACAGCGAATTAGCCATGTAAGGTAGCAGGGACATGCTACTGATTCTCTTTATTTTTTTTAAAGATATATTATATAAAAAATTTATCTTTCTATATGTAAATAAATGAATATTATATATTTTTATTTTATAATTAAAGAAATAATTCTTATAATTATAATAAAAAAGTAAAATAAATCTAATAAATTTATTATATTTAATATTAAATATATAAATTATTTTTTATCATTTTCATAATTTATTATTATATTTTAACAGAAAATATTTTCCATCAAACCTAAATAATTTATGTATATTAAGACGTCCAAGCCAGAGAAAATTTCAGAGGAAACTACGAAAAAGTGGCGTTAGAGAGAACCTCAGGAGACCAAGCAACAAGATGAATATGAAGCACCGCTGCCCAAAATTATGTGATTGCGGAATTCAATGCTGTTAGTATTAGTGGCGAATTCAAATATATTAAGTTAGGGAGGCAACACTGATATATTAAATAAAAATAAAATTATTATAAAATTTTAAATATATAAATTAAGATAAAACTTATTTTATTTTATTGTGTCTTTTTATTTTTTTTTCTCAATTGATGTAAAGATTAGTTGTAGGGGCAATTTTATTTAAATTTATGGAATCAATATATATCATTAATATATGAATTTGAATTTAATCTATTGTAAATATAAAATATTTTATATTATCAATAAATTAAAAAAATACATGTCATTAAAAAATTAGAATAATTAAGAATTATTGACAGTTATAAAAGAGTTTTAATAGTTTGTTAATAAATATGAATTATTAACAGATGTCAAAAAGTTTTAATAGTTTGTTACTAATGTAAAGAGGTTTTAATAGCTTGTTACTAATCAAATAGATGCACATGTACCAGAACCAAAATCAATTATCAAAAACTCTGAATATAGTATAGTAGAAAGTATAAAACCTTTAAAGAATATCTAATGCTACTTAAATCAAAATCTCTTGATGAATAATTTCTTTTTTTAAATATTAAATTTGGTTAATAATTAAAAAACTTATTACAAAATATTATGATCTTATAAAATTTTATGATTATCCTTAGTTATGATTTTAAAATTTTTATATACTTAATGCTTAATTAATATGAATGGATTATATATTTAATTGTTATTCCAAAAATAGAGATAATATTAGATATATTTATCCAAAAAATTAAATCTCATCGAAATAAGAAATCGGTAAATAGATTCAATATATTTTTATTTAATTTAATAATTAGTCTTAAGAAATCAAACAAATACTATATAATTTTAAGTTTAAATCCATTTAATCAAATATTGAACTACTGTTTTAAAATGCATTTTTATTTATTATTACTATATTTCACATTTAGTTTATTTTTTAGGTAATGCTATAAAGAGATTGACTTTTTAAGAGGTTAAATATTTTCATTATTAAATCACATTTTATATGTTAACATTTGTATTTTTAATTTTAATTAATTTTTTAAATCTTTGTAAAGAGGAAATTCAATAATGAAAATATTCAACCTTAATGATGTTGAACTTCCTATTACATCACTTTTATTTTTTTTTAGAGGGACCGAACTAATAATTTTTTTATGCATAAAAAATTTATATATGTAAACTATTATAAAATAAAAAAAGGATAGAAAAAAATTTGAAGAAGAAAATAGAATAGAAAGAGGGGTCTTTCTTTTTTCTGAATATATAAAACACTTTTATAATCTTCAATATTTATATACCCTCTAAGCATCAAGTAATAACTATTACAGTTGATAATGGTAATTTTCTATAATTAATAATTATCACTTATTGATAATTATTTATTCTTGGTTACAATCAAAGATAAGATGAAATTTAATATTACAACAAGTAATAGATAAATCAAAGAATTTGATGGATATTCATATAAATATATATTTACAACACTCCCCCTTGGATATTTATCTCAAAAAGAATATGCTTTATTAAAATCTCTATTAGAATAAAAAAAATTCAATGTGAAAAAAAATCTCAATAACAAAAAAGAGTACATTATTTTTTTAAATGAATGATTACCTCATTAGAAATCTTGTCAAGAAATCCTAATGGGAAGAAACCATGGTCAAGGAGAAAAGAGTACAACATAAGCTTAACTCTCCCAATTAAAGATATCATTGAAGATCTTCAAGTTAATATCTCTGCTAACAATTTTGTTAGGGACTACTTGAATAAACTTGTTGTTATGATCAACAATCATAATTCTTTTATAAACACAAGAAAGAAATATTTTTTTTTGTTGCATTATCCTTCCATTTTGGTTTTTACACATAACATTATCTTCATATATATATATATATATATATATATATATATATATATATATATATATATATTTGTTGAAATTTCTTTCTTTAAATTCAAGGGAATTGAATCTTGACTTGTTACATATATGTTGGAGAAACTACAACTATAATTTATCTTATCAAAAAGTATAATATAGATGCACTATTATAAATAATAATATGAGATTAAACTTTGTTTGGATCAAATATTTTGTATCTACATAATTAAATAGTTATAAACTGAAATTCTAACAAATAAAATAATCTTATATCATTGTTTTATAAAGATACCCAAAGTATATGTTCTAGTTTAATTCTAATAGAAATAAACTTTATGAAAAACTATGTCAAGACATGTGCAATTAGTGAGATATATTAGTCTATCAATTGCATTAAGATATAGTATTTTGGGATGATAATATTTTTTTCTTTGAAATTTAAAGTGATCCTTATTAGTATTAATTGATAACAATCACTGGAACACACAATAGATATAATTTATTCATGTAAAAGAATCTTTCCATTTGATTAACGAACATATGTTCCATCATTTAAATCTTGATTTATAAGCCATGATAAAAGTCAAATTTTCAAAATCTTTCATCTTAAACTCCTTTTTTTAATACTTTTTTGCATTTGAAATCTTTTCATGAGTTTCAATAATATTGAAATTAACAATTCACATTTAGATAACAACACAAAGAATTATATATATATGTATATATATATTCAACAAATATTTATTAAGATAATTGTAATACATTTATCTTGAGTTCATACAAAGATCATTGTAGTTGGACTTAACTGAATATATTTCTCAAATATTTAAATCATATGCTTCAAGCATTTAAAATCTTTTAAGGATTATAATATCATAGTCAATTATCACATGTGAAATAGAATATAATTAAACCCATCAGACACATATCAAGTTTTGATATGTTGCCTAAAAAATTGAATCCACCATATAAAAATAAGTATTTTTTATAACCAATGGCAATCTTTGCAAAAATTCTTATGTTACAAATCATACTTTCTCCTTGCAACTAAAATTTTCTTCTTATATTAGTACAATTATACATTTATGCCTTATTAGCTTTATACCTTTTGGGTGTTTCTTTACTTTATAAGTAAATTCAAACTTTGCATTTTTATATGAATTGCATTTTTTTCTCTTTGGTTAATAAATATTATCATTCTATAAACTCAAAATCCTCACTAATAATTTTTTTCCATAAAGTGCTATATTGTATATAAGAATAAAAATTGTTGATAATTATTTCCTTGTTAGTCCTATCTTTCTCATTAAAGACATAAGTAATTGAGATCTCTTTATCTTCATAGATTTCAAATACTTAAACTTTTTCTAAAAGTTTGTCATTATATCTTAAATTTCTTTAAAAGTATTTGATTCCTCAATAAAGTCTTTTTATTTATTTACCCATTCTTTATTTTAAGAATATTTGTATTTAAAACCAATAGGTTTATCATACTTTAGGATGTCCAAAATTCAACTATGTTTTGAAAAATAGATTGTTGCATTTAGGCATCAATCTAAATAAGAGCATTTATAGTTAAGATGTAATATTTACTTATTTTCTTTTGGTCAATAATATATTTGGCAATTGTTTATACTTTATAAATCCATTATTTTATGAACTTTTGATTCATATCATTTTACATGAGGATCAATATTATTGTATGTCATATTTATTTCTACTGCTACATATTTTCTCCCTCTAATTTTGGGAATATCATTTCACATATAAATTCATATTATCTGTCATTTTTCAAAATCATCTATGTGCATTGTGGTGGAGTAAAATTATATGAAACATTAAAAAATTCTCCACATGTAAAACTTTTTAACTCTTGACCAAAGGTAATTATAAAGGAAACTATAACTTTTTTTGGGTTCAATGCATATAAGTATTGCAAGATGTAAAGTTATATATTTTTCAAGATGATAAAGGGAATCTTATTCTTTTGAACAATAACATAACTAATAACTTAGGATATTAAAATTGTTCTAACCAAATCATTTTACATGTGAAAATACTTTATGATGTTTGACAATTATTTCCATTAGAACATGATAATCTTTAAAGGCTTTAGGTATAAATATACTAGCATTATCAAGACATATTGTCTTAATTATATAATTAAGAAATTGTACTTAAAGTCAAATTATTTGAGCTAGCAATCTCACAAACATTAGGTTGTAGATTGACAATAAATTTATATTGACTAAAATACTCAAATGGTACACATAATGGACAAATCAACAAATTCTTTTCAAAAATATTAAGAATCCAACCCTAACTTTAGTTGGCAATGGCCATAATGCCTTATAAATAAATTGTCCTAAAAATAAGTAATACATGAAAATTTGTTAAATTGAAAAATCTTGTGGTTCTTCAATGAAAACCTTGCAAGTTTTCAATGACATTTCGTATCATTATTGATTTAGGATAACCCATTTGATCATACATATAATAAAAATATTCTAGTCAATGAACTTTTGATTCACATTTCTTTCAATCAGCTTTGTAGACATATCAAAAGAAAATAATAGTAACTTTTCCATCTCATTCTTTTCACTTGAGACAACCATTGTAATATAAAGATATTCAATATCTTCTTATCTTATGTCTCTAAAACTTGATCAATATCTCAAAGGCATAATTGATAATAATGTATCTGTAATCATTTTATATCTCCTAATAAAATCATATCAACTTGTCAAGAGTCTTTAATCAACTTTGTATTATTAAATATTATATTGACATAATTTTTACCAATCTTTAATTGGAAATTTTTTTCTTAAAAATAGTGTGCATTGTTACACTACATATAAGAGACAAATGTTCAATACTAATCCAACAAAAAAAAAAAAATGAAATCGATCACTATCATTATCAATCAAAATTTCAAATATTTTTTTGAGATGTACAAAGATTTTCCATGTTGAAACTATATCATAAAAATTATGATCGAGAGTATCATTTTCATTAATAAAATTGATTTTAAAATAGAGATTTGTAATGTTACAAAAGTTGTTTGGAGGTACAATTGATATGTAACAAATGCCCTTTCATACCACTAATTAGTATCTTATATCTTTTGAACTAAAGTTTTTATTGCATTGACTTTTTTCCTCTTCATTCTCACGCTTCTAGTGCTAAAGAGTAAACTTATCACTATTTATACTATTTTTCTAATAATTGTGATAATTGTGGTAGTTAACTTAGCCTTTTTTTACATCCCCAGCTATGATTCTATTGATATGGGACTCAAGCAGAGAAAACATTCCACACGTTTCATACGATTTTATGAAGGAATCAAAACAGAAGCTTAAATAGCCTACTTGAAGAAAGTAAGGAAACCGCACAAAATTATTACCACAATGATTGGTACAAACGTGGGTTCCATTCTCCACAGATCAGAAGGACGTAACATGTTACGGAATATTAATTTATATCAATAGAAGCCTCGTAGTACTATCTTTGGGTTGCAATAAATACACATATTTTATAAATATATAACAACTACGACCTAGATTGCACCGATTTGACACACAGACTGCACTTATTGCCGTAACATCGAAGCATAGAGGAAACTTTTTAAATCAAAAGAAAATTTTACCGCCAATTTTATTTGTACCAGGTTGGGCTTATTTGTACTAATTCGAGTGTTCAAAGGTAGCTTTTGGCATTATCTAAGTCCAATTTCTTATATCTTTTCATTGCTAATCAGCAACTTCTTTACACACAAACATACACGCATATATATATATATATATATATATATATATGACAGCCATCAAATTGATTTTCAATAATCATATTAACATCTAATGAAATACTAAGAATTCTAAACAATTTCATAATTATATATATTATATACACCTTTAAGGCACGTTAGGAAGCAGAAGGAAGCATTTTTTATGTTACCTCAAATTACAACAAGATGTCTATGCTTCAGTCAGGCATTCCATTGAACATTTCATGTGTCTGATTGAGACCTCATTCCTCTTTAAGAGGGTTTGTATAAAGATGTTGATCTGTATCCTCTGCTGCCTTCGAAAGTCGTCTCTTCCAAAATTCCATTTTAACTCTTCGCTACGCTCAACGCCACAAAAGATATAAATTAAATTTTTTATATAAAATTTGAGAAAAAGTTGAAATTAAGTGATATGTAAATACAGAAAATCAAAAAACACAAAATCAAACTGAGAAAATTTTGTGTTGATAACGTACTATAAAAATAAAAGAAGAATAGCAGAAAATTAAAAAAAGAAGATAGAATAGGATTAGAAATTTTTCTTATTTTTAAATTTATAAAATTCTTTCACAATTTTTAGTACTTATAAATGACCTAAATACCGAACGATAACTGTCATAATTGATAACAGTAATTATTTCTAATCAATAATTATTATTTATTGATAATTATCTTTTTGTTGGATATAATCAGAAATAAGATGAAACTTAAAATTAAAATAATTAATAAATAAATCAAAGGATTTGATAAATATCCATTTGATTATATATTTATAACATAAATTAAATTCTTTAAAAGGCTCCTTCCTTCCCTCCAAAGTACAATTGGGCTCAGCCCCTGCTTATCCCCATGCTTTCGGATAGATAAGGGTACATTGGCCGATGCTATAATTTTTGCGTAGATTATACGTTTAAAATCTGTGTTTATGTTACCTATGATTATGTGTGCTAAATTCAATTTCGAGAATCGATAAACTCACGTCAATTACAGATAAAAATAAAAAGAAAATGTAAAATACTCTGTTTAATTTTAGAATGATTAGATTTTACTCAATTTAACTTTAAAAATTTAAAAATCATCACTATAAATTTTATGAAATTTAGAATTAATACTCATATTGTTAATTTAATTTGCCATTTTATTAAAATACATATTTTTTATAATTTTTTAAACAAGAATTATAATATTATAGTAAGCTAGTTTATTTTATTATTTTTTAAATGATTTTTATGTTATATAATTAATAAAAATTAAATTGGATATATATTTTTAATTAAATAATTAAAAAAAGATGACTTGGTAATTTACATGTGAAAAACAATAGAATGACATAATATACTCTAATATTATGAATTTTGTTAAAAAGTTTATTAAAAATGATATAATTTAATAAAATATTTAATTAAGTTAACAATAAGTGTTAATTATAAGTTTTGTGAAGTTTAAGTATGTAACTTAAAAAATATTCAAAATAAAAAGAGATAAAATTATCTTAAAAAATTAAAAGGGAATACTTTATCCTTATTCTTAAAAATAAACTGTAAAAATGTGATTACGAGCAAATAACATACAACAGGATAATAATATAATGTAGAAAAATTGAGGTAAAACATATTCGTATCCTATTTATTTACATCTACCGTTACAACTATTTCAAGTATAAATTTCTCTTTTAAAATAAAAAAATTTTCCTCCTAAAACCATATTCCAAAAAAATTTATGTTAAAAATATTTAATGAAATGTTTGTCATTTTCATATTTTATTAGATCAATTTATTTTTTAAAATTTAATACATTACAATTATTTAATTTTCTATCTTCTTTTAAATAAATAAAAATATTTCACAATTTATTAATTTAACATATTTAATATTTATCTAAAAAAATTTATAATTATTTTCAAACTAATTTTAGTATCCATTTGGTTGCGGGGAAAACAATTTTTGGGAATTTGTTTTCCAACTTTTTCATATTTAAACATTCAAAAAAAAACTTCAATTGAAAAATAAAATTTAATAAATTGAAAATTTGTTCTATTTTTTCAGAAAATAAATTTCTATTTTAAAATAGAAAATTCATTTTCCAGAAAAAGCTGCCTAATTCAGCGCCGGAACGAAACCCTTTTTGTTTGAACCACACTGACGTTTTTCCTGTCATATTCATTTCGGAAACCAAATATTGTAATATATGCTAGAATTAGTTTTCATACAATACAAGGTCTTCTAGAATTTACATTCATGCAGTTACATTTTTATTTTGTTATCTATGAAGCATAATAATCTAATTGAAAAAAGCATAAGTAAATATAAAATTTTTATTTTTATGAGTATATGTTTATTACAAAATGATTTTTATAAAATTGTATATATTTAAAAAAATATTAGAAGAAATTGGTTTTTTTATTTGTACAGTAAACATTGAAAAATATTTTTCTTTTATGCAGCAAATAATACAAAATTAATCTCGTTTTTAGAAATATGTTCTTTTAGAAAAGCATTTTCCAGAAATTTTATTTTCTCCTGAACCAAATGTAACCTTAATCTATATTCTATATTTTATATTCTATATTCTATTCTATTTATTTATATCTATATATGTCATATTCTTCATCTAAACTACTTACACTTGCAAATTTTTATCCAAAACAAAAAGAATTCCCCTCCCAAAACAACCTCCAAAAATATTCATGTCAAAGAGCATTTAATGGAATATGTGTCATTTTTATATTTTATTAGACAAATTTACTTTCTTAAAATTTAATATATTCAATTATTTATTTTTTGTCTTCTTTTAAATCAATGAAAAATTTTCTGAATCTACTAATAAATTATATTTAATATTTATTTTAAAAGTATTATAATTATTTATTTCTAATTCAAATATAAATTATATTCTTAATAAATTATTTCTATATACTTATATTATAAATCATTATATTCTTTCATATGTATCTAATATCATTATAATTATAATGCTCGTATGAATATATATTTTATATTTTTTATCACTTTATTTTATTAAAATTAATTTAATGTACCAAAAAAGATATTTTTAAAATATCATTTTTTACTAATATTTTTTATTAATTAACATTTTAAATATGTCAAAATTAAAACTATATTTAAATATAATATGTATATATATATATTGTATAATAACTATTTTTATTTAAATATATATTATATTTTTAATATATATTTTATAATAATATACTATTATTTTAAGATGCATCACAGTCCAGTCCTCACAAAAATTGAAAATTGTTTGAACATTGACGATGATTACGTCGAGGTAGAAAGCACGGGGTCTGTTCGCGATTAGAGCTTGCTTTTGTTCACGCGGTTCTATTTTGATCTCCAGGAAACGAGGACGGAATTTCCTTCCACATTTTCAATACTGTCTTTGGGATTATAATATTTTTGTCGGTTTTCCAATCATGGCGCACTTCCATTCATTTAATACAGATATTATTATATATCCACATAGTATATTATTATATTTAATTATTAATTTATTATTATGTAATATATTAAGTTTAAATTTTATAAATAATAAATTTAATGTGCTATAAAATTTGATGGTGCATTTTTATATTTATCACCATCATTCCCAATAGATAGATAAAAAAATCTATTTTTATTAAAATAGTAGGTCTTGACAGGAAAGAATATTGTAAAATTCAGGAAAAAATTGTTTTCTCTTCTAATAAAATTAAGAATAAAATATAAGTAACGCTTTTAAAATAAAATTTTATTATATAATTTTTTTAAAGTTTCAAAATCTAAAATTAATATTTCTAAGTTTTTCAAAAAGTCTAAAAGTATTAAAATTTTAATTAAAAAACAGCAACGTGTTATTCATTTTTTTAACTATTTTTGTACGATAAAACTAAATAAGTAAAAACAATTAAAAAAATACATAAATTACATCTCCAAATGTGGCTTAGTGAAATTTTAATAATAATTTATTTAAAATACTAATTTTTAACTGTATCATAAACATATTATAGAATCATTACATATGTTGCTAGTGATTTATTTTGTAATATACCCCATTTAAAAACTCATTAAACTAACATTAAAAATAGTTATAAGTGACTTATATGTCTTTTTTTTATTTTTTAAATTAAATTACCAATATTTTTTGCTCTTTTAAAATTTCAGATATTTATTTAGATTTTAAAATTTTAAGGAATTGGTATGAGATTAAGTCATACTTTAACAGCTTGTTTGTATTTTCCTTCAATGCTCTATTTATTTTGGTGAAAAACATTATCCGTAAGATTATAGTTATATAAGATTAAGAAAGTTAAAAATAATTTACATATATAATGTGAAATTTAAAGAGTTTGTGGAAAATATTTTACTTTTTTTAAAATCATTATTTTTTTATTTTTATAATTTTAATTATTATTTTTTAATTATAAAATATTAATATTATATATATTTTTATGATAAAAGTGGTTATATATATATATGCAAAAAATTGCTGTTTGAATCCAATACACTCGACCATGTGTACGGTACTTTTTGGTTTATATAGAATGGATGGAGATTCTCCTTTTTATTCAATTTCAATTGGGCTTTCTGGAATTATACTGTTTTGCTTAATCACGACGAAATTTCCTTGCGCTTTAGAAGTCAATGAATGTCACTGCACCCAGTCAATAAACCAAGGTGGGAAAGCACATACGAGTGTTTGATAGAAGACGCGTTTGCCTTTGTGTCTTTTCATAGAAGACCATCAGAGAAAAGAAAATATCTAACTACCTTAAGAATCTAAGGTGGAAGAGTTTGATCAAGCTTTTCCCAAATTGTGCTTCTCTAGTTTCAATCACAGGTAACTATCTCCAATTTGGGTATTGTGAAATTCTAAAGATTCAATCGTTTAAATTTTAAAACTTCGCTCTTTCTTTCGGTCGATTGAGCTGAGTTTTATTCCAATTTGGGTGTTGAAATTTTTCAGTGAGAATAGAGTTATGGTTTTACTGGAACTGTTGGGAGAAAAGACTGCGGAAGTTCTAGTGGAAGAACTCCTGAAGAAAGTTGCGGAACTAGGACGCAGGGTAACTGAGTTTAAAGGCGCCGCAGAGCACCTTGAGATAACCCTGCGGGATATTTCTCCTTTAATCCAAGACATTGAACATCAAAGTCATGCATTGGGTCGTCAACCTGCGGTTCAACAAAGATTGGCAGAATTCAAAGAATCATTGGAAAAGGGCCAGGATTTCCTTTGCAAGTGCTTGAAGTGGAAGATTTGGAAAAAGATCCATGCAAGAAAGGACTTGACAAGCTGGATGAGTTAGTTAGAAATTTTAAAGAATATATGCTAATCCTAATGGCCAGGGATGTGGGGCAGACGTTGCTGGAAGTGAAAATGATTCATCTGTTCGTCCCTGATTGTACAAAACTTGCTGTGACCATTATCCAGAATGAATGGGTCAGTGTCTGTTTTTTCTGCTCTATTTGAATGAATTCTTATTAAGTTACATTTCTACGTAATTTTATTCAGTTTTTGATTAAGCCCTTACCGTTTAAAAATTGAGTTGAGTTCTTATATTTATTTTACATTTCAAATTGTATGCTTCCAACTATTTTTCTATTAGATTTTGTTAACAATTGAATTACATAGATTACGATCTATGAGAAAAATAACCCACCCATTTCGCTTCAAAAACTAAATAATTTCTTAAAATATCTTATTTTTTTCTAATTTGTTTCTCACATAAATACAAATAAAATTTTATGGAGGTTTCATCATGATTGCTAATTGCTAACGTGCACAATGAAAGATGTAAAATTAGTACGATGTTCCAATTAAAAACTTTTAAAGTGCAAGACAAAGGCCCTACTTAAAGATTTAGTAAAACAATAGGCATCAACATAATAATTAAATCTCTTTGTCACAATAACTTTATGGAAAGTACTCTCACTTTCGGGTTCATTTTTTCTGACGGAAAATAAAATTTTATAACGTATAATTTTTTTAGGAAAATATATTTTTAAAAAATAGATTAATTTTTCCTTCTTTAGGCAAAATATATATAAGAGAAAATGCTTTCTCTTATTTCTCTCTTATTTGATGTAAAAATATAAATTATTTTATTTTGTTATAAAATATCATTATATATTAATTTAATCTTTAGAAGGTATGCAACACAATAATTATTTTATTATTAACATATTTTTAAAATAGGAGTCAACATATATTTGATAGTAAAAATAATATCCAAAAAATATCTAAATCCTTTTTTTCATATTCATCTAATTTATTTGTATTTATTTAATTTTGATCCAAATTAATAATCTTATTTCTCAACTTTCTTGCTCAAGAACTGAATAGGTAGCTATCAAATAGGGAGGGAATAATAGGATAGAGAGAGAAAAAAAAGGGGAAAATTAGAAGAGTGAAGAGAGAGAGTGGCTGAGAGAAAAAAATATAAGAAAGAAAGACGACTAGGAAGAGAATGAGATAAATTAGAAAGGGATAAAGAAAAAAACCTAGGAGGGGGGGGAGAGAGAGAGGGAGGAGCAGGGAGATAAGGAAAGAAATTAAAAAGGGAGTAAATTACGTAATATAATATATATAATAAGAAATTGAGAAAGTAATTCTTCTTTAAATCGAAAGATAATCCAATTTCCTCATCTATATTATTTTTTAATTTCTATTAATCAGTATCTAATTTCCATTGATAACTTTCTCTATTAACTTTAAATAAAAATAAAATAAAATAGCAGTACTAAAGAAGCATTTTCTCTTAATAAACATAACCATAATTTTTGTAATCATGTTCCCTGACAAAATTTCAACTGTCTTTGCACCATACTTGTAGC
Source organism: Sindora glabra (assembly GCA_020226215.1). NCBI lineage: Eukaryota > Viridiplantae > Streptophyta > Magnoliopsida > Fabales > Fabaceae > Sindora > Sindora glabra. The sequence continues at coordinate 101,906,206 of CM035226.1, forward strand.
CACACTGAACAAAAATTATGGATGTGTGGTACGCATTTGGATATGATAAATTATTACGTAATTATATATGATGGATTATTATAATTTTTTTAATCTTAAATCATTTGACTTAAAAAATTTTCTAAGATTTAACCCCACAAAATTTCAAGTTAAGATCGGCAAAAATACGCATATCTACCACTCTATTTTCGAAAGGATGTGCCTTTTATGATTAAGTATTTGCTAAAAATATTCCAAAAAAGAACACGTTCAATGTTAGGCATTAAAGTCGAACAAAGATTTCACATGTTCTTTATGACAATTGAAAATTTACCATTTTAATCATTATTAAAAATATATAATTTTCAATTCTTTATTTTAACAGTCTTCTTTCCTTTTTCTTTTGTGTGGCATAGATTCGCTTAATTCTGGTTGACTTCTATTGTCCGATGTATAAGGGTCTATCACTCCTGAATCCTTCTCAGTGGAACCCGATAGGGCTAGGTAAGTTACAAGATTTGTTTACTTGAACATAACTTTCTAATTGTAGTAATTTTATGCTGGTAACTTTATTGGTACAGGACCACTTATTGTCATCTTTAAGCCTTTTTTTTTCCTTTTTTTAATAAGTATCCTTGATTTAAAGTTAAGTCATTGTATGTTTGTACTAAGGAGCATGTCATTGTTTTCACCTTGAAAAATGAGATGATTGTCTAAGTTCTCTTCTCTTTTTTGTTTGTAGTGTCATCCAGTATACTCCAATAGTCAAAACTCAATTATTGTGATTGTCCTATAATAAGGATCTCCACAACATAACAACTACTATATTAGGTATAATGTTAAGATATTAATTGTGATGAAGGTTAAAGTTGTTTTTGCCTAAGAGAAGCTTGTAAACTACTTAGCTTTACATTGTGATTATTATTTATGCGTATTATCATTATGAGAAAAAGAGTTTATACTGACAACAAATGTGTCAGAATAGATACTAAAATCAACGTTATATTTATCTATTGACAACATCATCATTAGAACTAAGTCAGTCGCTTTTATGGTGTGGTTAGCAGTCCCTATATAGATGATATGTATTGTCATCATGATAAATTGCAATATACCAATAATAACATATCATTGGTATATGATGTGGTCACACTTATATTGATAACAATTGTTGTTGATATAACCATTTTTTTAAAAAAAATTATAATAAATTACATTTCCTTTATAGTGATATTAATAATAAGCATTAACCCTAAAAAAATTTATAATTATAAAAAAATTAAAAATATTGCTATATTAATTATGATACATTTTATTTTTAATTTATCTTATTCTTTGCACTTATGACCTATTAAAGAAAATAATAAGTTATGAGAAGACGTTATTCACTATCAATAGTAGAAGAAAAATAACAATATTGAGATGGTCACATTTACTTGAAATTCCTCCAAATGACTTATCTCCACAAACTTCTCCTAGGCTAGGGTATCGATTCAATAATTTTAAAGCATAAAAATAAAATTTTTCCACAATAAATGATAATGCTACATATCTAATCTTGAAGACTACAATCAAAATATAAAATGCTCACAAAGTATAAAAAAACCCAAGAAAAATACCTAAAATAGATAGGGGTAAATGATAAAAAATGGTTGAAGGTTCACACTATATGATCACTTAATAAATGTTGTAGAAAATTGAGTGGAGCACAAAAAAATGGAGAGAAAATTGTTGTACATTACAAGTTTGTGTACAATTTTGAGAAACAAAGATAACACATATGCTGGTGACAACATTTTATACATCGATTGTTACTAAAATTGACATCTAATATTTTATGCACAATTACAAAAATGCTTGAGGCAAACTTTAAATGTTGGCTGTATATAACAATCGACATCTAATGTTTGGCAATAGTTCAAATCAAATTGTTCACCTTCATTTTCCACATTGGTTGCTAAACGACCAACATAGAAAGATCTTTTCTTGTCCAACTTTTCATCTTTCATTAGATATTGTGCTTTAAATGCTAGTTATTTATTTGAACCAAAATGATAAGTGGTACTTATTTACAAAAATACCACCACATCATTATATATATTGATTTTCACTTTAACCAACGTTAGTACGGTGACATTAAAAGACAATTTTGTAGTAGTGTCTATGTGTGTGTGCGTATAAAGTGAGAAAGGAGAAATCAATTCAGATTAGGCTGAGAGTCTCCCTACCTAGTTGAATCAGTTCATGAATTGATTATCTTGACATCTTATACTAGGGTGAATTGATTCAGGTATTGATGTACAATAGAATGAAATATTTTATGCCTTGATTAATTGACTACCCCAATTATTTTGGCTATGGTGAATCGATTTAAGCCTCACAAAGGCAATTTCTAGGCCCACTAAATTAATTTATGAATTGACTATAAATTTCTAGATTTTTTTTGTAAATCACTATTCATCACCACATAGTGATCCTAAATCTCACCCATATGTATATCTTAAATCCAAGGCTTAAATCACAAAAATCATTCTTGACCTATCTATACCCTATACTTGCAAAAATTTGAAAATAAATGGGTTCAAATTAAAATTCAAGTAGAACTCCCAACATTGAAGGCATAAAGTTTTGAGTTCAATTGATGATAGATAAAGCAACTACACACCAAGAAGAGGGAAAACTCAAGTTAAGGTATAAATTTCTTTAAATGGATTCAAGTTAAAATTCAAGTAGAACTCAAAACTTTGAAGGAGAGTTTAGAATGAAATTAATGATAGATATAGCAGTCACACACAAGAATAAGGGAAACTCAAGTTAGGGTATAAATTTCCTTAAATGGATTCAAGTTAAAAGTCTTCATGAAGATAAAACGAATTCAATAAAGAGATCTCTTAAAGTTAAAGGAGTAAAGAAAATGTTATCTTGATGAGTTAAAGAGGATGACGAAGACAAAGAGGAAAGGGAGATTTCTCCTGGAGAGGGAGATGATCTTTTAGGAGTAAGGTGGCAATTCGTGTCATTTGGATCAACTCATTTATTAAACATGTTAAAACAAGTCATCTATCCAACCCATTTAATAATTTTAATTAAAAATTATTTATTAAATATAATTACTTATTATTTTTCATAAAAATATTTTTAGTTATTAGTAAAATATTATTTTAAACCTTTATTATTATTTTATTAAAATAAAAATTTTATATCTTTATTATATATATTTATTTATAATTTAACTATTAATTATTTCTCAAAAATATTTTTTAAAATTTAATATAAATTTTTAAATGGATTGATGCATTAACCTGAATCTTAATAAATATGTTATGTTTGTATTGGATTATTATATCATATCAAAAATTGTCACCCTTATTTAGGAGAAAAGATGAAGAAAAGAAAAGGTGAAGGGGATTTTCCTAAAAGGATAATTCTATAATACCAAAGTTTTTGAAAGACTAGGTATTGGTACCCTAACTGACAATAATCATAAATATTTATCACTTGTATTATTTTGTAAGGCCCACACTATTTATTACCTAAATATGACAGTAAATAAAATTTTCTTTTTATCTCACTTATTTTTTATATTTACTAATTTCACACATTGACAAATTAGATATAATATTTTTTTTATTTTCACCAAACAATTTACCCAATTTTTTTCTTAATTTATATATTTTAGGACGTTCATTAGCTTGTGATATAAAATACCATATAAATATGATTATTTAGTAATATTAATATTAGAATTTTATATATTCTATTATTAATGAAAAAAATTTATATAAAAGGTCTCTTATTATTAAAAAAATAAATGTGATCATAAATTGTTATTTTTAGTAAAAATAATTTACAAATTTTTAATAATGTAAAATGCATGATAAATAATAGTGTAAAATTATTTTATTTATAACATCAATAAATCAATTTAAAATTTGAAAACTAAAAGTCAATTTACGCAATAAGATTTTTCATTTTAACATTTTAAAATAATATAATAAAATTTTGTAATATATTTTAATGTATTATTAAAAATTGCTACAACTTTTCTATATTTAATAAAAAATTTTGTTATTTCTATTTTTTTAATGACTTAACTTCTTGTTCATTAATAGTATTAAAAATATATTATATGATTAGTGTAAAATTTCATAAAATGAACTTAAAAATAATTAAAATATAAGATAATAAATGAAAATGAGAGTATAGATTCATTATATCCAATATAATATCTGAAATTCAATTGAACAGATATTGATAATATAAAATTTTATAAAATAAATTAAGATTAAATTTTACTTAAAATAATTATTAAAAATTATTCTTATCTTAATATATGACTTTATATAAAATCTATTTAATTAAATTTATTTTTTCCTAAATTTATATTTGATTAAAATTTTATATTTACATTTTTAAATGATTGTGATATTTATTAAATATTTGATTATAGAAAAATTATTTAGTGAATAAAAAATTTGAAAATAAATAAAATTAAAAGAAGGCTTAATGATGTCTCATTGATCATTCCATTATGATTAATAAATTATTAAGATATATGTAATGATTTTATTTTTATCTAATTAATACTTTTAATATATTTTCAATTACTTTTATATATCAAATATATATTTGATAAAATAAATCATTCATATTAATATAATATGATAATTATACAATTATTCATGATTATATAATAAAATATAAAATAGGCATGAATTTTGATGTTTATAGAAATTGAATTAAATTCAATTTTTTTATTAGTATGTTGGATAATTTTTTATGTATTGAATAAAATTCAAATTATATACTAAAGAATTAAGATAAATACTTTTTAGTGAGATAAAAATAATTACTTTTAATTTCTATTGAAAATATTATAAAAATAAAGAAACAAATGATTCCATTTATAAAATTTAAAAATATAATAATTATTACTTTTAAAAATAATAATTAATTATTCTGTTCAATATAAATATAATTTAATCTTCTTTATTTTTTTAAGAAGAAATGGAATTTGGGGGAGAGTTCTTGTATGAAAAATAAAATGTAAGACTCCTTTACCAACTTCACTAATCTTAAAATTATTATAAGAACTAACTATATTTATAAAAGTAATAAATATTTCATTTAATATTTAATATAATTTTAATAAATTATATTAATATTTGATTCAAATATAACAAAAAAAAGTAAAATTTTCCTCTAATGTTAATAAAGGAAGCAAAAATTTGAATAAATAGATAATGTATGGTAAAAGATGAAAAATTTTGTTAATAATAAGATATTATGGATATTTTTGTAATAAATTTAGTTGACTAGTTAAATAAGTTACCAATTAAATTGTCACAACCCTTGGATTTAATGACAAAAAAAATTGAATGGTTGAAAAATTATTATTTACTCAAGGTATCCATACCCAACTTTTACTTTGAATATGGAAAAACTATCCTTCCTGAAAAGGGGTCAGCTTCATCTAAGCGCAAAATGGGATAAAAAATAGAATAACTCCTTCAAACTTTTTTAATTAATTGACCTTATACACCTGCTCACTAATTCAAAAATTAACTAACATTAAGATTTCCATTGTCATGCCATTTCTTCAATCGATTTATTTATTCACCGTGGTTCCATTTGCTTCTTCATTGTAAATCTACATATTCAAATGTCATTTTAGAATTTTTTTTTCCTTTTTACTTCAGATACTAACTAATTGCTAAATAAATCAACTAAAATTCAAACTTCTGGCCACAAATTCACATATTCTTAATAGTAAACTTCTAGTGGTGATTATTATCCATAGACGTATCTCGCATTTAATTTTAAAAGTAGAAGATAACTTGTTGCATTTTAATTAATCCCGTAACTTTCTGAATTATCCTTGACGAATTATGAATTCTTTTGTTCTCTTTATCTTATTCTGTGAAATATACTAATTAGTGTAGAAGTCCACTTGCAAAGTGTTTCTTTTTTTTTTTAATCAGTTCAATCAATGTATACTTCTGTTTTCCATAGGCATGTTTTTTTTTTAATTATTTTAAATCAGTTCAACCAATGTATACCTCCGTTTTCCACAGGAGTGCTGCGCGAAATTCAGATTGGAACCACTCCAATTGACTCTATGTGTAAAATAATATTAGAAGATTTTCGAGTTCCCCTAAATATGAAAATATATTTATTTCTTTTTAACACAATAACACCTGACAATAAAAAGAAAGATAAGATAAAGAATTCATCTGAAATTACTAAAAGAAAATCATAATTATATACTGTCCCAGTCTTTATCCCTAACTTTCCATGATGTACTCTCCCTTTAGACATAAATTATACACTTTTTTTTAATAAATAATAAATTTCATGAAATCGTGAATTCTACAGCTTATGAGAAGGGAGTAAGTAGAGAATGAATTTGGAGAAATGAGAGCAGTATTATTTACATTCTGCAGATTTCACAATTTATAATAAAAGAATAAACAAAAAGTGAATTCAGAGGAGTAAGAATAAGGTTACTTATAATAAGATAGCTTAGGATGTACAATGGATATCATTCATTTGGTTACTATTTAGGAATTTTATTTTATTTTATTTTTATTGAGGAAGCATGTTGTTTAATGGTCAATTTCCTTCCCTGTCGTCAAAAGTCAACATTATAGTCCTCTTGTAATGTTATATTGGTGAATTTTACAGTAGTTAAGAGTTTTAAAATTTAAAATAATATAATAATTCTAAATTATTAGATTAAAATTATTTAATTATATTCATAAAAAATTAAATAATTATAATTAAATAATTTCAATTGTATAATTCTAAAACTTATTACAATGTCCGAAATTTTGAAACTTTAAAGGTCCTATAGCAATCACATGTTATATTATATACGTCTTATAACCAAGAGCCTTGAGAAATTTTACACGCAACTATGTATAATTTTTAACCTAAATTTCAATGCTTACGGGAGTCATTAAGCATATGACTGTACGTCGTTATTGTTCTTAATTTTGCATTTGTCAAATTGAGGTTTTGATGGGGTGTCCAGTAAGTGTACAATTGCCTTGGATCGCGATTTTATTTTCCATGGATACGTATTTAGGTTAAATGGCAGGAGACCAATGTACGGTAGTATTAAATGGGAGCCATCCGTCCTGGTTCAATAATGGCTCGGTGCACCGACACACCCTTCACGATGGACTCATGTGGCCGGAAAATCCCCGACAACAATCTACTCGTAGGGATTTGCTAACTATACATATTGGCAACAAGGGTCTTCGTTCAAATCTACCATGGATACCGAGGTAAACCAACCTAACTAGACCAACAAATTTGAAACCATTCGTATCTATTTATTTTGAAAAAAATGCAAATTATTTTATCAAATATGAAGTGATTAAATTTTACTCTAATGAATTATAAAAACAGGTAAATTATCCTCTAAAACTGTATAAAACTTAAATTTATCCTTACTGTTGTTAAATTAATGAAAAATTTTAGAAAAATTACTAATTGCCCCTACTAATTATGAAATGTTTGCATTTTAGTTCCACTAACTTTTAAAATTTGCAAATTAAGCTCTTCATTAAATAAAATTTACAATTTACACCCATTATCTACTTAATTAACTTTTTTTTATTAAATTACATGATTTTTAAAACAAGCTTTTAACCATGAATCATAATATTATTATATGTTAGATTATTACATATTTTTGCGTATAATTTTTATGTTATATAATTAATAAAAAATAAATTAAATATATAAAATTTTAATTAAAGACTTGAAAATGAGTTATGAAATTTTATGTAAAAATGATATAATAAATTAATGAGAAATCTTAAGGTGCCGCCAAGGGTTCCAAGCTAAAGTAATATGGTAAAATTCAGGCCATTGAATGAAATAATCAAGAGACTTAGTAATCTTATCTAATGACTTGAATTTTATCACATCACATCACTCTGAATTCTAAACTTTTAGGGGTACCATAGAAGTCACCTAAATTAACACATTATAATATTGTAATTTATTTACTAGTGTTACTTAACATTAGTCATCACTATTTAATTTTTTTTCATTGAATTAGTCACTTATTTCATGAAATATAGCAAAAATATTAGGAGAAGAAATGAAGTAAACATGAATGTTATGCTACATAAAAAAAGATAACAGACTTATCATTTTCTTTTTATATGATTAGATTCAATCTAATTTTAACATTACAATGATTATAATGATGATAAATAATAAATTTTATTTTGCATCCTATTTTTTCTACAATTTACTTTATTTAAAATTTAATAATTATATAGTTTATAAGTTATCCTTATTTTATTCCTTTAAAATTTATAATTCATTGTAATACTTATATTTAGACTAAAATTTGCTTTATTTATTAGATTTTTTTTTATAAAATTGTTACAATTTTAAAAATTTCATACTTAATCTTTTATCTCAAAAAAATTAGTTTACTTATATTGTTAAAATGATAATGAAAATGAGCACAAAAAAGAAGAGGAATAGTACATGACTTATAAAATAATATAAGCATTAAAAATATAATATATAATCAAAGATTCAATTAATTAAATCAGTAACTTATTTATAATATTTTATAATAAAATATAATATGCAATTGTTAACATGAATAAAGCAACAAATGATAACTATTATTTTATTAAATAATAACAAGAACAAGAATGCCAAAAAAAAGGAATAACATCTAACTTATAAAGTAATATAAGAGTTAAAAATGTAATATATAGTTACATAATTTTTTAAATTAAATCAATAACTATTTTAAAATATTTTATAATAAAATAAAATATGTAATTATTAATATAAATAATAACCATTAGGATCAAGATGGTAGTAAATAATAACTATTGTTTTAGTAAATAATAACAAAAATGAGTACAAAAAAGAAGAGGAATAGTATGAGTTATAAAACAAAATAAAAATTAAAAATGTAATATATAAGTATATAAGAGGAAAAAATTTTAGTTTCCTTCTATCATTAAAATTTTTTTGAGATAAAAAATTATATATGAAAAATTTTAGAATTGAAACAAATTTAAAAATTTTAAATAAAGTAAACTTACTAACTAATATAATCTCTTTCTAAAAATACATGTATTAGTCTAAATATGAGTATTGAAATTAATTATAAATTTTAAATGGATAAAATAAAGATAACTCACAAATTATATAATTATTAAATTTTAAATAAAGCAAATTCTTAAAAAAAAATCTCAAGGGGTAAAGTAGAAATTATTGTTTATTTCTTAAAAAAAATCTCAAAAGGCAAAGTAGAAATTATTGTTTATTACCAATATGATCCTTATGATGTTAAAATTAAAATTAACATGATCATATGAAATAGAAATAATAAATTTTTAGTCTTTTTTCATGTAGTATAATATTTGCATTTACTTCACTTTTTCACTTAATATTTTTGAGCCACATTCCATGGATTAAGTAACTAATTGAATAAAAAAAATTGAATAGTGATGGCTAATGTTAAGTAGTATTAGTACACATTAATCATAATATTATTGTGTGTTAATTTATTATGTCATTTTTTGCACATAAATTTGCAACTCATTTTCAAGTCTTTAATTAAATTTTTATATATTTAATTTAATTTATATTAATTATATAATATAAAAATTATACACAAAAATGATGTAATAATCCAATATATAATAATATTATAATTTATGCTTAAATTTTTTAAAAAATATATAATTTAAAAAAGTTAATTAAGTAGATAATCGGTTTTAATCATAAGTTTTATATAATTAAAGGTTTGATTTACAAATTTTAAAAGTTAATGGGAGCAAAATGTAATCACTTCATAGTTGGTGAGGGTAATCTACAATTTTTCCTAATTTTTTTCATTAATTTGCTAACGGAAAGAGCAATATCCAAGTTCTATATAATTTTAAAGAGTAATTTTCCATTTTTCATAATTTATGGGAGTAAAATCTAACCACTTCATAATTGATAGGGGTAATTTACATTTTTTTATTTTTATAACAAAAATTGTTGTTTCTTGTAAACTAGCTTTCGCATGAATATTTATATTTCATCCAATATAAGAATAAGAATAATAAATATATAATTAAAAAATTATAAAAATTTAAAAATATAATTTATTATTTTTATTTTATAATTATATAATTAAATTTATAAATAATAGATTTTTAAAATATAATATAAGAATTAAAAAATATGATATATAATTAAATAATTTAATTAAGTTATATTTTTAAATTATTTAAAATATTTTTATAATAAAAAAATTATGTTCCATTTATATTATTTAGTGATATTAATGTTTAAACTGTCATAAAAAGTAGTGAATAGGAAAAAAACAAAAAAATATGTAACAAAGTAGATAAAAGAAATAGGAGTAGTGTGTAAATTGAAAGAACTTATATTTAATTTAAAATATAATACATGAAAATTTATATAAAAATATTGATAAAATTTAAATAAATAAATTTCATTTTAATTGCTACTATTTTTATTTAAAAGTAAGAAATTTATTATATAATTCAATTAGTATTTTCTAAATTAAAATTTTGAGTTGTTTAGTAAATTAAATATATCATATTATATATATATACATACACATCACTTAGTAATATTAGCATGTAAATTGTAGATAATAGAAATGAATATGAAAAAGGAGAAAAAAAAGAACATAAAATGTAACAAATAAAAAAAGAGAAACAATACGTTTTAAAGTAATATAATAGTTAAAAATAGAGTAAATAATTAAATAATTTAAACAAATTAAAACTTCAATATATTTAAAATAAAAAAGAAGAAAAGAATAAAATATATTATGTTGTACTTATACTTCCTAATGATATTAGTGTATGAGTTACAAATAATATGAGCGGTATTATATTGAAAAAAGAAAAGAAGATGTAATGAAACAAATAAATAAAAAATGGTGCAACTCTAATATTAAGTAATATAAAAGTTAAAAATATAATATATAATTAAGTAAATTAATTATATCAAAATTTTAATTTATTTAAAATATTTTTATAATAAAAGTAAAATATAATATATTTTATATATATTACTTGGAGATATTAGTGTATAGAATTTAAATTTTATCCACTAATAGTTTAAAATATTTTACATTATCAGTATGTAAAAAAATATTTTATTAAAAAATAAATAGTAGTTAAGAATTTTCAGCATTAGTGAAGGAGCTTTAACATTTTTTATTGATATAATAATATATTAATGAGTGATAGTGTAAAACTAATTTATATTGCTAGCCAATTAAATTTAAATTACAACATATGAACTGTCATTAATATGAGTGAACATAAAAAAATAATAACAAAAAATAAAATAATACATTAATTGTAAATTTCAATTTATTTCTAGATAATTTAAAATATAGCACTAAAAAATAACATTAAAATAATATTTACAAAATTTAAATAAATAAATAATTTTAATTTTAATTTTCAAATATTCTAATGAATAATAAATATGTAATTAATTATTTTAACTAAAAATTTTATATTAAATTTTAAACTTATTTAAAATATTTTTATAAAAAATTTAAATATATTATTTTATATCTATAATATTTTGAAATATTAATGTCTCAGTGATAAATAGTAGTAGTATACATAAAAAAAAATAGGCAATAACTTATTAATAAAAAGAGAGACAATCGGTGAGTTACGAGTAATAAAAGAGTGTAAAACAGAAAATATAATTAAGTAATTCAATTGAATTAAATTTTTAATTAATTTAAAATAAAAATAAAATATATTGTATTATATTTCTATTCAATGATATTGACATTTGAATTGTAAATAATATGTGTAAATATAAAAATTGTAACAAAGTAGATACAAAAGGAAATAATATACATAATGCAATAAAATAATAGAATACATAAAAAAGGAGAATTTTTATAAGAATTTAATGTAAAAATTAAAAAGAGAGCATAGTTTCAATTAATTGCAATGAAGAGAAACAATGAAATTGAAATAATAGCTTGCAGTGGCCCTTTTTGTTTCAGAAAAAAATTGAATAAATTAGCTTATTCAGCAAAATAAATTGGGGCAAGTTGCAATACACTTATTAATGAATAAATGATTGGGTTGAGATGGAAAGATGAATTTCATTATGGCCTAATTAATGAAATGACTCATCACACTAAAAAAATAATATAATAGTGGGAAATGGAACCTTCTTTTAATTGTAAAAATATAAAAGAAAGAAAGAAAAGGATAAAGTATATTTATAATAAAATTAATTGTACTATGTCATATATATATATATATATATATATATATATATATATATATATATATATATATATATATATATATATATATATATTAGTTTGTGATGTAAACATCAAATTTGTAAAGAATAGTAGTGGACATGTAAATAAAAAATCTAATAGAGCAAATGTAAATTAGAAACATAATGGTTGAATTGAAAAGTAATATAAGAGTTACAAATATAGATATATAATTTAGTAATTTAATTAAGTTAAAATCTTTTTAACTCGTTTGAAATATTTTTATAACAAAAATAAAATATATATAATTCTTCATGGTATTGACATTTGACTATAAATAAGAGAAGTAACATATAAAAAAATATGCGATGAAGTAAATAAAAAGAAGTGTGTAAAATAATATAATAGATAAAAATAAAAATATTGTTAAGTAACAATTAAATTATAAATTTAAATTATTTAAAATATTTTTATAATATAGATAAAATACATCATATTATATCATACTATTTATATTATACTGTTTAGTAATATTAATATTTAAATTATAAATAAAATGAATGATTATAAAAAATACACAATAATATAGATGAAAAAAAGTAATATTCATATAATCTAATAAAGTAATAAAAAAATAAAATGAAAAGAAACTATGTAAAAAGAAAGTAATAAGTGCATGAATATAAAAGAAGAAATAATGATGATAATGAAGATGTGATAACTTTTGACGTAAAAATAAAAATTGCAAAAGTTAGGTTGACATGTGTCCAACTTCTTGGGAGAAACAAATTTTTTTTTTAATAATATGGATAATGATGATATTGATATTGGTAATATTGATTGATTGATATTTTGATGATATTAATATTGATTGAAACATTATAATTTTAAATTGTAGTTTGACAATAATAATATTACATGTAATATCATTATTGTGAATTGTATCATTGCATTCTTATGTATTTATTTATAATTTTACTTATCACGTTAAAATTACAATTGCAATTGTAATTGCGTGTTGAACCACATTATAAACATTTTAAAAATTTGACAAATTTTATTTATTAAAAATTGAAGTGACATGATCACATTAATTAAAGATAGCAGATACACATGATGGGTATAATTCGGTTAAAAGTTAAATTACATGCTAAGATGCATATGGCTCGAAAGTGAAATTCAATTGGATTTCAAAAGAATTATTAATTCCATAATGGAATAAATTTATGAAATTTAATTTAATAGATATAAAAGATTTAAAATTTAATTTTAAATTCCACTACTAGTATATATAGCATTTTTAATTTATATAATTAAGATGCACTTGAAACGGTGGTGCCCAAATCATATCACGTAACTGAATTTAATAATTCAAAAATACCATAGACACCATTTTAGCAAATCAACGATTGTTATTTAACAAATTTTTTGTTTAATACTTAAGTATTACATATGTGTCAATTACCTGTGTTAGAAACTTGTGTATAGCATTACACAAATTTAAGGACAACATTACTCTAATTAAGTACTGACTTCTTAGATAAAATATTTTTTGTATATTTCAATTATATCATATGAATTCAGTCATGACCAATAAATAAAGAATATTTGTCTATTTTGTAGGTCCATATACATTAGTTGGCCATGATTACAAGAATAATTTCTCCTTCTTATAACTACAATAAAATGGATTGAATTGATCTTAAAAAATAAAAAAAAATATTGGAAATATAAATAATTGTCCTTTTTTCGTGGATATATTATAATCAAGATATCTAGTTATCCTTCAGACTAAGTTGTTAAGGATTTGTTCTGGTTCTTTCTTGATTGATAAAGGGAGTATGTATATGATTTCAAACGAGTTTTTGATAAAATCTTCTGGACTTTCTATGAAGGTTTACAATTTTTTTTTCATAAAATTTCAAATATTTTTGTATTGCAAGTATAATTGCTCATATTGTAACTTTTTATAAAAGAAAAATTGTAACCCCATGCTGTAAACACTTATAACTTTTTATAATAAAGTTGGATTGGAAGTTGTATCTAAAAGTTTGCAAGCAAGTCTTATAGAAAAAAAAATTACGATTTTCTCATAAAATCAAGTAACTTCTTAAGGAGGGAACGTGGAAGTAAAACCAAGTAATTGCCCCCAAAATCAAGGGCCATCTAAAAAAAAATTAAGTCACATTGGAAGAATATATCATTAAAGATATGGTAAAAAAATTTGGTTAAACTAATTGTAATAAATCATAGGGAAGAGGACTATATATTTTCTTTTAAGCATGATTTAATGCATTATTCATGCTGTATGAAATTAATGATTGGACTATATAAATAGAAATCTCATCCCAACTGAGTAGCAAGTATTACCTCATTCTAATGTTTGAAGAAGTATCAATTCACAATTGCATCCAATGATACAAAGGAAGGAAAGAAGATAATGAAAAAAATGAATATGGATTATCTATTGCATATACTTGATCTTCAGTTTAACTCTAATACCAATTTGAGGTATTCATTTGGGGGTGTAATGATATGAATTTTGAATGATTCGGGTAAATTAGTGAGAAAAAAATAATAAATTGTTTGTCATATAAGACTAACCATTGATATTAGAGAACAAATAGTAAGATTTGTTTGATATGGATTTAGAGTTCATATTTGTGCATGATGTAATTTTGAATTTTTAAGACTAATATATGTGACACTAACCTTCAAGAATGGATTTTTTAGGTTTCTTTTACATATTTAGTGTATTAGATTTGGTTATGCTATAAAGGGGTGATTTTGAAAACAATAAGAAAACAAATGAGATTTGAGGAAGGTTTCTTTTAGGGGGTGGGACAAGTTTATGGCTTGTCATTGGGAATTTGACACAATGTATTTTAATTTGTGTTTTATTTAAGGTATAAAATACGCTCTTGGACTCCCAATTCGAGCAAACTTATTGCTACATCAGAAATGCAGATTAAGTTGTGTTATTGTGGGAGAAGAGCTATAGTGAGACATCCAAATTCAGAAAGTTGCAATATCCCACATTTCATCTGCGAAAAGGGAAGTAGTCACCTTAAACTTCGTTATAAACCATTTTACTCTTGCAAGAAGATATGAATGTGGTTATAGTGAAGATTTGCTTGTGGAAAATGAAACTAGTGCTGTAGGAGAGGTTGCTAGCTATGACAATTCCTATAAACTTGTGCAGACATTGTTAGCCATGGTAATTCCTATGCACTTGTGGCAAATGAAATTAGTGCTGTAGGAAAGGTTGTCAACCAAGATGCTTCGATTAATTCTGATGATAAAGAGACAAAGAATGATGAAATTGAAGAAACATCAAGAAAATGCCTAAAAGAACAACTGCATGTACTTCAAGGCACAATTGATGGTCAAAAGGTACTCATTACTACATGTGTAATGGTATGTTTCTTGAGCTTGATGATGAATTTTGTGATATTCATGTACAAGTGAAAAGGATTGTGTTTGAAATTTGTATGTTGTGCCATTCAATATGATAACTTGTTGGATATTCTTGATTTTCCTTGTGTGTAAGGATTATGTGGTAGTTCTTGGATTGATTCATGAATTACTACATATAGTATGTAATAGCTTTTATTAGAATTTGAAACTAATATGCTATGTTTGACTTGAAATGTCAGTTGTATCTCAATGCATCCCTTGCACTCTCAGTTGGATGTTTATCGAAATCTCATTTATTCTTAAGCTCATCTTAATATTTCTTTTTGAAGATGTTTTTTACAAGAAAATTTTATTTCCTTGTATAGTAATGAATAAAAGGGTATCATATGTCTCTATATTTTGTGATAAAAAAAAAATGATCCCTAAAATCATGGTTAGAAAAAGAGAAAGTTGTCTTCCATAAAATTTATTATATTTCACATTGAATATATCAATTATTTTCAATCATCTTAATAGTTTATAACTATATTTTTATAAAAATATTTTTTTTGCAAAAACAAATGGAGCTTTAATGCGGGGTACTTTTAACAAAAAAATGTATGGTACAGTGTCATGACTTGATTCTGTTCGCAACTGGCATGGATCTTGACAATTGATTTCCATAAGCCTTAATAATTTTCACTCTTTCCATCTAATGGGAGTTTCTAAATTTCTAGAAGAACTCAAAATTTCACTATAAAATTTTAGGAAAAATGAACAAAGTCTCCTAATTTTTGGATACTTCCTAAAGGCTACATGCCCTAAATATATAAAACCTATTTTTATTTTCAGATATGCAATCAACATTCACATAGTATTATACAAACTCATTTATACATAGTCAATAAAGAAGGAATGTCATACTTGTCAACTTCAACCACAACCCACAATTCAATTTCATTTGACATAATACAAATCATCCATTTCTTACATCATCAATCACAAACCACAATTCAAATTCATTTTACATAACATAAGCCATTCATTTCAGACAATTTCAATTATCCTAAAATAATTTATTAAATACAACATACATTTCATAAATATTTCATAAATATGATCAATCATAATTGCTAAAATATTTCTAACTTATAGAAAATTCATTATAGAAATTATTTTAAATTAATCATGAATTTATAATGGCCATATATAAAAATAAATAAAATTTGTAAGACCTATGAAAACTGATAATGGGATCTACTTTGGTTACAATCAGAATTGCATAGTGACATAAGGTGCACTATTAAATTTGATAGTTGATATATCATTGTGTGACATGTCAAATCTAAACCTTTAAAAAAAGTAAACTTGATATGTAATTAGAATTGATAGTATATTGATACACTATTGCACTAAAGGCATATCATAATCTCTTCCTACTTTTGTGTAATTATCCCCGTAAATTTTTTGTTCTCAAGAGGTTTCTTATAACAGTTCCAACTTTGTATGTGAAATGATTGAATAGAGGCAATGATGCTTCATGCTTGTAATAGAAAATGAAAAATTGTTTAGTTTTATAAGATATATGTACTACAAATTTTGAAGAGCTAAAATGTTAAATTGAAGCACCAACCAAAATGTATCCCTATAGAAACATTAGGACTTTGTTCATTGAATTTCCTGCTATGATTGCAATATTTGCATTTCTTAACATATGAACATTGAAAGAGACTTCGATGCACTAATTTTACAGTGCATTAAGGAATCCAAGAGCTTAAATTCATTAATCCATATAATATTATATAGACTGAATAAAATTTAATAACTTAAGACCACTAGTGCATCTTAGTAATCACCATGAATATTAGACAAATCAAAACACCTATAAGTTGGTGGGTTATCTTTATTTTCTTCATAGTACAGGTATGTAAAGGAGGTTTTGTTGATTCCACACTCTTCTAAATGAACAAGGTAAATTAATGACATACTTGGGAGTAAAGATTTTGGAGGGAAATAATAGGAAATAAAGGCTTATCCCTCTAATTTTTAGTTTACCTTTTTGTGGAATAACCTTTCCTTTTATTTTCCTTCGTCAAAAAGAGGCTATAACAAAAGAGATAAATCAACTTTCACTCTTAACATTTTAAAACCTATTTTTTTAATTCAATTCCATACTATTTGAAGAATTAGTGTGCTTTACACTTGGAAGGTTCCATAGTTCATTTGGCTGGACACAATCTAGCATTCAATACACTTCAAATTCAATAATGTTGTTCTCATTCTGATTCAATAAAGAAAAAAAATGAAATGTTATAGGTAGCTCGATCTTCAAAGATGTTGAATATTTTTATTATTGGATTGTATTTAATACTTTGAGATTTGTATTTTTAATTTTAATTTATGTACTTTGAGATTTTAAAAAAATAATTCAATGATAAAATACTCAACTTCCTAAGAAATAGGGTTTTGCACAGAATTACTAAAAAAAAATGTTATTCTCATTGTGGAAGAGCACCTTAATGGCCAAAGGAGAATCAATTTCAGTTCCTTCACATTGAAAATATTCATATGTTCATCTATCCAAATTGAGCACACACTTTTGAATCTATTTGGCATAGCATATCAAATAAGTGCAAGAGTCAAAAGTCATAGGAATTTGGCCAAAACCTGCCATGTATTAAACAAGCAATATGCATTGAAGTTTACGAACACAATAAGTGGAAGCAAAAATATAGCCAAGGAATCACAAAGGAGCAGAAAATGAGAAAAAAATTTAGACCATTTCCCAATTTGTGCATGTCATTCTTGTGCAGGGTGCAGGGACATGCTAGTCTTTTCCGTGTTGTTCCAATTTTATCGGATTTCTCCGAAGGGACAAGTCCAGAGATTTCCTTCGCCATATAAACGTTTCAGGTTTTCATGACTTGCAAGGTATGAGACTTCAACAGATGCAAACAATTCTTACCTCAAAAACGACAAAATATCTCAGCTTCGTCGCTGTTTTTCACCGAGCCGTTCACTGTGTCACTGTTTGTTTGTAGAGAAGAAGGAAGATGAAGCTTCCAATAAAGTTTCAAACTTGAGAGTTGAGACTTGGAATGGTCTCGTGGATTCCAAATACAGAAGTCGAAAAATAAAAAATTCTTGCTATATTATATATATATTTTTACATAATGTGTATGATTAGTACTTTGGTATATATTAACAATTTTAAAATTATTTTATGAATTTTTAATATAAAATTTTAATTTATCTATAAAATTCTATGATCTATTTTTATAAAATTATATAAATTTTACATGTAAGAAGAATATAAAAATTTGAAATTCTATCGATTAAAGTTTGTATTAAAATTTTAAAAAATTAAAAATTCTTATCCAAGTCACTATTTTTAATGAAAAAAGTATTAAAAAATTATAATGACAGGACCAGGATCTAAGAATAAACGGGAGCAGTAATAAAATATATAAGCAGAGAAAAATTACATCATAATGAATCATTATGATTTATATAAAGGGTTAAAATTATAACTTTATGCTATTATATACTTGTAATATCAATAAAAAAAATATTAAAACTCATTCAGTGGAGCTTTTTAGGGGCATAGGAGGTCTTGGCCCCAAAAATTGTAAAATTATATATTAATATTATGTAATTATGTAAAAAAATTTAAAAATATTTTTAAATAAATCATTTGATCTTCAAAAAATTTTTGGCCACCTAAAAAATTAAGTCAAAATTTACCATTATTTATTATTGTTAAAAAAATTTAATTACTATTTTTTAATGATACATCTTTTTCTTTATGCTCTAAAATATTTTACAATAATAATGAATCACTGCATTATAATTTTACAAATATTCACATTTTACAGTTGTCACCAACGTAACCTTATGTTTCCATATATCTCCACATCGATCATGCAAGCGATTCTTTACAATTTTTATCGTTGAAAATATTTTTTCAATAGGTACAATAGCCAAAAGCAAAAGTAATACTAGCTTAACAAGTAAATTATTAGTATTAATAAATAAATAGTTTATTTTATCTCAATATTTCAATAGAACAATGGGTACATTCAGAGAAAGTGAACAAGTTAGGCAGAGGCGAGCTTCTTTGTGTTTAAGGGCCATGACCTCGTAAATTTTGAATATTTTTAAATTATATATATAAAATGAATTTTGTGAAAAAAATTATTAGGCATGCCCAAACGAATAATAAAAAGTTAGGCATTTACAAAAAATGAGAAATAGAACAAAGTATAGTTAGTCCAAGTGAAGGATATAAAGAATCTAGCTTAACAGAGCAGTTATAAATTAAACAATTAAAAATTAGATCAATCATATTTAGACACATTTAGGTAAACTTCACAAAAGGACAACTAAAATGCAAATCAAATCACAAATGGAAACAAACACATTTCCAATAAATTTCAAAAGAAAATCAAATCAAATAAAACTCCTGAAATAGCTATAAAACCCCTGCCATAAACCAAATTATCTTAAATAAAAAACTAACATAATATACTTCACACAACCAGTAAAACAAAACATATTATTAAATCAAGTGAAGTTTAATTTATCTTAAATAATATGCTGATCACTGGGCTTGAATTTTCAACTAATCTATGTTGGCATTTGGAAAATGATTCCTCTGGTAGTAATCATGCATATTTAGTGTTTGTGCACATCGAAAAATTCCATGTAATAGCTAGCTTCACCAGCAGTATTACATCCTTACTCATAAAGTTAACTCAATCAACAATGATACTATCACACTACAAGCCAAAAATAACAATCCATATTTAACTTGAAGAAAAAAATGAGAAATAAAAAGGACGAAAGAGAAAAAATGCCATCAATAAAACATAAACATATCACACAATTGAAAAATCAATACAAAGGGACACTTTCGCCCTCTTAAAAGCAGAACTTAGCGAAAGATTGGAACAAAACAAATAACGAAATGTGTTACCTGCCGCTGACTAGTAGAGACGCGTAACGGAGATGCTTTTATTGGCGATAGAGTCATGGAGGAGGCAGCGCGCAATGCTTAGTGTGCTCTGGTGATCAACTTCAACCTTTGTCGTCTTTAGCTTTTTAGTCCTGCAAATCGATTGCTCTACTTAGCTAGGGCACAGGTCAATGCAATTTGGGAATTGTATTTGCAATTATGTAAATTAGGAGATTGGGTTTATTTCAGTCTTTCTTTCAAATGTAATAGGATTATAGGCGGGTTGAGACTTGGATAGATTGGGTAGGATATGATCTTTAATTAGGTCTAGACTTGTTTAAAAACATATATATATTTGTCGGTAGTCGAGGGGCCAAATTGATCCATTAAGGTCGCAGGTTAGAGACTTCTTAAGCACCAATATAAACAATCAATCGAACCAAAAACTTTAAGGGTATTCTTGTCCTTTAACATACCAGGGCTCTTGATGTAATTCACGAATCTAACGGGAACGTCGCCCAACACTAGAAATCCTCGAAGCCCTCGTCTTCACACTTTTCCTCAACACTGCCCAGTGATACTTCTGTGTCCTGAAAAGCTTCGAGGAGTGCATAGCAGAGCGACTTCCTTTTCAGAGCCATGGCCGCCACCGCCACAGACGCTCCTCCGCACCAACTATCCTAAAAGGAGGCCGACATTTAGATGATATTGGCGGCCGATGTTCACTTGGGAACCAAAAACTCTGACTTTCAAATGGAACGCTGTGTTTTCAAGCGCCGCACTTGACGGTTAGTGTCAAATTCCAAATGTAGTTTGCTTTTTTTTTTTTTTGGGAATGTACTCAATTGAAATTTGGGCAGCTATTTTTGTGTACGACAAGAAAAAATTCTAGCTACTGTATGGAATGTTAGAGGGATGATAAGAAAATTTCTATCCATTTGAATACAATTTCATACTGGAAGGATCGGTGTTTTGGTGGTTAGCATTGTACTGAAACTATCTTTTTTTTTATTTCTTCACTTCATTAGCATTGCTTAGTGCAATAAAAAAATGTAATGAATAGATAGTCACTCAATATGGAATTGGAGAAAATAATAAGATCCAGTGTTGTTATTAAACAGTTAGATGGTTGGTCATAATTGTCGTTTGTTATTTAGATGCTTAAAATCTAGAATAATAAATAGGTGCTACTGAATATAGACAGGATTACCCTGCTGTATTACGGTCCAAATCCGTAATACATCTTTCCTTTGTAAGATATGCTTGAAGTATTTTTGTGGTAATTATCTATTAACCAGTGCATGATAGTTTAACTTGATTTGTGATTTTTGGCGGTTGAAAAGGTTTAACTTATCAGAATTTTATCTTAGAATAATGCCTACTTCACTCTCTATCATTCACTCCTCTCTTGCTCTCATTTCTATATCAGGAAAAGTAGACTGACTTAATTCATTTTTTTAGGAGCTCAAAAGGCCTTTCTCTCTCTCTCTCTTTCTCTCTCTCTCTCTCTTTTGAGGGGGGGAGGGGGTATGAAAAGGAGAGTGAGGGAAGAGCGAGGGAGACGGAGTAGCTTTATTCCCTATATTAAAGTATCATTTGTGATGTGATAAAGAAAATTGCTGCTCATTGTTTTTGTTCTATTAGATTACATGGCCTTCTTTTTGTAGAAGCAAAACAAGTTTGAGATTTCATGATTTTCCATTTTTTGGTGATTAGGTATCTACATTATCAACCTTGGTAAAACATGGGAGAAACTTCAGCTTGCTACTAGGGTTATTGTTGCCATTGAGAACCCTCAGGACATTATCATTCAGTCTGCCAGGCCTTATGTTCAGAGAGCAGTTCTGAAGTTTGCTTAGTACACTGGTGCCCATGCCATTGCAGGAAGGCACACTCCAGGAACATTCACTAATCAGCTTCAGACATCCTACAGTGGGCCTTGGCTTCTTCTTCTAACTGATCCCAGAACAGATCATTAGGTTATGGCTTATCGTAAAGACTCAAATTTGGTTTAGCCATCCTTAGTTATGGCTTATCGTAAAGACTCAAATTTCGGCTGTATGTGGATCCTTCTGTTATTTTTCTCCCAACGGTTTCTCATGGTATACCTATTTGCATGCAGCCCATTAAGGGCCGCACTTGGAAATATACCAACTATCGCATTTTGTGACACCGACTCTCCAATGCGATATGTTGACATTGGTATTCCTGCCAATAATAAGGGGAAGCACAGCATTGGTTGTCTCTTTTGGATGTTAGCAAGGATGGTGTTACAGATGCGGGGTACTATAAGTCCAGGTTGCCAATGGGATGTGATGGTAAAATATTTTTGCTACTTTTTTGTAATTTTACGCAAGATTTGTTTATAATGCATTATAGATGCCATCTGTTACTAGATGGTTGTACTGTGAATGTTGTCTTCAGTAGTAATGCGTTCCATTGCCAGTACCTCATAATTCCCTCCTTGCAAGTGTCAACAATTGCAGTTTTCTTAGCTGGTTTTCTTTAGCAGGTTTCTATCAAATTCTGAGTTAAAATTGTCTCAAATTTTCTTTTGTTCAGGTGGATTTATTTTTCTATAGGGAACCCGAGGAAACTAAGCAACAAGGTGAAGATGAAGCTCCTCTGTCCCAAGATTACGTTATTTCAGACTTCAATGTTGCTGTTATTGATGCTTTTCCTGTTGATGGTCAGTGGTCTGCTGCAATCGACCAATCCTGGACTGAACAAGTTCCACAGCAACCTATTCCAGCAGTTCCAGCTGTCAACTGGACCCAAGAAGCTGGTGAGGATCATTATCTTAATTTTGCTTCTCTGGTCATGCTAGACTAAATTTTGTGCGTGGTCTTTGTGATATGGCTTTAAGTTGACTTCATATTATCATTTAGCCTATTGTTGCCCACCAATTATATTTAAATGGAATCTGTTCCTTTTTCGTCGTCCAATTTGAGTGTTGATTTGTTACGGTGTCCTGTTTTGCTTGCTATTATATCTCATCATTCTTGTGTCCCTGTTTCCAAAAGAGCAACACAACCTTAAAGAAACAGTGAAAATTACTGTCTTTTTTTAATCTAGAGTTGATAATATAATAGATGCTGTACATATCTGCTCCCATGGCCGTTTAAAATAGTTTCTATTCAACATCATTGCATTCACATTTTGGTAAAAGTGAATTTACTTTTGTAGGAGATTGGGGGGAAGCAGTTCCAGCTCCACAGCAAATTCCGTTTCCGGCCCCTGGAATTGATACAGTTTCTGCCACGGGCTGGGATTGATTTGAAGTTTTTTTTTTTTTCTTTTTATCATGGGATCCAGGATTCATAATTGACTTACTCCTTCCTTTCCCACAATTGAAAATGGGGAATTCTTTTTTTGTAGGAAGCAAACATCCTTCTGGATCCACTTGTAGTTTGATTGAGATGAGATTTTGACTTGAAGAAATTGTTATGGACATGATATATTCTCAAAAAGTCAATATAACTCTAGATTCATATATTTACATCCGTTCTTTATTTTGCAATTGGATAATGACAACTAAATTCTTGCTGAAGAGACCTTGTACTGCTTTCGAGTGCGTCGAGATAGATAGAGCAACAGTCGTGAGTTTTTTAATTTTTGCTCGTTTTAGTGTTACAAAACTTCCAACTTTTTATGTTACTATGTTTATTTATTATAAAACGTTTTTGAAAAGTTATAACTTTGTATGGAAGATATGTAGAATGAAAGATTTTAGAATAGGAAACATTTATAATGCACTGCACTTGTGTCACGTGTCATGAGAAATTATTAATCTTTGCAGTTAGATTTTATGATTTATTAGTATATTATTATATCAGTGATATATCATAAAATTTCCCCTTAGGTTTGCAACACAAATGTTTTAGATATGGATTTATAATATTACATGTAAAATGATCGAAGTACATGTTTCATATTCAGACCACATTAATGTACGGCCTTTATATTCATGTAAGAAACCACCAAAAAAATATGGTACATTTAAATAATCAGGGAACGTTATCATATTCATACCACATCCGGTAAAACAATACAAGTATGGTACATGTAAAGTTCCCAAAATAAATTTTTACATTAATTTTTATGAAAAAAGAAGTATGATTTAAATATAATTTTTTACAACAACATTACACAAGTGGGAAATATCTATCATTTGCGTGTGTTTTTCTTTCAATATATTGGAACAAATCTCTGTCTCCCCTTTTCGGTTTGGATTTAAACTTACTTGAATCAGGTCTTGAAGTTTAAGCCAATCATTCCAAACTGTGCCTAAGCCATCATGATTCGACTTCTTATTTTGAATCCTAATTCATTTTCCCCACAAATTTTAAGGAGCATAAGAGAATCTCTGCGGTTCCATGAATAGTTGATGATCTAACTTTCATGACCAGTCAACGGCAATAAATTGGCGACCACAATTGTTAATAGTTGCTATAAAACAACCTTTTTGCATTCATATTTATAATATGACCATCAATTTGTACTTGGTATGTTAACACATTGTCTCCACAACTTTCAAATCTAGACTTTGTGTGTGCGCGCACGTGCTACAAGTGAATGTGTGTATGTGTGCGCGCTCACTCACTGCAAGTGAATTAATACATCAACCATCATCCCTCCCCCCAAAAAAAATTGGGGAAATCGTCTCTGTATAGAACAAAACACAATTTATGCTTCACATCAGAGTCACAGCTATACAAGATGTTTGAACTGATCAGTACAGTTTTATACAATATGTAAATGTTTTACATGAAAGTTAAGTTTTTCATAATAACTTACCGGAAAATGTCTCACCAAGGAAAGTGTGTATTTGAAGCATTATTGTCATCTGCTATTCATATTCAGCAATCACCAATGCTAGAAATTAATAAGGTTACATTAATAGTAACGTAACAATTGTCTATGCAAATTCTTGGTTCTTAATAGTTTTCTTGCAGCAGCACTAGCTTATTATGTGAAAAGAATGCATAGAGGGAATATGCTTGTCATAGAAAATGATAAATGGTTTGCTTTGAATAATTAAGAGCCCAAATGTTGAATAGGAGTACCAGCAGAACTACATAGATGTGTAAATGCTAGGACTATGGTTCCTTGAATTTCCTTCTATGATTGCTGCAACACATGCATTTCTTTCCATATGAACATTGGACAAATCAAAACATCCACAAGTTGGTGTCTCATCTTATATTTAGTACAGCTATGTAAAGGAAGCTTCACTGATTCCACACTCTTCCAAGTGAAACTGGGTAAATTAATGGCGTGATTGGAGTAAAAATACCACAGAGAAAGGAAAGAAAACAAAGGATCAACTTTCAATTTATCTATTTATTTTTTTAAGAATGGCCTTTCCCTCCCTCGTCCTCCTAGCATACTTTAAAAAAGAGATAAAATGAACTTTTGCACTTTGTTTTTTTTTTTTTGGTGAATCACCATGTGGGATGAATAACTATTTTGGAGGTTAGAATATTAACGGATTTCTCCCATTGCAATAAGTGTCATCTTTAGAATTCGAATGGACAAGTTAAGTTGAAATTTTACCTTTTAACATTTTAGAATCAATTCTTTCAATTAATAATCATATTTTGGACTTGAGTTTCTTACTATTTGAAGAATTAGAGTTTTGTGCTTGGAGGGTTAAAGGATTCATTTGGTTGAACACCTAACATCTTTCACACTTCTAATTCAATAGTGCTGTTCTCACAGTAGAAGAGCATCTCAACAGCTAAGGAAACATATCTCCATCTACCCAAATTGAGCACTACCCTTGGAATCCATTTGACATATCATTTGAAGAAAAGATGGGTATGAAACTTGCAATTTGAAGGAGAGCATGCAGGTGCAGAAAGAGAATCATTACATTAATCACGTAACCCATTGAATTTCACCAAAACCAGCCATGTATGAAAAATATGAAAATTCATTGTAATGCAAGTTCTCAATGATGTAATGAAATTTAAGATATATATTGTCACACATTAAAACAGAATAAATTGGACTTCAAAAATATAACCACTTGTAAAAACAAGGGGCTACTGAGGTCAGTAATCTTGAACAAACTTGTAACAAAACTAACCCACATGGTAAAAACAAAAATGATGGGGCAAGAGAATTGCTGCCATGTAGAAATCTTATCAACAGCATTTTCAAGTGAAGTTCTAATTTTATCAAGTCCAAAGCAGAAGGGGGAAAAATAAAGTAGAAACTCGAGACAGGAACAGAACAATATACCAGAAACGCCTTAAATTTCAAACGAGCCAATAATGTTTGAATTGCAACTCACATTGATACTGAATTTGGCCAAAATCTGCAATGTAAGAAAAATAAGAATTCCACTGTAATGCAATTTCTCAATATTGTAACGAATTTTAAGAGACATTGCAGCACAGGTAAATACAGAATATAACGGATTTAAACATATAATCCATTTGTAGGCAAAGGATTTTTAAAACAATGAGATTTAGATTCTGATTTTCTTGGATAAATAAGTAAAAGAATGGAGATCAACAAAATTGATGAACGCAGCTAGTGGGAAGCAAAAATATAATCATCGTCACGCCGCAGGAAATGAAAAATAAAAAAACTTGGACCATTTCTCGATTTGTTCGTGTCATCCTTGCGCAGGGGCGATGCTAATCGTCTCTGTATCGTTCCCATTTTATCGGATGTCCCCGAAGGGAGTATGCTCGGACGTTTCGTCTGCTTATAAACATTTCAGGTTTTCATGACTTGCTCGATGTGTGTCACAAGTTGCTAGTTGTGATAGTTCGATAGACAAACATACTTGGATTAAGACGAGACTTGGCAGAAAAATTCAATATGTTATGAGGGTCCTGTGGCTGAAATTTGGGATCAATCCGGCTTGCCTACTATTTTTCCCGATTTTCCCAAGTTTGGGGGTATTTTGATCATTTCGAAAGGTTCGTGAATCCGACGAGATTTAACGAGATCATATTTGGAATCCTCACATTTTTATCTTCATGTCGACTGGTTTTTGTGACAATCGGACACCCGAAGTATGGCGAAAAGGACTTATGACAATTCTAAAAAAGTATGTCATCTTCTTGCGGGAGGCCTTTTGCTCAAAATGCTCTTTAAGGGGTGGAATGCTCCATGGGCCCATGGGGTGCTTGGACACTGAGTTAGGGACGGAGTGTGTTGGCTTGTGGCCATCTCCTTGCACACTCAAAGCTATGGAATGAGGTATAAACCAAGCGAACGGAATATCCCTCTCCCTATTCATTTGTCCCTTACAATCCGTAGTGCACGGAGGCTTCCTGTGTGGAAGGATCCTGTGGTTTGGTATGCGCGAGCGCTTCGGCGACATACGATATTGGCATGATGTCCTGCTATCTTTACCCAAGTGTGCCAAATGTGGGTTTAATGTTGGAAGGCTGGCATGTTGGCCAAGAGTAGCAAGCATGCGCCGCACGGTTTTGGCTGGAGAGTCGCCGGCCCGTGACATGTGGAACTTCAACAGCTGCTGACAATTCTTACATCAAAAACGACTTACGGAAAATATCCCAATTCCATCGCTTTAGTTTTCACCGATCCTTTCACTGTGTCACTGTTTGTAGGGATGGGGGAAGACGAAGCTCCCGGTAAAGTTTTAGACTTCTGAGACGAGGAGATGGAGCGATCTGTGGCTCCATCGAATACAAAAGTGGGAAAATAAAAAATTATTGCAATATTTGTTGAGTTTAAATTTAGTTTATTAAAATTTTTTATATTATTAGTAAACAAAAAAGATGATACATTATTAAAAATTAATATTAATTAATAATAAAAATGTTTAATATATTTTTAATATTATGAGATTATATAAATTAGTGATAATATAAAATTAATTTATATTAATAATAAATTAAATTTAAGTCCTATTTTTTAACATAATATATATGGTTAACACTTTCGTATATATCAAAAAAAAAAAAAGGAGTAACTCTACTTGTATTTCATCTCCCTCACTTTCTTTTGACTTTCCCATTTGTATGAAAAAAAAATCTTTTAGATTTGTAAAAAAATATTTAATTAGCATATTTTTTCTAATTTAAAAAAGAGAGTGAGAATGAAAATGAAAATATTTTGTAATTTTTTATTGAACTTTTAATGTAAAGTTTTCTAATTTACTTTTTGCAAAAGTTATAAAATTATAGACGACTATTACTTGTGAGAAGCAAATTAAAAACTGAAATTCTATTAATTAAAGTTGTATTAAAATTTTAAAAAATTTCCATTTTTCATAAAAGAAAAAGAATAAAATCATAATGACATGCTAGGATCCAAAAATAAACAGGGATATTAAAATATATAAGAAAAATTACACCTTATCATTATGGTCTATATAAATAGAAACATGCATAGATTCTTTTATTTTGTCATATATCTTAAGTTATAAGCATTATAATTTTTAAAAATACTACATTTTACAATTGTCTCCAACATCATATATGTTAAGGTAGCAGGGACATGCTGCTGATTCTCTTCATTCTTTTTAAAGATATATTATATAAAAAATTTATTTTTATATATGTAAATAAATAAATATTATATATTTTTATATTTTATGATTAAAAATAATTCTCATTCTTATAATAAAAAGGTAAAATAGTTCTAATAAATTTATTATATTTAATATTAAATATATAATTTTTTTTTATAATTTATAATTATATTTTAACGGAAAATATTTCCCATTAAAATCAACTATGCAACAAGATGAAGATGAAATAAGAGCAATGGATATATTCAATCGATAAATTGATTCAATATATTTTCACTTAATTTAATAATCAGTTTTAACAAATCAAATAAATACTATATAATTTTAAGTTTAACTCCATTTGATTAAATATTGAACTAATAATGTTTTAAAATATAATTGTACTTATTATTACTATATTTCACATTTAATTTATTTTTGGGATAATGCTATAAGGAGATCGATCTTTTACAAAGTTAAGTGTTTTAATTGTTAAATTATTTTTAGTGCATTGATATTTATATTTTAATTTTAATTTATTTTCTTTAAGATTTGAAAAGATGAAATCCAACAATAAAAATATCCAACCTCTAACAAAATTGATTCCTATAGCATCACCTTTATTTCTTCTAGAGAGACCAAATTAATAATCATTTTATGCAAAAAAAATTATAGATATAGACTATTATAAAAATAAAAAAGAATGGTAAAAAAATTTGAAGAAAAAGCTAGAATGGGAGGAAGAGTTTTTCTTATTTTTGAATATATAAAATCCTTTCATAACCTTTAGTATTCATATACCTTCTAAGCATCAAGTAATAACTATCACAGTTAATAACTTAGTAATAATAATTTTCTCTAATTAATAATTATCACATATTGATAATTATCTATTGTTGGTTATAATTAGAGATAAGATAAAATTTAATATTATGACAACTAATAAATACACTCTCTCTTGGATATCTATCTGATAAAGAATATGCTTCATTAGAATCTCCACTAGAATAAAAAAAAATCCAATGAAAAAAAATCTTAATAAAGAAAAAATAATACTTTATTCTTTTAATGAATGATCTACCTCATTAAAAATTTTGTTAAGAAATCCCAATGGGAAAAAATTATGGTAAAGAAGAAAAAAGTGTAACATGAGCTTAACTTCTCTAATTAAGAATATCATTGAAGATTTTTGAATTAATGTCTCTATTAACAATATTATTAAGGACTACTTGAATAAATTTATTGTCATAATCAACGATCATAATTCTTTTATAAACACAAGAAAGAACCATCTTCTTTGGTGCATTATCATTCCAATTTAGCTTTTGCACGTAACATTACCTTCATATATATTTGTTGAAATTTCTTCCTTGAAATTTAGGCTTCATTTGTTTCCTTGAAAAGTATTTTTTGTAAAAAAAAAATCATTTGTATATATATGTATATATATTAATAGAGGGATGATATGTTATTTACATTGATAACTTAAAAATAGAGAAAAGTAATTTCCTTTTTGGAAGAAGGGAGGTTGCTTTCTCCAAATTATTCATATTTAATATTAAACAAGTAAAACACTTTCTTCTTATTTTAATATTTTATAATTATATTTTACAAAAAATACTTTCTGATAAAACAATAGAGCCTTTTATATACAGGTTGCAGAAACTACAATTATAATTTATCTTATTGAAAAGTATGATATAGATGCACTATCATAAATAGTAATATAAGATCAAACTTTGTGTTGATCAAATATCTTGTATCTACATAACTAAGTAGTTATGACCCAAAATTCAAATAAATAAAATAATCTTATATTATTGTTCTACAAAGATACCTAAAGTATATGTTTTTAGTTTTATTCTAATATTTTCTAGTTGGAAATAAACTTTCCAAAAAAATTGTATCAAGACATGTATAATTAGTAAGATATATTAGTACATCAATTACATTAAAATATAGTACTTTGGGATAATAAATTTTCATTATTCTTTGGAGTTCAGAGTAAATCCTTATTAGTACCAATTGATAACAATCATTGGGACACTCAATAAATGTGATTTATCCATGTAAAAGGATCTTTTCATTTGATTGATGAATAAATATTTCTTCATTTAAATGCTTGACTTGTAGGCTGTGATAAAACTCAAATTTTCAAAATCTTTCATCTTAAACTCCCTTTTTTAGATACCCTTCTGCATTTGGAAACTCTTCATGAGTTTTGATAATATTGAAATTAATAATTCATATTCAAATAACAACACATGGGATTATATATATATGTGTATTCAACAAATATTCACTAATATGATTGTAACAAATGCATCATAAATTCAAACAAATATCTTTGTAATTGAATTGAATTGAATATATTCATCAAATATTCAAATTGCATGCTTCAGGTGTTTAAAATCTTTTGGGGATTATAATATCATAGTCAATTGTCAAATGTGAAATAGAACATAATTAAACCCATTAGACACATGTCAAGTTTTGATATATTGCTAAAAAATCATATCCACCACATAAAAATAAGTGTTTCTCATAACCAATGACAATATTTGCAAAAATCTTTGTGTTACAAATCATACTTTCTCTTTGCAACTAAAATTTTCTCATTATCTTAGTACAATTATACATTTATGCCTTATTAACTTTATACTTTTAAGGTGTTTCATTAGCTTAAGACCTTATTGGTATTTCTTTACTTTGCAAGTAAATTTAAACATTGCATTTCTATCCGAATTGATTTTTTTTCTCTTTGGCTAATAAATATTATCATTCTATAAATTCAAATCCTCACTAATAACTTTTTTTCATAATTTTTTAGTGCTATATTGTATATAAGAATAAATATTATCAACAATTATTTCCTTTTTAGTTCTATCTTTCTCATTGAAAACATAATCAATTGAGATCTTTCTATTTTCATAAATTTCAAATACTTAAATTTCTTCGAAAAGTTTGGCATTATATCTTAAATCTCCTTAAGAGTATTTGATTCCTTAATAAAATCATTTTATTTATTTACTCATTTCTTATTTTAAGGATATTTGTATTTGGAACCAATAGGTTTATCATGCTTCATACATGCTCAAAATTCAACTATATTTTGAAAAATAGATTGCCGTACTTAGGCATCATTCTAAATAAGAGCATTTATAGTTAAGATGTAACATTTACTTGTTTTCTATTGGTTAGTAATATATATTGGCAATTGTTTATACTTCATAAATACATCACTTTATAAACTTTTAGCTTATATCATTTTATGTGAGGATCAAGATGTTTATATGTCATATTTACTTCTACCATTGCATATTTTCTCCCCTGATTCTGAGATTTCCCATATAAACTTATATTGTTTGTTATTTGTAGATAAAGTAACATTGTGTCTCACATCGCTTATACCTTACAACATTTACTCTATATTATATTATATATGATGATTGCTTAACTCGATTGAGAATATGGTATTACAAATTCTCCTTTAATTAACATGGTATTAGAGGCATCTAGGTATCTTTCTTCAACCCTAATTAAAATAAAAAAGGAAAAAAAGGTTAACTCTTTTTCTTCTTTTCCCTTCCTTTTTTTTAATGCATGACTAAGGTCATGGTAGGGTTAGTAGCAATTTAGGCCACATATAAGTGGAAGCCTAGACCTTGGAGGTATTATTTGGTGGTAGAATATGGTGGTGGAAGAGAGCAGTAGTGTTATCTAGTGTTGTTGAAGTAGTTTTGGTCACATGAAGAAGGATCTAGGTACACTAGATGACAGATCATGACAAGGAAGTCTAGTAGAGGTAGTGAGTGACATCACATGGGCGAGTATATAATAGCATATAAGGCCTGCAAGCAGTGGAGATTGGCAGCGCATGGCAGTACGGATAGTAGCGAGCTCCGAACAAGTACTATTTTTATAGGACCCTGAGTCTTCTTGTGAGGTTAGTTTTGTAATTTTGTGACTCTAGCAGTGTATTTCTATTTTTTGAGTAATTTTGGTTTATAATTTACTATTTGGAAAAGTTATTCATCATAGATGATATGACTAGCAAGTTTGGGCCTCCTAACAGTTTAGAAAAATAAAAAAGAGAACTTAAGTCTAATTTTTTAGTATTACTTCCAATTGGTAAGAAAATAACTAAGTGGAAGTTAGATGTCGAAAGACAACATGTCATATCATCTCACTCAAGAGCCTCCCATAGATGATCTAAATTAACAGTGAGTTATAGAGAATCGTCGGTTATTCAAGTTAGTGTGTAATACTTTAACTAGTGAAGTTAAGGATAATACTACTTATTGTTGCCCAGTTAAAGAGTTGTGGGAGTCCATTGGGTCTTTATATTAGAAAAATGATGATCTAAGCTAGATATTTGATTTGATTGTATCCTTGTTTCAGTCAAATAAAAGAGGTAAAACTAATGCTCAAATTTTATACTGGGTTCAATTACATTTATGAATAGTGGAATTCTTTTTTACCTATTACTAATGATGTTTATGAAATGTATTTTCAACAAGAATAATTAGTAGTTTTATGTTATTTAATGCATTTACCCTTGAGCTTAGCATAACATGTCAATAGATTTGTCCAGTTTTGAGTCATTCACTAGAAAAACAGTTTATCATTGAGTTCAGAGAGCTTCCAAGTATATCTCTTCCTCTTCTCTGTATTCAAATGTGAATAAGTTAGTTACATTAGTTAGCTTAGGCACTTGAGATGGTCGTGGTAATACTAGAGGTGGTATGGGAAGAGGAAGAAAATGGGGTAATTATAGTGAATGAGGAAAAGGAGGAAATTCAGTTTTGATTTGTTATTACTATCAAGAACAAGGACACATTAAGAAATTTTACCTGAAATTGGTGGGAAAGGGTACATAGTAATCCAGGTTTGCACATATGGCACACAAATTAGAAAAAAATGGTAAATTATATTTAATAGTGAATATACTGAGTACTTGCAATTGAAGGCCTCCTTACAATTGCTACCTACCTAACCCATTGCCACAATAGTTCAAATAGGTAATCCTATTATATGTCTCTCTAATTTCAATTCTAGATAGGTCATTAACTCTAGGCCATTAATCATATGTAGGTTAAACAAGTATCTTATCTTTCTCATGTTGCTTTAGCTAATTAGTTTACTGCTTCTATTATTTGAAGTGGTATGATTAATGTCATATCTAATATTTCTCTATCCATTATTTTGTGTCTCCTAAACTTTCCATTTAATTTACTTTTAATTAGCTGAATTACTTGTGCTTTTAACTATAATGTTTTCTTCTTTCTTGATTATTGTGTGTTAATGAAAAAGATTTTTGATAGGGGATATGAATTTAAGGGATCCGATATGCTGCATCAAAAAGTTACTTAACTAATTGATGCTGTTACTACCTCCACACTATATTAGTTGCATTGTCACCTTAGTCATTCCTTATTAATCTCTTTGTGAAAGTTATGTCTTAATTTAGAATCTGTTTCTCATTTAGATTGTGAGTCTTATTAATTTGCTAAACAACATTGTCAATCCTATGTCCCTAAAGTTTATAAGTAAGTTTCATCTCCATTTGAATTAGTGCATTTAGATATTTAGGGGCTTTGCCTAGTTATTTCAAAATCTAATTTTTATTATTTTATGTCTTTTATAGATAATTATTTAAGAATGACTTAGTTCTATTTAATGAAAAATCATTTGAAGTTATTTAATATTTTTTATACTTTTCATGTTCAAGTTCAAATCAATTTCATATAACTATTTGTAATTTTCAAAGTGGTAATGGTAAAGAGCATTTTTTTGTATAGTTTTCAACTTATTTATCATAATATGGTCTAATTCATTAGTCTTCCTATGCAGTTACTCCATAACAAAATGGAATAGCTGAATGAAAGAATTGACATTTAATGAAATTTTCTCATGCTTTTTTATTTCAAATGAAGGTTCCTAAGTTTTTTAGGTAGATGTAGTTTCTATAGCTTGTTTTTTGATAAATCGTATCTCTTCTTTAGTTTTTGATGATCAGGTACCCTTTTCTATTTTGTTTCCTTCTAAATTCTTATTTCCTATTCCCCCACATGTTTTTGGTTACACATGTTTTACTCATGATAATCATCCTTAGGTATCTAAATTAGATCCTTAGTCTTTGAAGAGTGTTTTTCTTGGATATTCTCATACTCAAAAAAGGTATAGGTGTTTTTCTTCTAAGTTAAATCATTATCTTGTATCTTTTGATGTTATATTTTTTAAATTTACCTTAATTTTTAGGCCTTTTCTATCTTCCTCCACCTTACCAGATTCATAAAATGTTAATAAATACTTTATTGTGCCTTCTCCTTTATAAGAATTACAAGTTCCTCTAAAATAGAATTAGGTTTGATCTCCTATTAAATATGTTTATTCTTATAGAATACAGGTATTATCAATAACTCCTCCACTAAATAAGATACATATATCTAATCTAGACTCCATTTCAAATGATCTGCTAGCTCATCTCCCTTACTAGCTCTTTCTTGATCAGATCCTTCTCCTGTGTCTTCTGATTTGGATTTACTTATTGCTTACTAAAAAATGGTATTCATACTTGTACTTAGAGAGGTAACTCTAGCTATCATTATTTCTTTTTCACATATATGTCCTATTCTTCTTTACCTATTTCTTCCTAATCATTTATTGCTTCTTTAGATACTATTACTATGCCTAAGTTGTATTTTAAAGATCTTTCTCATGATAGGTGGCATGCTGCTATAGAGGAAGAGATGACAACTCTTGAACCAAATCAAACATGGGATGTTGTGCCTTTACTTGATGGTAAATAATCCATTGATTGCAAATGGGTGTTTGTTGTGAAAGTGAATTTGGATGGTTCAATTGCTTGTTTGAAGGCATGTTTAGTAGCCAAAAGGCATGCTCAGACTTGCAGAATTGATTACTCAAAGACTTTCTCCCTTGTGGTAAAAATTACTTCAATTCAATTGCTTATCTCTCTTACTGCTACTAATAGTTAGTTTTTTCACTTATTGAATGTTAAAAATGCCTTTTTACATAGATATTTGTATGAGAAGGTGTATATGGAGTAACCACTTAGGATTATTGTTCAGGGGAAGTATGGAAAGGTACTACATTTGAAGAAATCATTATATAGATTGAAATAATCTCCTCAAGATTGATTTGGAAGGTTCAGTGAAGTGATGATAGAATTCGGAATGAAGAAAAGTGATTATGATCATTCTATGTTCTATAGGCAATCTGATTTAGGATGTGTTCTTCTAACTATGTATGTTGATGATATTATGATTACTTAGAGTGACAAAGAGAGCATTTCATAGTTGAAAATTTTTCTTTAGACTAAATTCCAGACTAAAGACCTATGAGCACTTCAGTTTTCTTAGGCACTGAGATTGTTGGAGGAAAGAAATGGATTTTCTTATCTTAAAGAAAATATGTGTTTGACCTCTTGAATGAAATAGGGATGATTGGTGCTAAACCATGTGAAACTCCTATGATTACAAATGTTGAGCTTAACCCAAAGGATGGAGAGTTGCTTGAAGATTTTGAATAATATAAGAGATTGATAGGAAAATTGAACTAACTCACTATAATTAGGCTTGACATTACCTTTATAGTAAATGTAGTTAGTTAATTTATAAACTTCCTTGATACGTAAAATATTTACATATTTATTTTCCCTTGTATGATGCATTTTTGGATGTTATCTTGTTAAATTAAATAAATTTAGTTGCATTTTGTGAATGGATCTTGAATTTGAAATGAAATCAAATATTTTAGATAATGCTGTAATCTGACACTGTTTCAGGTTTTAGGCCATATCTGGAGTTCTGGATGTCCGATTGGGCTGTTCTTTATATGGATGGAAAGCTAAGAAGAAGCCCTACAACTTACATGTTTAAATAAAATCCCAGTTCGGGACCTAAGGATCTCAAATTCTGCTTGGAAGATGAAACAGTGGTTCTGACGGAATCTGACATATGGCTACTAATCTAATCACAACTTGAGCTAGAAATGTCCAAATTAGGAGTTCTTTATATGCATTTTGAATATAAGATCCTGCCCTACAACTCCTATGTTGACATAAAGATGTAAATCAGCCATTTCGGTGGTCAAAAGTTACCAACAAAGTAAAACAAATTGTGCTGCGAAAATAAAAAATGTTGGCTGCGTGTGATTGGTAGCAACTTGTCAAATTGGATGGCTTGCAGCTGGTTCGTTCACCTATAAATAGGTAGAAGTAGAGAGCATTTAGGCATTCCAAGCATTGAATCATCCATTCATGCATCTTAGATAGTAGTTTAGTTCATGCAATTTTAAATTCTTGTATGCCTCCTACATGGATGGTTCTACCTCCTAATGGATGGATAGTATTTTTATTTTCATGCATTTGTAATTATAATTTTGTGTTCTCCTCCTACATGGACGGTTCTACCTCCTAATGGATGGATAGTATTTTTATTTTCATGCATTTGTAATTATAATCTTGTGTTCATGAATGTGATGATGTTTTTATTCTATGTTTGTGTTTAATTTCATTATGTTCTAATTTCATCTTCCTAGGGTGATGACGTAACTTGATAATAATGGATTGAATTCTAATCTATTGAAACTAATTTCGTTTTTACTTCCTAGATTGAGTTTTAATTATTGCTCTTAATGCTTTCAATTGATTGGCCACCTTTTGAATGAACTCAATATGTGTGTTGAGACCGGAAGGAGATACATGTGTATGGAACCTATAATTAAAACCGTAAATTGCATATGAAATAGGAATATATTCATATGGTTTATGTAGTCTTAATGAGTTCCATAAATCCTAATGCATGATTAGTTGTTTTAATTCACATAGGAATATAGTGGATTAGCAATTAATTATAGAATTACTTGACCTTGGAAGAGGCTAGTAATTAATTTAGGGAAACTCGACTATCAATTAAGGAAGTTAAAATTGGATTAGTGTAGATAGGTGATTCAATATGAAATTATTAAGTGAAGTCTGATCCCTAGGTCTTTTATTCATCTTCATCTTTACTCCAATTGCATCCATATTTATTTTAAGTATTTTTTGCATACATCTTTATTTAATTGCTTCAAATCCAACTTAACAATTTGCCAAATAATATTAGGATTATAAATTTTGGTACTTAGTGAAACAATCCAATGTTTTCACATACATTTTGAAATATTTGAAGAAGGTGCCTAACTAAGGGTTTTATATGAAAATCATAGTCATTACAGAGTAAAGGCTTTTTCTAATGTAGATTGGATAGGATGTCTTATAGATTGAAGGTCTACTTTTGTGTATTGTCTATTTATTGGTGGAAACCTTTGTTGTGGAAAAGTAAAAAACAAGCAATTGTATCTCGTTCTAATACAAAGTTTGAATATCGAGCTATGGTTCATGTTATGTCTAAACTTGTATGCATTACTTAACTTCTTTAGCAACTTTACATCAAGACTTATAAGGTTATGCAATTATGGTATGATAATCAAGCTGCTACTTGTAGCACTTCAAACTCGATTTTTCATGAATGAATTAAATATGTAAACATTGATTGTTATTTTGTTAGGCAAAAGTTATAAAAAGGGGTTATTAGTGTTAGACATATTAGAACTAGGAATAGTTAGTTGATTTATTTACTAAAGCTCTTTTAAAGAAATAGATTGAAAAAATTTGTAACAAGCTGGGCATAATTGATATCTATGGCCTAACTTGAAAGGAAGTATTAGTAGATAAAGTAACATTATGTCCCACATTACTTATATCTTAAAACATGTACTCTGTGTTATATTATATATAGTGATTGCATAACTCAATTGAAGATATGACATTACAAATTCTCATTTAATCAACATCTGTCATTGTTTAAAATTATCTATGTGCATTGTGGTGAAGTAAAATTATATTGAACATTAAAAAGTTCTCCATATATAAAACCTTTTAAATTTTGACCAAAGTTAATTATAAGGGGAATTATAACCTTTTTTTAGCTTGATGCATATAAGTGTTATAACATATAAAGTTATATATTTCTCAAGATGATAGAGGGAATCTTGTTCTTTTGAACAGTGACATAACTAATAACTTGGGATATTAAAATTATTCTAACCAAATCATTTTACATGTGGAATATACTTTAAGATGTTTAATAATTAATCCCATTAGAATGGCTTTGGTATAAATATACTAGTATTATCAAGACACATTTTCTTAATTACATAACTAAGAAATTGTGCTCAAAGTTAAATTATTTAAGCTAGTAATCTCGCACACATCAGGTTGTACATTGACAATAAATTCATATTGACTAAAATACTTAAATAGTACACATAATGGACAAATTAACATATGTTATCATATATTCACTCCAAAAATATTAAGAATCTAGTCTCAACTTTAGTTGGTAATGGCCATAATGCCTTATAAACAAATTACCTTGAAAATAAATAGTATATGAAAATTTATAGGATTGAAGAATCTTCAGGTTCTTTAATGAAAACCTTGTAAATTGTTAATGATTTTTTGCATCGTTGTTAATTTAGGATGGTCCATTTGATCATACATATAATAAAAATATTTTGGTTAGTAAACTTCTTATTTACATTTCTTTCAATTAGCTTTGTATACGTATTAAAGGCAAATGATAGTAATTTGTCTAACACATTTTTCTTACCTAAGACAACTACTGTAATATAAAGATACTAAATATCTTATCATCTCAATGTAGTATTTATTTCATTGCATGTCTTTATGTCACGACCTAAATTTTCAGATTGGAAATCGTGACCGGCGTGAATATATCATAATCCTATGATACATCCATAAGCCTTTTTCAACTTTTCTTTTATCTCTAACCAGACACCATGATACTAATAAACTGATATACATAAAGATTAATCATATTTACAAATTAAAATAAAAGTACTGTCTCATAATTCATACAAATATTAGGAAGTACTCCACTACTAAAATACTATACTCTAAACATCTAACAATTCAAGTTACATGGTATACTAGTGATCACATATGATCTGGGGATCCACCTGTAAAGAAGAATTAAAAATAATAATAGAATGAGTATTTTAAATACTCAGTGAGCTTATTTACATTCCAATTTCTAAAATAATCCTATAAAGAATTTACCATTTAACTCATGAATATTTAACTAACAATAATTATCTATCAACATAATCTAACTCTATCAGTATAACTCAATTCAAATCTAATATACAACTAATGTATAATACGCGAGTGAGAATGCTAGGAAGGTATAGGTTCCAACTTATGCCTCCCATTTCAGCCTTATCTTTCACGCCCCAACCTTATCTTTCCATTCCAGCCTTATCCCTTTCTATAATATAATGCTCCCCACACAAATAAAAATTTGCCCTTTTCATAGGGCCATCCCTTTGAGGGGTTAGGGTATGGTCAATATACCTCCCACCATAAATTTTCGTATAACTTAAATATAACAATATTCTATAATTTTGAAAAAATCCACAGTTTCCTACACATAAGCATGAAATAATCATATACGTAATTTCAATCACAACTCATTTATTTACCACATTCAATAATTAACTTTGCAATTATATTGCTAATTCTTTTATTTACAACACTACTAATAATATTAAATGGAAATTCTAAAACTACAATTCTCAATTTATAATTTTTCTAAATAAAATCTAAGCCTAATGGGAATTATTTAAACAAACATAAAACATTGTATAAAAATTAAATTAAATTAAATTAGAAATGGAGTAAATATAACTCACCTCAATTCCCCCCAAAATACCTTTCTTTCTCTCTTTTTCTCTTTCTTCTTCTTCTTTCTTTCTCTTTTCTCTTTCTTCCTTCTCTCTCTTCCCTGCGTTCTTTCCCTTCTTCTTCTATTTTTTACCCTGCCTCACATCCCCCTACCCCTTTATTTATAAGTCATGGATAGTGGTGATAGCACCGCCATCCATTATAATAATATATTTTTTATTTTTTCTTTCATTTTCATTTTCTAATTTTGCCCTTAATTTTTTTAAAAATTTACATATTTGTCCTCATAAATTGTTTTCCAATTTTACCCTTCCACTTTATAAAAGTTTACATTTTTGTCCATATAATTTCTTTCCAAATTTGCCCTTCTCCTTTTATAAAAATTTCAAATGTGTCCAAATATTTTCTAAAAATTATTTATTTACTTTCTTTGAAAATTTACATTACAACACATTTGTAATATTTTTATATTTTTATCTAAAAATTTTATTTATTTAATAAATTAAAATATTTGGCTATTACACTTTAAAACTTATTTAATATCTCAAAGACGTATTAACAAAAATGTATTTATAAGCATTGTATATCTCCTAGTAAAATCATATCAATTCATCGAGGGTCTTTAATCAACTTTGTATTATCAG
Source organism: Sindora glabra (assembly GCA_020226215.1). Classification (NCBI taxonomy): domain Eukaryota; kingdom Viridiplantae; phylum Streptophyta; class Magnoliopsida; order Fabales; family Fabaceae; genus Sindora; species Sindora glabra. Next base: position 101,947,723 of record CM035226.1, read on the forward strand.
ATTAAAAATTGACCTAATTTTCACCAATCATTAATTGGGAAAATTTTTCATAAGATTAGTATGCATTGTTACATTATCTATAAGAAATGAATATTCAATATTAATTTAATAGAAAATAAAATTGACCATTGTCATTAAATAATAAATATAAAGAAATTATAGATTCATTTGAGAGGAACCTGCCACCAACAAATCTCCCCCTTCTGACTAAGTGGGGAATACTATTATTTCAACTATTAAGCAACATGTTTCAAACTTTTCCTTTGGTAAAAATTTAGTTGATATATTAACACTATTATCATCTATATAAACTTTTTCAAGTTCTAGCAACTTATTACTCAAAACATTTTGTATCTAATGATAATGAACATGCACATCAATATGTTTCAACCTTGCATGGAAAGCAGAATTTTTACTAAGGTGTGTTGCACTCTAATTGTTACAAAATAAGATAGACCAATCTTGCTTAAATTCGTGTTCTTCAAGAAACTTCTTTATCTATAGCAATTTTTTATAGGTTTGGATTGCTGTAATAAATTCTGCCTCTATTGTTGAAAGAGTAACACATTTTTGTAATCTGGATTGCCATGCCATAGCTGCCCCTGCAAATTTGACCAAATAATTAGAAGTAAATGTACGAGAATCAATATCTCCAACTAAGTCTACATCAATAAAACCAATTAGCAAAGGTTTTTTATCTTCAAAATATAAGCTCAAATTAGTTATATTTCGAAGATATCTTATAATCCATTTTATAGCATTCCAGTACTCTTTATCTAGATTTGAGAGAAAATGACTTATTGTACCAATAATATAAGCAATGTCAGATCTAGGACATACTATGACATGCATTAACCTTCCAACTGCTGAGGCATAAGGAATTCTTCCCATATCTTACTATTCTTTGTCCATTGTTGGACATTGCTTGGTATTCAATTTAAAATGAGTAACAAGAGGACTTGAAATAGCTTTGGCATTTTTCATACTAAACCTTTAAAGTACCATTATGATGTACTTCTTTTGTAACAAATAGAGCTTTCTTGCACCTCTGTCCTGAGTAATCATCATGCCCAAAAATTGTTTGGCTTGAGCTAGATCTTTCATGATAAAAGACTTACTCAATTATTTCTTTAATTCAATAATTCTCACAACATTCTTACCAACAATTAGAATATAATCAACATAGAGAAAAATAATGATAAAATCATTATCAAAGAATTTTTGAATAGATACATAATAATTAGAAGTTACCTTCTAGAAACCTTGCTCCCCTGTAATTGACTTAAACTTTCTTATACCACTATCTAGGAACCTGCTTTAACCTACAATGACTCTTCCTCAATCTACACATATAGTTTTCTTTTCCCTTTACTTCAAAACCCTCTGGTTGCTCCATGTTAATCTTTTCTTTTAAATCACCATGAAGAAAAGTTATCTTCATATCCATTTGCTCAATTTTTAAATCAAAACTAGTTGCTAAACTAAGCATTGTATGAATAGAAGACACCTTCAGAATAAGAGAAAAAATTTAACTAAATTCCATTGCTTTTCTCTAACTAAATCCTTTCATAACCAATCTAGCTTTATATTGAGACTTAGAATTGTTTTCTTCATTCTTTATTTTATAAACCCACTTATTCTTCAAAACTTTCATACCTTTTTGGTAATTTTACTAACTCATAGGTGTGATTTTCCTACAAAGATTTCATTTCATCTAGTGTAACTTCATTCTATTCACTTTTATATTCATCTTTTATGGCCTCATCATAATATTCTGACTCTCCTCCATCAATTAAAAGAATGCATTTACCTTCAGTATACCTTGTAAAATGTTATCTGATTCTAGTGGATCTTTTAAGGGTAACAATTAAAGCCTCTAGTGTTAGTTGTTCCTTATATATGTTTTGTCTAAGGTCATCTACATCAATTGCATCATTCTCAAAAGTTTAAGCTTCAACTCTACCCTGCTCCTCTCTTGCATGAACTTTATCTAAGTTAGGTGATGGTTTGTTGTGCTGAGGCACCACCACTTCTTCCTTACTAATGTCTTTCAATGTTTGATCTTCCACAAGCACAATATCTCTGCTTCTAATCAACTTCTTTTCAATAGGATTATAGAATCTCTAGCCAAAGTCATCTTCACCATAACCCAAAAATATGCATTGCTTTTTTTTGACATCAAGCTTGGATATACCATCTTTAGGAATATACATAAATGCTTTACATCCAAAAAACTTAAATAGTCATAAAAAAACATTCTTACCTAGCCAAACCTTTTTTGACACTTTAAATTGCAAAGGAACACGTGGAAAGTGATTCAAAACATCCACAACTATATTCAAATCTTTAGCAGAAAAAGTTTTTAGCAGTCTAACATGTGAAACTGAACATCTAACTTTCTCGCCCAATGTTGGATTCATCCTTTCAGTTAACCCATTTAATTGAGGAGTCTTTGGTGGTGTTTTCTGATGTTTAATATCTTGTTCTTCGCAGTAGACATCTAAAGGTCCTAAATGTTCACTTTTATTGTTAGTGCATGTACATTTCAACTTCTTCTCTACTTCTCTTTCAATTAAAGTGTGAAATTGTTTAAATACCTTAAACAATTGGTCTTTTATCTTTAATATGTATATTGATATCTTTCTCGAGTGATCATCAATAAAGGTAACAGAATAAAGAGAATCACTAAGTGTCCTTATACTTATAGAACCACAGACATTAGAATGCACTAATTCAAGTATCTTTGATTTTTTGGAAGGTGGATGACTTTTAAAGCTACTTTATCTTGTTTTCTAGCTAAACAATGATCACACTTTTGTAAATGTGAACTTTATACTCCATATAATGTATCTCTTTTAGCCAAAACAATAATTCCTTTTTGACTCATATGACATAACATATTATGCTATAACTCAATTTCATCACTTAACTCTATAGAATTAACAATATTTCAAACAATTTTTGCTTGAGTTAAGAAAACTGTAGAATACTTTGAGCCTTTAGCCATAACCATAAAACCCTTGGTAAGCTTCCAGTGGTCATGTGAGAAGAAATTATTATAGCCTTTATCACAAAATTTATCTATAGAAAGTAGATTCAACTAAATGTCTAGAACACATTTTACACACTTGAGGATTAATTTGGTTCCATTTGATGTTTTCAAAATGACATCTTTAATACTAGCACACTTTACTACACCTTCATAAGTTAATTTTACATCTCCTAAATCACCAGGAGTGTAAAATGAAAAAATATCCCTTTTACATGTAGTATGTGTGGAAGTACCACTATCAATTACCTAACTAGTTTCATTCTCTATAAGGTTGATAACATCATCTTCATGAACCAAAAAAAATTGATCAATAGTTGTACTAGCTTTGTCTTCATCACTTTTAATTTCTTTACCTTTTCCTTTTTTAGTATGATTTTTGTTTTTATTGTCTTTCTTTAATTTCTAGCTATATTTCTTGATATGCCCCTCTTTGTTACAATAATGACACTCAATATTTTCAAATCTTTTCCTAGATTTGGTCCTACTTTGATCTTTGTTTCTAGAACCCTAATTTTTACTTCTCTCTCAAGACTTAACAACCATAAAATCTAGTTGTGAAAAAGAACTTTTCATTTCCTTCTCAATTCTTCATTCAAGATACCATTTTAAACAATTTCAATTGTTATCATGCCATTTGGGATAAAATTAAATATAAATATCCTAAATATCTCCTATGAGTTTGGTAAAGAACCAAGAAGCATCAAACCTTGAACTTCATCTACAAATTTGATACCTATGATAGAAAGTCGATTAATAGTCTTTGTTGTTGGATTGCTATCTTTATATTTTATGTTTATCATTTGCTTTGTCAAGAATGTTTTATTATTCTCAGTCTTTCTGGCATACAACTTTTCAAGTTTGATCCACAATGTACAAATATCTGTTTCCTCTTCAATATGATTTCACACATTCTATTTTACTCATTGCTTGATATACCAAAAAACTTGCCTATGCAATAGATCTCATTTTAAATCTAATTTATTTTTAGGTTTTTTAGTAGCAAATATAGACTAGTAATCTTTAACGTAAAGCAAATCTTTGATCTTTCTTTTCTAAAGAGCATAATTTTGACCATTCAAAAATACTATTTTACTTGTATTAGCCTCCAATTTCATACAAGTAGAATATACCAGAAACTAAACTTATGATACCACTTGTTGGGAAAAAAATTACTAAAGTAACGTGCAATAGAAAATTAAATTATTCACTTGAATCAACTTTTTCCACACATATAATAAAATATATCACTAGAAAATATTTAAGAAAAAATAAATCTAGAGACCAACAATTTTTAACATGGAAAACGTCTCAATGTGAGAGTAAAAATCATGAGATCTAGTCCAATAAAAAAATTTACTAATAAAATAATGGATACATTGTCTTCTTAAAAATTCTAGAAATAGCCAATATGAAACTTTTCATTAAAATAAATGGAATTCTTAACAAAATAGTGAAAACTTAAATTTTCACCAGAATAGCAGAATTCTCAATCAAACTCTTCACCAAAATAGTGAATAATTAAAATTTTCACTTGGATTGTTTTTTCCTACACCTATAATAAAATATATCGCTAGAATATATTGTAAGAAAAATAAATCAAGAGATTAATAATTTTTAATATAGAAAACTTCTCAATATGAATAAAAATCATGGGATCTAATTCAATAAGAAAATTACTAATTAAATAATGGATACAATGTCTTTCTAAAAATTCTAGGAATAGCTAGTATGAAACTCTTCATTAAAATAGGTAGAATTCTTAGCAAAATTAACATAATAATTAACACTAATTACTATGGAAAAATAGCAATAGAGAAGAAGAAAATTAGTGGAAAATATGCACAATACTACCTAAATTACCAACAACAACATACCCAAATTTAATATAAATATAAGTAAATATGATAATAAATCTTCTAGCATAATCTAGCAAAATTGCAATGCAAGCTCTCTCTCTTTGCTATCCCATGCGCTTTTGATGCCCCAAGGTAATGCACAGGCCCGAGATATTGTCAGATTTTTAATTCAACGTAATCCACACATAAAAATCCCTTGTTCAGCTCTCTCTCTCTCTCTCTCTATGTATTATATATTATGTAAACCAAACTCTTCACGCCTTTCAAGACTCCTTTTTGAACTCCACCATTAACAAAATAAGGCATACACGAATGGAACCTACTTTTTGGGTTTTATATTCAAACGAGCCAATTTGTTGGCTTTTCACGCAACAAGCCCAAGTAATGGGCTTTATTCAAAAAATGCCCCACACATTCTCTTTTTTTTTGTTCCTTTTCTCCTTTATACAAAATAATAAATATAAAGAAATTATAAGTTCACTTAGGAGGAATTCACTACCAACAGAATGGTCATTAAAAATGTATCATATAAATATTCTTATTTTCTCACTAAAGATTGTAAAAATGATGGAACCATTTAAAAATGAAAATGGAAAAAGCACCACCAAAATGATTTAGATAAATACCTTAGAAATATGGTACTCAGGACAGTTGGTTAAGGAAAATATGACAAAACCTTCATCTTGATCCACATCATCTAGCAGCCAACACATTGAAAGAAACTATATTTAAAATAAAAGAATGATCAATCCTGGGTAATTATGTGTAGTGAATTACATAAACTTCTCAATAATTTGCAAGCATTTAGTTCCTCACTATCTAATGATGGCTTAGCCTAATATGGTTTTAGCACCACAACATCTCCCTTCCAAAGCGCAGTTCTTTCACGAGTAAAACAATCATGATCAATGTTTCCACTCTCAAATTGCACATCATCTGTTCCAAGAAGCTTGTCCTTCCGAGGAAAATGGAAAGAAACAAACAAAGACATATGAATTAAAAGGAAAGATAAATGAAAGATGCTTTATGATATTTGTTCATAAGAAAATTTAGTAAAGAGATAATAAACACTACAAAAAAAGGGTTATACAGATGATAAAAAGTCATCTATATAGATTCATTTGTCATCTAATAGGTATTATAGACGACATTATTGTCTGTATAGAATCGTGCCTGTTGCAACCTATATAGATGACATTTTTTTTGTTGTCTGTATAGATTAAGGCTATATAGACGACAAATGTCATCTGTATAGGCTAGATTATCGTCTGTATAGCTTGGACCTATACAAATGAGATTGTCGTCTGTATAGAGTGGACCTATATAGACGACATTTGTCGTCTGTATAGCCTGAACCTATACAAACAACATTTATACAGACCACAAATGTCATCTGTATAGGTCCACTCTATACAGACGACAATGTCATTTGTATAGCCTTTAAAATTTAAAAAATAAATTTTATGATATATTAAAATTTGTGTTTATAATTTAAAGAATGATAATCACCAAAAAAGAATTTAAATCTAATTAAAATATTTAAATTTATATATGTAAAATAAAAATATAATAATTATTTCAAATATATATATATTTTTAGATATATAAATATTTATATATATGTAAATATATATATATATATCTTTATATATATACATATAAATACAATTACTTAAAAATTTTATATAATGAAAGTTTATGCCAATAAATAATTATTACTATAATATTATATAATAAAAGTTAAAAGTTTATGTAATTTTATGTCCAATCTTATATAAAAATATCATTATGCTATAATTTATATATTATTATATAATAATATATAATAAAAGTTTACATTATTATATAATAGTTTAAATAATATTGTATAAAATTATGTAACAAAGTTAATAGTCCATAAAATTTGACATTTATTCTTATATAAAAATATCATTATATAATAGATTATAATATTATAAAATAATATATAATAGAAGTTTACATCATTATATAGTAGTTTACATAATATTATAATAGGTTATATCATTATATAATAGTTTAGATACAATTACATAATATGTTATAATGAAAGTTCATGTCATTATATAATAATTTATATAATATAATATAATGAAGTTAATAATTTATATAATTTTACTTTCATTCTTATATAAAAATATTATTATAATATAATTTATATAAAATTATATAATAATATATAATTGAAATTTATATCATTATATAATAGTTTACATAATATCATATAATAGTTTATATCATTATATAATAGTTTATACACAATGATATAATACTTTATATAGTTTTATATAATGAAAGCTTACATTATTATATAATAGTTTACATAGTATTATATAAAAAGTTAATAAATTATATAATTTTCCTTTCATTCTTATATAAAAATATTATTATAATATAACTTATATAATATTATATAATAGTATATAACTAAAGTTTAAGTCATTATAGAACATTTTGCATAATATTATATAATAGTTTATATCATTATACAATAGTTTATATAATATTATACAATAAATTTAATAATTTATATAATTTTACTTTCATTCTTATATAAAAATATTATTATGATATAGTTTAATTAATATTATATAATAAAGTTAATTGCTTATATAGTTTTACTTTTTTTTAGACAAAAATATCTTTATGATGTGGTTTATATAATATTATATAATAGTATATAATTAAAGCTTACATTAGTATATAATAATTTACATAATATTATATAATAGTTTATATCATTATACAATAGTTTATATATAATTATTTAATACTTTATAAAGTTTTATGTAGTGAAAGTTGATGTCATATATAATAATTTATATAATATTATGTAATAAAGTTAATCATTTATATAATTTTACTTTCATTCTTATATAAAAATAACATTATAATATAGTTTATATAATATTATATAACAATTTATATCATTATATAATAGTTTATAGACATTTACATAACAGTTTATATGGTCTTATATGATGAAAGTTTATGTTATTATTTAATAGTTATATAATATTATATAATAAAAATTAATATTTTATACATTTTGTTATATCAACACTATTAAAAAAATTTTGTGTGTAAATTTTTCTAACATACATGATTAAAATTGCAAAGCAACAATTAGAAATTTTAATCAACAATGCAACAATATAATCAGAATATATAATAAAATAAATATAAGAATTAATAAATGATTATAAAATGATGGTAAAAAATAAAAAAGAGAGGACATACTTGAACTCCATGGAAGAGCTCCACCAAGAAAGAGCTCCACTTGCATGCAGGAGAAATGAGAAAAATGACTCTTGGATGAGAATTTATAAGCAAACTCTATACAGACAACATTTGTCATTTGTATAAGTATCATCGGTCGTCTATATTACTTTTCAAATTTTAACGTGCTAAATTTTTGCCGCTTATGAAAATTTGAACTCTATACAGATGACAAAGGTTTATACAGACGACTTCTTGTCGTTTGTATAGAGTTTTTTTAATTTTTTTAAAAATACCTATACAGACGACAATTATCATTTGTATAGGTTAAGGCTATACAGACCACATGTGTGGTCTGTATAGAGTTATGCTATACAAATCACAACATCGTCTATATATCCCACAGTGTCATTTGTATAGGCCAAACCTATACAGACACACACATGTAGCCTGTATAGAGCTAGGCTATATAGACCACATGTGTGCTCTGTATAGGTGGAGACCGATACAGATGACACTGTGGTCTGTATATCCTAGTGTCGTCTATATAGGCTAAGCTTTTACAGACCACACATGTGATCTATATAAAATTGGGCTATACAGACCACAATGTCGTTTGTATAAGTCCTCGCATATATTTTTTTTTAAAAAAATATGTTGGGACCTATATAGATGATATTGTGGTCTGTATAGACTAACTCTATATAAACTACTCCCATGGTCTGTATAGAGTTGGGCTATACAAACGACATTGTCATCTATATAGATTTTTAATTTTTTTTTTAAAAATAAAATTTTTGGAGGCCTATACAGACAACTGAGACTTTGTCATCTATATATCCCCAAATTGTTGTAGTGAAACTTCTTAATCTTAGTTAATCATTACACTAATTGGCCATAGCTTTTAAAATTAGGGGATATGATTTCAATTAAATAGATAACCCATGAATCTAGTTATATTCATTTTTCTCCAACATTCTATCAAGAGTTTATATAGCCTTCTAAAGAAGTAGAATAGTTGAAATTGAAGGCTTAATGCATTGAAATCAGAGAAATTAGCTCTCTATGCTGAGCTTTTGCTTTAGAGTTTAGACCACCGACACTTTCTGAGAAAACAAATGGTTTTTAATTTGGAGGTAGTTTTAGGTACTACCACTGCTTGGCCGCTGTTAAATATCCTGTATTTTTGTGGTGATATTTTCATTTTTTTTTAAATTTGAAGGTTTATTTACATTTTGAAATTTCAAGGAGTGTTATGTGAGACTAAACGATACTTTAGGAGTTTGTTTGCATTTTTCTCTAAATTTCCATTTGTTTTGGCACAAAACAACATTGGTAAGATTACAGTTATAAAAAATTGAGATGGTGAAAAATAATTTATATATTTAATATTAAATATAAAAAGTTTGGTATTCACAATATGTTTTTGCTTTCAGAGGGCATTTGGTATTCAAGTTGAGGAAAGATTCATCATTGGAGCTTCATGATTTTATATTCACAATGTTTTTTTTTTCTTTTGCTTTCAGAGGGCATTTGGGTTTCTATGAACAAAGGGGAAATTCGAGTTTCTCATAAGAAATACGGAAAAGAATGGAAAAAAATAGAGAGAATGTGCGCTATTTTCTTATTAAGCCGGCGCCTTCTTTTTTATTTTGGGAAATTGAAATAAGTTGAAGAAAATGATGGCGCCTTATTGGACCGCTGTAGAATTTTTAATTTGGAGGTAGTTTTAGGTATTACCACTGCCTGACCGTCGTTAAATATCCTGTATTTTTGTAGTGATATTTTCATTTTTTTTTAATTTTGAAGGTTTATTTACATTTTGAAATTTTAAGGAGTGTTACGTGAGATTAAACGATACTTTAGGAGTTTGTTTGCATTTTTCTCTAAATTTCCATTTGTTTTGGCACAAAACAACATTGATAAGATTACAGTTATAAAAGATTGAGATAGTGAAAAATAATTTATATATTTAATATTAAATATAAAAAATTTGGTAAAAGATAATTTATTCTTTTATAAAGAGAAAGTTATTTTTTTTCTATAATTATATTTTTTAATATTATTTTTTAATCATAATATATATGATTTTTCTTATAATGGTAGGGTAAATATATATATAAGAATTAAAAATTTAACCTTAAATACAACAAAAGATATAAAATCTTCAAGTATATATATATATGTATGTATGTATGATACTCCTTATCTACACATAAAGAATCGGAATTGAAATTTTCCATGAAAAAAGTGAGAAGTTTCATATTCACTTTCATTTGGGCTATACGGAATTATATAGTTTTGCCTGATTACGACGAAATTTTCTTGTCCTTTAGAAGTCAATCAACGTCAGTGCTACGAGTCAATAAACGGAAGTGGGGGGAAATCATGAGTACTGAACGTCAGTGCTACGAGTCAATAAACGGAAGCGGGGGGAAATGATGAGTATTGACTAGAAATCGTGTTTGCCTTTGTGTCTTTTTTATAGAAGAGAAGAAAATATCCAACTACATTAAGAATCCAAGGTGTGAGAGTTTGATCAAGGTCTTCCAAAATTTTGCTTCTCTAGTTTCAAACTCATGCTATCTCCAATGTGAAATTCTAGAGATTCAATCGTTCAAATTTTAATACTTTGCTATTTCTTTCAATCATGGTTTTAAATTGCGGTTGCAGTTGTGGTTGCGATATCGCGTGATGTGGAAAAATGCGGGAAAATGCGGCCGTCGCGGAGCGCAATTGCGGAAAAATACGGACGTGGTGTGGTCCGCAACCGCAATATTGCGGGCGAAATTGCAGTTGCGGACCGCAATTTAAAACCATGCTTTCGATCAATTGACCTGAATTTTATTTCCAATTTGGGTGTCGGAATATTTCAGTGAGAAAGAATAGAGTTATGGTTTTGTTGGAACAGTTTGGAGAAGCAACTGCGAGAGTTTTACTTGAAAAACTTCTGAAGAAAGTTGCGGAACTAGGAAGCAGGGTAATTGACTTTAAAGACGCTGCAGATCGCCCGTCAACCTGGAGTTCAACAAAGATTGGCAGAGGTCATTTTCAGGTGCTTGAAAGTCTGCCGGTGGAAGACTTGGAAAAAGATCCAATAGAAGAATGGACTTGACGAACTGGATGGGTGGGTTAGAAGTTTTATACAAATATTAATACTAAAAAAAATATTTGTTTGATAAAAAATATTAATCCTAATTTAATATAAAACCTAATTTGAATAGAAAGAAAACTTAAGATAGAAAACAATTAATAATTAATAACAATTTGAATTGAATTTGGTCCAACCCAATAGTTTTAAACTTAAAACTATGTCAAATTTGTAAAGTAAGCCTCCTTGCTTGTTTCTACATCTTTTTTTTTTTCTCTTGATTCTCTCAGAAAATATTCATTGCTCCAAAGCTCGACTCTTTTTTTTTTTTTGTTTTATGATGTCTCCTATGCTTCTGAGGAATGTAAAATTCTAATTATTAAAATGTCTTTATCAAACCATTATGAAATCTTTGAAAAAAGCCACTTAGAATTGGACCTGAAGAAACTCCCAATTCATTGGTTTGACTACTGGGAGTTTAAGTTTGAGAGTACGCTCAAGTTTTACCTTTGCTCAGCGCACATTACTACAGAAATGTAAATATACATTGGGTTTTAACATAAATCACATTGGTTTTCAACTAATGCAACATTATTTTATTCCAGTTTTGCATCGATTACAACAACCTTTTAACAAAAAAAACCAATATTTTTGTAAAAGAATTTTTTATTTTTTTTTACTTTTCATGTCAACATTTTAAAAAATTTGACATAATGTGTTTATGTAATATACAATTTTTTAAAATTAAAAAAGATAATAACATCACTATTTAATTACTTTTTCTTGAATATTAAAACAAGTAAATTAAAATAAAAAATATAAGTATTAATACATTAAAAGTAATCTAATGATGAAAATATTTAATTTCTTAGGAGGTGAAACTCCTCATAACATTATCCTTTATAATATATATAAATTTTTATCCCTGTATGCAGTTGTAGGTAATCTTTTCATAATGTTAAATTCTTTTTCTTTTTCTTTCTCTTTGTTCCCTTCTTCTTATATTACACAAATAAATTATTATTATTATGATTATTTGCTTAGAGAAGCATAGGCAGTCCAATCATTATTTAATCAAAATTATCCAGAAACTACTTTGCAACGAATGGTAAGTGGAATTTACGCATATCTACAGAGAAGGAAATCAATGTACTGATTGAATAACTAATTACGGAGTCAATCTACCAGCAAAACTACATGATTTTGATAATTCACCACAAACTATGGCAACTATTATTCTTGTTGATGTCTTTAGGAGCTCATTGATCCAAACTATTCCTTTGTCTTAGTGTTTTCCCTTTCAAGCTTTAACCCCATTTATTCATCAAAAATATTTTGAAGTTGTTCCATTTTATCTTCTTTAACTTTGGAAATTTGAAAATTTCCTTTGTAAACTTCACAAAATTTAAAGTAGCAGCCTTCATTCACTCAGTTATCCATTTTATCAAAATATGTCATTATTTAAAAAAGTTTTTAAACAATAGTCATAACAATATAAATTATCATTTATTTTGTTATTTTTTTATATAATTTCACAATTTTATAAAAATACTTAATTGAAAGTCTTTATATATAAATTAATTTCTATTAATTATATAACATAAAAATTATATGTGAAAAATGACACAAAAACCAATATATTATATAATTGTTATTCTTGTTTTAAAATTTCATAAAAAAACACATAATTTGATAACATGATTTATTAAGTAAATGATGATTATTAATTTCAAGTTTTACAAATTTTAAAGGGTATTTTTAGGTTTAAAAAATTGAAGGAGGCTATATTTAACCACCTAAAATTGAAGGGAATAATTTAATTTTTTTCAAATTTTTTCTTGAAATTATAAGATTACACATCAGTATCATTTTTGTATACATAAACAAAAAAGGGATTTGAATTTAATATTATGAATGTGTTACCTAAATTTCTCACCAGTGAAATACTTAATAATTTTATCATTATAAAATTTTTAAATACATATTAAAGCATATCCCAATACATATTGTTGGTAAAATCTCATGAATAGAATAGAAGGTACATGGCCATATGGCAATAAGAATTTTCTGAAGGAGAAAGCTTGAGTGAAATTCTTTACCTTGTAATAAAAAGCACTTAAGCAATTTTAATTAAATTTTGTTTTTTTTAAATTTTTTTGCTAGTAAAAAGAGTGATTAAATCACTAGATACATACATATAAAATTTTTCTCAAAATATAGAGAAAAAAAAATATTCAAACAATATTTTATATCACACGAATTAAAAACTCTGATTTTATTTTATTAGGCATACACCTGGCAAAGCTTTCTGGGTAATGTTGTTGATGGGTCTTCCTTAAACAAATTTATCTTATTAACTATTTGAATTAATGGCATTTAAATTTAATTACTTTTATTTAGATTATATGTAGTAAAAAAATGGTTAAAAATATACCAGACTTGCCACATAATGAAAGTGAGCAAAGAATCAATGAAAAGTATTGTGCACGTAATTTTGTCGTGCAAAAATAAAGTTAGATACATATCTATTTTGAGTAAATTTCTAACTTCCGCATTGAACGTTTGTGTTGAGTAGTATGTCATTGTTTTCGCCGGAAATTTTATGCTAACCACGACGAAATTTCATTGCGCTTTAGAAGTCAATTAACGTCACTGCCACGGGTCAATAAAACGTGTTCGCCTACATTTTTTATAGAAGACTATCAAAGAGAAGAAAATATCTAACTACATTAAGAATCCAAGTTGGGCGAGTTAGATCAAGGTTTTCCCAAATTTTGCTTCTCTAGATTCAATGTCAGTTAACTATCTCCAATTTGGTTCTTGCGAAATTCTACAGATTTAATCATTTAAATTTGAATACTTTGTTTTTTCTTTCGATCAATTAAGCTGAATTTTATTTCCAATTTGGGTGTAGGAATTTTTCAGTGAGAAAGAATAGTTATGGTTTTGTTGGAACTCTTGGGAGAAAACTGCAGAAGTTTTAGTTGAAGAACATCTGAAGGAAGTTGCGGAACTAGGACGCAGGGTAACCGACTTTCAAGGAAACAATTGATTACCAAAGGTTGAAGGGAGTAATTCATGTTTTTAAAATTTTTTATTAAAAATATAAGATTACACATGAGTGTCATTTTTTTTACATTAACGAAAAAAAAGATTTGAATTTAATATTATGGACGTGTTACCAAAATTTCTCACCAGTAAACTACTTAATAATGTTATCAATATAATTTTTTTAAATACATATTAAAACGTAACCCGATACATATTGATGGTAAAATCTCACGAATATACTTAAGTTAGAAGGTACATGGCCATATGAATTTTTTGAAGGAGAAAACTTAAGTAAAATTCTTTATCTTGTAATAAAAATCACTTAGGTAATTTCACTTAAATTTGGTTTTTTTCTATAGTTTTAGTAATAATAAGAACGATTAAATAACTAGATATATACATATGAAATCTTTTTCAGAATATAAAGAAAAATAATATATTTAAACAATATTATATATCATATGAATTAAAGACCCTGATTTTATTTTACCAGGCGCACACACAGCAAAGCTTTCTGGATAATGTTATTGATGGGTCTTCCTTTAACAAATTTATTTTAATAACTATTTGACTTAATGGGATTTAAATTTAGTTACTTTTATTTAGAATATAAGCAGTAAAAAAATGGTTAAAAATATACCTGACTTACCACATAATGAAAGTGAGCAAAGAATCAATGAAAATTATTATACACGTAATTCTGTCATGTAAAAATAAAGTTAGGTACATGTCTATTTTGAACAAATTTCCAATTTCCTCATTGAATGTTTCTGTTGAATAGCTTGTCATTGTTTTCTAATTTCCTTGCGTTTTAGTAGTCAATTAACGTCACTGCCACGACTCAATAAACGGAAGTGGGAAATTTTATGTTTGTGTCGAGTTCTGACTCGGAAATTTTATGTTTGTGGCAAAAACGTCCTTTTATAGAAGACTGTCAAAGAGAAGAAAATATCTATGCTCCATTGAGAATCCAAGGTTGGAGAGTTTGATCAAGGTTTTCCAAGATTTTGCTTCTCTAGTTTCAATCTGAGCTAACTATCTCCAATATGGGTATTGTGAAATTCTAAAGATTCAGTCGTTTAAATTTCAAAACTTGCTCTTTTTTTGGATCAATCGAGCTAAATTTTATTTCCAATTTGGGTGTTGAAATTTTTCAGTGAGAATAGAGTAATGATTTTGCTGGAACTGTTGGGAGAAATAACTGCGGAAGTTTTATTGGAAGAACTTCTGAAGAAAGTTGCAGAACTAGGACGCAGGGTAACTGAGTTTAAAGGCGCCGCAGGACGCCTTGAGAGAACCCGGCAGGATATTTCTCCTTTAACTGAGTTATGCATTGGGTCATCAACCTATAATTAACAATTGTGAAATTATGTTATGATTTTTTAATATAAAATTTTAATTTATCAATAAATTTCTATAATTTATTTTTCTAAAATTAAAAAATTATATAAATTTTACTTGTAAGAGGCATATAAAAATTTGGAATTCTATTGATTAAAGTTGTATTGAAATTTTCAAAAATATAAAATTCTTATCAAAGTTACTATTTTTAATGAAAAAGGTTTGAAAAAAATTATAATGACAGGACCAAGATCTAAGAATAGAGGGGAGCAGTAATTAAATATATAAGCAAAGAAAAATTACACCATAATGAATCATCATGATTTATGTAAAGGATTAAAATAATGCAATTATGTGAAAAGAATTTAAAAATATTTTTATGTAATCATTTTATGTCCGAAAAATTTTTGGCCACTTAAAATATTAAGTGAAGATTCGCCACTATTTATTACTATCAAAAATATTTTATTTATTATATTTTCTAATGATATATCTTTTTCTTCATGCGTGAAAATATTTTAAAATAATAATGAATCAATACATTATAATTTTACAAAAATTTAAATTTTACGGTTGTCTCCAACGTAACCTTATTTTTCCATATATCTCCACATCGGTCATATAGGCGATTGTTTACAATTTTTATTGTAGAAAATATTTAGCCAAAAGTAAAATTAATACTAGCTTAACAAGTAAGTTATTAATATTAATATATAAATAGTTTATTTTATCTCAATATTTCAATTGAACGATGGGTGAACATTTTTAGTAAAAGTGACCAAGTTAGGCAAAGGCGGAGCTTCTTTGTGTTTGGGGGTCATATTCCCTAAATTTTCAATATTTTTAAATTATATATATATATATATATATATATATATATATATATATATATATTAACTTTTGTCAAAAAATTTATTAGTTTGGGTTTCTCTAAAAAATAATATAGTGAGTAAAACAGATGATTAAAAATATTGCTTTAATACTTGATTATTAAATTTAAATTTAAAATTAGGTTTTATTTTTTTAATATGTTGAGATCAAATATAAAATTGAGCAAAATTTACTGAATTCATACAACGGCTCAATATATTCAGTAGTTGTTTATATTAGGGAGATTCTGTTAGATAAATTTGTCCAACATTATTTCGTTTTTGGATATAATAATTTAACATATAATATATATATATATATATATATATATATATATTCCATCATCTACAGATCTAGAATATAGAATTTTTAAAATTATAATAAAAAATTTAAAATTCTATAAGAACTTAATATTTTGTAATTGTTTTCCAATTTATAAACTAATTCCAATAGCTAAAAAAAACCATTTAAGCAATATAAATTTATTATTTGATATATTTAATGGGATTTGGTTCTTAGAGGATAAAGTGCAAGATGCACTTTAGAAGATAAAGGTCATCATCAAAGCCATTAATTAAAAAATTAAGGGAGTGTATAATCACATATTTAATAACTATTTTTTCATTTATTGTTATTTATAAAATTATAAGCTATTGATTTTTTTCATTAATGGTTGTGATGATGCACTTTATCTTCTAAAGTACAAGATGAATTTTAGAAGAGTCCAATCCTTTTTAATGATTAAAATTTGATACTAAATACTTTAATATTATCAAATACATCTTAAATATTATTATGTTTTCTTACCTTAAAAAAAAGAACGGAATTAGCTAGATTATATAGAAGAGAGAGATAATGTAAAAATAGGGTTTATTGCATTTCTTATTATTATTTGTTGAAAATAACTAAAATGACAATAGTAAGCTATTTGATTTATAATCATTCATCAAGATTTATAATTGTTATATAAAACAAGCACATGTTAGAATTCATTTAAATTAGATTAAATTTTGTAATAATTAAGTCCGAAGTTTTTAATTTTTATTGAGTTGGAATTTGAGTAAATAGAAATTTAGTTCAATGGTCATAATTTTCCACTTTACTAGCTCTTTTTTAATAGCCATTATATCCCCTAATAAACGTCCCACCCTTCGCTTTTTAAGTAGCATTTGATTCATGAAATCTTACATTTCTAGAAAAGTACACATTCTGCAAAATGTGATTTTAAAAATTTAATTGATGGGAATATAATATTTTTATATTTGGCTCACTATAAAATTTTCTGGGAATATTTTGTTAGATTTTTAGATATATTATATTACTATATTTAGTTCATATTTGATATTTTTGAGAATTTTGACATTGTTTCAAAAATACCCTTGTCAAATTTTTATTATAAAATATAATACAATAAATCATATTTTTATTTAAAATTACATAAATAATTAAAATTTTTAACACATAATAAGCTAAATTTTAACATTTAACATCTAAAAATTTGTTAATATATATAAGTATTTTACACTTTATTATATTTTTACATATTATACTTTGTTATATTTTAATATTTTATACTTTATTATTATAATTATTAGTATTATCATTATTAGATCAATTTTCAAAATGAAGTGAATATAATTTATTCAATTTATTATCATAATATTAAATATACTTGGTATTTCTTTTTTTATAAAATTATAAATTTTTACAGTTAAATTATTTTTACAATTATATTTCGTACTGATATTAAATTTTATATTATAATTTTTTCTAATATAAGAATATTAATATTTTATATTTTTTACATATAAATATGCCTTTTAAAAAAATCCAAGGCTATCATGTTATTTTTTAATAAAAAACTCATATGTATATATAATTATATTAGAAAAATCTTTCAAATATTAGGAAAAATAATAAAAAAGAAATTATAGTTAAAAAGTAATGTTATTTTTTTATAATAAAAATATTTTAAAATAAAGTGATAATTTTTCCTAATTTAAATTAAAGATTATTTAATAAAGTAATAAATAAGAAAAATAATTAAATGTGAGGATAATTTTATCCTTTTATTTTAGCATTAACATTTCTGTGCCATGGGAATATAAGAATTTCACCTCCCCCATGAGAATATTTTGGGGGAAAGTTGGGCAAAAAATGTTCTCGAAAATGTGACATTTTCAGGTATTTTTTTTTCAAATCTTGACCTAAACATGTGAATATAATATTTTCCTGTAACATTCCAAAAAATGTTAAAAATATTTCACAAATCAAGCACCTCCTTAAATTAAGTGGACACAAACTCTAAAATCTATCTGATATTAACTTAAAAATCTCATGTGCTATAATAAATAATATTTAAAATGTCCCATTGAATCTCAAATTTTATCTGTATGAAAATATTAAAACATTCATAAAGTATTTTATCATACCATTGGACCCCATAATCATTAACATATCATAAGGCTTCACTACTTCAAATTGATCTTATGGCTTCATTTCATGTAAGTAACTGAAAAGTTAATTGAAAATAGATAGATTAGTTAGTAATTAATGAACTAACTGATAGTTAATGAGCTAACTGATGGCTGATAATTAATAAATTAACTAATTATTTAAAAAATATTTTTCAAAATTAATTGTTGAATTAGTTAAAATTATAAAATAAAATAAAAAAATTAATAGAAATAGATATATAATTAAAATAATTTATATTTATTTAAAAATTATATTATATTAACGCAATTAAGAAGCTTAAAATAAAATATAATTTTAATATTTAATTAATTATTTTATGAACTCAAATATTTATTTATTTACATACATATTTTTATATCTTTATAATTTAAAATTAGGATATAATTATGCAAAAAATTAAATTAATTATATTTCATTAAAAAATTAGATTTATGCAATAAAGGGCATGGGTAGTAAATTATTAAAAAAAAGAATAAGAATAAATTTAAAAAGAATTTAAAGAGGTAGTTGTTTGAAAGTTATAAGTTACTTCAAGTAACTTATCAAATCAATTTTTTTCCTATAAACTAATGTGAGGAACACTTTTAGATATTAGCTTATATCTTACTAATCAAGTCAATAAATTATAAGTTAACTTATTTATTATGTGAAACATAGCCTATATCTTTCTTCTAATTCCTAACTTCCTACATCTCCTTATAATTATTGAAAAAAAAATACTACCTAAAATAAGATAGATGAAATGGGATTTAATATAATTAATTGTGTGAGTTTTCATATTCATTGAGTAACCTTAATTTAACGTGTGAGAATGTAAAAATTCGATTACTTAACTAAATAAAAACGTTTGAATGAATGCCTATTAGTTATATTTATTAAGATGGATATATATATATTTCAATTAGTTAATAATAAATTGACTTTGCGATAATTTTTTTTTGATAAAAAGATGGGGCTAAAGCCCAAGAAAAAAGGAATTACATAAGAATATTACGTGGAGTAGTGACCCCTAAAACATCATGAAGTAGAAAACTATAGTAATCTACTAGAGAATTAGCTAATCTCTTTAATCCTGGGTCATTAGCTAAACTATAGTTTGCTAGCTAGTCTGTGCACTTGTTGCCTTCCCTGTAAATATGTTGAATAGATATCCTCCATTCCTTACTCAGTAAGTCACGACATCTTATAAGGAGGTCTCCATTCTTACGTGTAACGAGTTTTTCTCGTTGGAGTAACTTTACCAAAGCCTTAGAGTCGGTTTTCAAAATTATATTCTTCATACCCATTTCCCATGTTATTTGTAGACCATGGAGAGCACCCCATAATTATTCTTGTAGGGATGTACAAAGGCCCAAGTTCCTTGTAAAATCGTGTATCCATCATCCTGCTGTACCTCGAAAAAGCCTTCCACATCTCACTTTGCTTGGGTTATTTTTTGAGGCTCTATCTATATTTAACTTCGTCTATCCTTTGTGTGGTGTCGTCCATTTAATCAGTGTTGTATGGATGCCCATGTTAACTTGCTGCAGATTATTCTGGAAAGTTGTTTCCTACTGTTTAGCCAAGTCATGTAGAAAAACATTAGTGTTATGTGGTATGTCATTCTCATTCCGAAAAACAAATGAATTACGCCATTTCCAGATAAACCAAACTGCTGTGCACCATAAAGTTATCCAGTTTACATCTCCTGTAGTGATCATAGGAGTTTCAAGATTAAGTTTAAACCACTCTCTACCTTTTGAACCAAAGAATAGTGATCTTTTGTTGGTTGGAAGGATCCTCAGCCATATGTGTCTGATTCTGTTGCAGTCTCGTAAGGCATGAGTGATATCTTCAGAGTATGTGTGGCAAATTGGGCGATTCAGAATTCCCAGCCCTCTTTTCGCTCTAAGGGTGTTGACCAGTAATCCTCCCTGACAGCATTTCCAAATAAAAACCTTGATTCATTCAAGTATATGAGTTTTCCAAATTTTCATCCAATTCAGATCATGATCGATTGGTGTATGTCGTTGAAGGCTATTATAAGCTGATTGGACGCTAAAATTACGATCCTTGGAAGCTTGCCAAATTATTTCATCATTGCCATAATCCGAAGAATGAGGGGGAATGGCTTCAATTAGCATGATGGTTTCTAGTGTGATAGCTGCTAGAATAAGTCACAGTTCCAATCTCTATTTGAATTAATAAATTTTGAGACTCTTGCATCTCTCCATTGGATTAGTACTTCTAGGGATTTAAATTGCAGTTGCGGTCACGTCGCGATGTGGATAATGCAAAAAAATACTGCCATAACAGTCTAAAATTGTAAAAAATTATGGATGCAGTCTGCTCCAAAAATGTAATATTGCAGGCAATATTGTGGTCACGGACCGTTTTTTAAATCCTAGGGTACTTCTACCACTGTATTAGCTAAAATTGTATCTCCTATCCATCGGTCAAACCAAAATGAAGTGTGATTACCATTGTGGATTATGTTTGAGACACCATTCATCACTAGTTGCCAAGTGGTGTTGATATTTTTCCAGAAACTAGAATCTGAACTCCTCTATTCTATTTGTTTTTCCTATTTAGAATTACATTGGTATTTTCCTTTTAAAACAACTGTCCACAGGCTTTCCTTTCCAATACGCAGCTTCTAACCCCATTTCATCATGCAAGCAATATTCATTTCCTTGAGGTAACGGATCCCCAATCCTCCATTTTCTTGTGGTTGACATATTTTACTCCATGATATAGTGTGCATCGTCCGTATGTTAGCTTCATGCCCCTAGACAAAGATTCTTTGAAGTTTCTCAATTTTGTTTAAAGTAGAAATTAGCATAAATATGGACTGCATCGTGTATACTGGCATGGAGCTCAAAAACTGATTTAGCTAATACTACCCTTCCGCCCATAGAGAGACATTTCATCTTCCATCCAACAAGTTTATCTTGGATTTGCTTCACCACATGTGAATAAGTATACCGGTTTACTCTTTTGTGGATTATAGGCACACCTAAATATTTTCCAATATCCTCGGTGATTGAAAACCCACTTTTGCGACTAATTGCTTGATGCAATTCTATATTAACATTTTTTGAGAAGAAAATACTAGATTCAGCATGATTCACCTTTTGACCAGACATTTTAGAGAATTGTTGTAGGCACTCTAGCATTGTATCCATTTGCTATAAAGTTACCTTGCCATATAATAAGAGATCATCAACAAACATCAAATGTGAAATCCCCACACCATTCTGACCAGCTTTCAGAGGAATCCATGTTTTTTTGTTTATAGCTTCACTGATAATATGGGACAACTTATCCACACACACGACAAATAAATATAGGGATAGTGGGTCACCTTGACGAAGGCCTCTGGTAGGGGAGAAGGTAGAAGTTTGACTACCATTCCATAGAACGTTTAGAGATGTGGTTGAAACGCACATCATTATGAGTTCTATTTGTTTTGAAGAGAATTCAATTTGAGAGACCACTTCCTTAATGAACTTCCAATTCATTCCATCATAGGCCTTCTCCAAATCTATCTTAATTGCAAAGAAACCTGTATGCCCTTTCACTTTTCTCATTGAGTGGAACATCTCTTGAGCCATAATGATATTGTCCTAAATTCTTCTTCCTGGAACAAAGTTGGCTTGATAAGGGGAGATCAGTGTTGGAAGGAAACATTTGATTTGATTTACCATCACTTTAGTAATGCATTTATAGATTACATTACATAAAGATCTCAGACGAAATTGGGTAATGAACTCTGACTTGTCTACCTTTGGGATAAGACATATTAATGTGGTATTAGCTTCAGAGATGTCACCATCTGCAAAGAAGTTTTTTACAAAATGATATACATTCATACCCATTGTCTGCCAATTCTTCAGATAAAATATTACAGGCAGGGATTTAAATTGCGGTTGCGGTCGCGATCGCGGTCGCATCGCAATGTGGATGAATGCGAAAAAATGCGGTCATAACAGTCTAAAATTGCAGAAAATTGCGGATGCGGTCTCCTTCGAAAATGCAATATTGTGGGCAATATTGCAGTCGTGGACTATTTTTTAAATCCTAGATTACAGGATATCCATCCTTTCCAGGAGCTTTGAGGCCTCCTATACTGAACATTGCCTTAGTAACTTCTTCATAAGTGATTTCTTGGTTCAGTGTAAAATTCTGCGCCTCTGTTAATATAGGAAAAGACATGGTTGTAGAAGCAGGGATTTTGTCATTCAAGTCATCACTAAATAGTGTTTGGTAGTATGATACAATATGGTTTTCCAGTAGATCTTTATCCTCGACCCATATTCCTTCCTGATCATGCAGCATTGCAATTCTATTTCTATTTCCTCTTTATCACAATTTTAGTGTGGTAGTACTTTGTGTTTTTATCCCCTTCAGTGATCCATGTTGTTCTAGCTTTTTGAAATCACATAATTTCCTCTTGCTGGAGTACTCGATCAAGCTCAATTTGCAGCTGCTTCTCTAGTTCCTGAAGGTGTGGGTTATTGCTTCTTTCCATCTTTCTCTATATTCCAGCCAATCTGTTTAATAGGGATCGCTTCATTTTTCTAATATGGCAAAAAATATGATGGTTCCACTCCTTTAATTTAGGAGTTAGAGATTTAAGTTCTTCTGTGATATCACCTTTTGGATTCCATTTGGAGTTGAGGAAGTTTTGAAACTCTTCATGTGTTAACCATACTGCTTCAAACTTGAATGGGCATTTCTCCTTGTTCCCCTAGTAATGGTAGAGGCTTAAAACCAGCGGATGGTGATTTGAATGGTATCATGGGAGGGTTTGCACTGATGCTTCACTGAACCTTAATCTCCATTCTGTATTGCAGAGAGCCCTATCTAGTTTTTCAAACAATTATGAGTAATGCAGATATTTAGGCCCTTTCCAAGTGAATCTACTACCTTGCATCTCCACTTCTAAAAGGTTACAATCATTGATTCTCTTATTGAAAAGATTGGCCCTCTGCCAGTTGAAGGGAGCACCTCCTTTTTTCTCTGAAGGATCACGCACATCATTCATATCTCCCATAATAAGCCAAGCATCTTCCATGCTGTTACTGATTCGTTTTAAATCATTCCATAGTTCGGTTTTGAAAGTAGGGTTAGGATTAGCATAAACAAATGAGTGGAACCACTCGACTCCGAAAGGGTTAATGACTTTCAGGTGAAGTAATCGAGGGTGTGTTTCAACCAAAGTCAAAGAGACTTGTTCTTTCTTCCAAGCTGCCCAAATGCCACCTGCAAAGCCATTTCCCTCTGAGATGTACCAAGAGTCATATCCCAATCTAGTGAAAATTTGTTCAACTCGGTCACTTTCACCCTTGTTTCTAGCAAGACCAGAATGTCTGGTTTAATGGAATCCACATTTGGTTTAAACCTGTTAACAAAAAGCTTATGTCCAGCTCCTCGACAATTCCAAACCACTATTTTAACATAACAAAAACCATCAGATAAGCAGCACCTTCCATTTCAAAACATGGAATTGGAGGTAACATCTACTATGCAGACTAGTGAAAACGGAAAAGGTAATACAAGCATTAACGGCCAGGAGGCTATGCAGTTAGACACTGCATAATGATACACAATTTCATCTTAGACTTTGCGATAATTTTAACATAACAAAAATCATCAAGCACACATTTATAATGTAAATATATTTTATCAAAATATAATTACATTACGAAAGCTGAGAAAAGTAGGCGCATGACGGGTCGAAATAAATGGAGTTACCGTTGACTTGTCCATTTAACCTTTCAAAAAACTAAGCAGAAATGCAAGCACCAAGATCTTGACTTTCTCTTTTACTTGACAAATTCTACACTTACTTAATCTATTCATAATCCTTTAATAAATTATTTTTATTTATTTATTTTTTATAAAATTTTTAAAATTATCTTTTAATTTAAAATTAAAATTTAATTATTTTTATTCTTTTCTCTAAATAATCATATTTAAATGCATACGCTAGTCTTTTTCTCATTTCATGTATAAATTTCAATATAATTGAAAATAGATAGAGAAGGATGAAATAAATTTGCTGAAATATTCTAAAATAAAAGAGTAGAATAATAAGGCATTTATTAATAAAAAATAAGAATAAAATTAAAAAAAATATATTTAATATTTGATTAAAAATAATACCCTTTATCCACTAAATTATCCATTTTATCAAAATATGTAATTTTTTAAATAAGTTTTTAAACGAAACTCACAACATTATGAAATTTTTATTTACTTTTTTATTTTTTGATATAATTTCTTGCATAAAAATATTTAATAAAAATATTTATATATAATTTTATTTTTATTAATTATATAATATAAAAATCATATTGAAAATGACAAAAAACCAATGTGTTATATAATTATTATGCTTGTTGAAAGATTTTATTAAAAAGACACATACTTTGGTAACATGGTTAATTGAGTGAATGATGAGTATTAATTTCAAGTTTTATAAAGTTTAAAGGTTGTTTTTTAAATTTCTAAAGTTGAAAAAGGCAATATTTAACTGCCTAAAATTGATGGGAATAATTTCTATTTTTCTAAACATTTTATTAAAAAAATAGGTTTACACACCAGTATTATTTTTTCATGTGTCAACGAAAAAGAGATTTGAATTTAATAATATGAACGTGTTAACTAAAATTTTCACCAGTAAACTACCTAATAATTTTATCAATATAAACTTGTTAAATACATATTAAAATATCACCCAATAAATATTGGTGGTAAACTCTGAGGAATATGCTAAAGTTAGAAGGTACATGGCCATACGGCTATGTTAATTTTTTGAGGGAAAAAGCTTAACTAAAATTCTTCGCCTTGTAATAAAAAACACTTAGGCAATTTTACTTAGATTTTTTTTGTAATAATAAAAGTGATTAAAGCATTAGACACATACATATATAAAATCTTTTTTCAGAATACCAGAAGAAATAAAATATTAAAACAATATTGTATATCACATAAACTAAATATTCTTATTTTATTTACTAGACACGCATCCGGCAAAGCCTTTTGGGTAATGTTATTGATGGGTCTTCCTTTAACAAATTTATTTTATTAACTATTTGGCTTAATGAGATTTAAATTTAATTGCTTTTATTTAGATTAAAGTAGTAAAAAAAAAAAAAGGTTAAAAATATACCAGACTTACCACGCAATGAAAGTGAGCAAAGAATCAATGAAAAGTATTATGCACGTAATTCTGTCAAGAAAAAATAAAGTTAGGCAAATGTCTATTTTGAGCGAATTTCTAATTTCCACATATATGTATTTATTTTACTTTC
The DNA here is from genome assembly GCA_020226215.1 of Sindora glabra. NCBI lineage: Eukaryota > Viridiplantae > Streptophyta > Magnoliopsida > Fabales > Fabaceae > Sindora > Sindora glabra. Next base: position 101,973,997 of record CM035226.1, read on the forward strand.
TAATCTCTATTAATTGGTATCTACTTTCCTTGACAAATTTCTCTGTTGACTTTAAATAAAAAAATTAAAAAGCATTTTTTTCTCTTAACAAACATACCTATTAGTTCTGCCTAATCACCACGAAATATTAATTTTTAATTATAAAATATTAATATATATGATTATTTTTTATTGATATATAAGGAATAAAAAATTGAGAAATTTCATATTCACTTTCGATAGCCTAATCCCGACGAAATTTCCTTGCGCTTTAGAAGTCAATGATTTCATTGCTACTAGTCAACAAGTGGGAAAGCATGAGTACTGACCAGGAAAACGTGTTTGCCTGTGTCTTTTTATAGAAGACCATCAAAGGGAAGAAAATATCTAACTACATTAAGAATCCAAGGTGGGAGAGTTTGATCCAGGTTGGCCAAATTTTGATTCTCTGGATTCAGTGTCAGCTAACTATCTCCAATTCGGGTATTGTGAAATTCTAGAGATTCAATCGTGTTCAAATTTTAATACTTTGCTATTTCTTTCGATCAATTGAGCTGAATTTTTTTTCCAATTTGAGTGTTGGAATTTTTCAGTGAGAAAAAATAGAGTTATGGTCTTGCTGGAACTGTTGGGAGAAATAACTGCAGAAGTTTTAGTTGAAGAACTTCTGAAAAAAATTGGGGAACTAGGACGCAGGCTAACTGAGTTTAAAGGCGCCGCAGAACGCCTTGAGAGAACCCTGCGGGATATTTCTCCTTTAATCCACGATATTGAACATCAAAGTCATGCATTGGGTCGTCAACCTGGAGTTCAACAAAGATTGGCAGAATTCATAGAATCATTGGAAAAGGGCCAGGAATTCGTTTGCAAGTGCTTGAAAGTCCGCCGGTGGAAGATTTGGAAAAAGATCCAATACAAGAAAGGACTCGACAAACTGGATGAGTCGCTTAGAAGTTTTAAAGAATATATGCTAATTCTTATGGCCAGGGACGCGGGTGAGACGTTGCTGTTGGTGAAAAGGATTCAGCTGTTCCTCCCTGATTGTACAAGACTTACTGTAACCATTGCCCAGAATGAAGGGGTAAGTATCTGTTTTATCTGCTCTATTTGAATGAATTCTCATTAGGTTACATTTCTACGTAATTTTATTCAGTTCCTGATTAAGTTCTTACGGCTTAAAAATTGAGATGGATTTTCATCTTTATTTAGGTAATGTTACAGGAAACTCAGGAATATTTTACTATTAGATTATATTTAATATATTGAGATTTATGCTTTTAATTTTAATTCATTAATTTTGAAATTAAAAATTAATCTAATGATGAAAAATTTAACTTCTTAAAATTCAAACTCTCTATTACATTATTTTATTTATTTTTCATTTCAAATTGTATGCTTCCTATTATTTTTTTAATAAATTTTATTAATAATTGAATTACATAAATTATGATCTATTTATAGTTTATGGAGAAAATATCCATCATTTCGATTGAAAAACTAAATAATTTCTTAAAATATCTTTATTTTTTAATTTTTTTACATAAATACAAATATAATTTTTTGGAAATTTCACATCAACGATCATTAAACTGATAAAAAAAATGCTATTCACGAATGCTAATAGCTAACGTAGTACACAATTAAAGAAGTAAAATTAGTACGATGTTTCAATTGAAAAGTTTTAATTTGTAAGGCCGTACTTAAAGATTGGGTAAAACAACAGACATCAGCAGAAAAATTAAACCTCTTGCTCACAATAAAACAAGGTCAATTTCAAGCATTAAAGTCATACAAATATTCCATATATTCTTTCATATTTGACTACTGAATTTTTGCCATTTTAATTATTAGTAAAAATATATAATTTTTTATTTTTCATTTTAATAATTGTCTTTCTTTTTTTCTTTTTCTGACATAGGCTCGAGTAATTATGTTTGACTTCAATTGTCCAATATATGATGGTATAACGTTACTCTCTTATCATCCTAACTGGAAATCATTGCCAGGTAAGTTACAAGATTTGTTTGCTTAAACAAAACTTTCTAATTGTAATTTTATGGTAGTGACTTTATTTGCATAGGAGAACTTATTGTCATCTTTAAGCTTTACTTCTTTTAAATTCTTTTAAGTCATTGTATGTTTGTGTTGAGGAGCATGTCACTATTTTTGCTTAGAAAAAAAAGATGAATGTCCAAGTTCTCTTCTTTTTTTTGTTGTTAGTCTCGTCCAATATAGTCCAATAGTCAAAAGTTAATTATTGTGATTGCCCAATAATGAGGATCTCAATACAAAACAACTACTATAGTGGGTATAATGTTGAGATATTAATTGTGGTGAAGGCTAAAGTTGCTTTTGTCTTAAGAAAAGCTTGTAAACTGCTTGCTTAGAGGAAAAATAATCTATACTGAGGATGATTGTCATCAAAATAAATACTAATGCCGTTGTTATATCTATCTATTAACAACATCATCATTGGAACTAAATTGTCTCCATTATGGTGTCTTTATGAGTCCCTATACCAAAACATGTGTTCTTGTTGTAGTAAATTGCAATATACCGACAACAACTTGTTGTCAATGTAGGATGTGTTGACATAGTTACACTTATACCGACAACAATTGTTGTTGGTAAGGCCATATTTTTTTGAAATTTTGATAACAATAAATTACATTTCTTTTTAGTAATATTAATAGTAAGCATTATTTTTAAATATTTTTTTTATAATTATTAAAAAATTAAAAATATCATTATATTAATTATGATACATTTTATGCTTCATTTGCCTTATTTTGTACACTTACAACTTATTAAAAAAACCAAAAAATTTGATGAGAAGATGTTATTCATTATCAATAATGGAAGAAAGACAACAATACTGAGATGGCCACATATACCTAGAATTCTTCCAAATGATATATCTCCATAAACTTCTCCCACATCAAGGTATCAATCCAATAATTTTAAAGCATAAAAATGAAAGCTTCTCAATAATAAATGGCAATGCTATATATCTAATCCTAAAGGCCACATTAAAAATATAAATTTTTCATAAATTATGAGCGAATTAAGGAAAATACCTCAAATAAATAAGAGTAAATAGTAAAAGAAAGCTAAAGGTTAACACCACATAATCACTAAATAAAAGCTAGAGAATATTGATTGGAGCGTGAAAAAAATGGAGAGTAAATTATCATGCAATACAAGTTTATCTATGATTCTAAAAACAAAAGACAACACCCATGCTAGTGGCAACACTTCAAACATTGGTTATTACTAAAATCGATGTTTAATATTTTACACATAATTACAAAAATGCCTTTTAGGGAAAACCTTCAACATCTGCTCTATAGAACAATTGACATTTAATGTTTGACAATAGTTCAAACCAAATGGTTCACCTTAATTTACCATGTCAGTTGTTAAACATCCAATATGGAAAGATTTTTTTCTAAACCTATTATCCAACTCTTCATCTCTCATTAGATATTATGCTTTATAACATTAGTTATTTATTTGAATCAAAGTAATAAGTTGCACTTATAAAAATGACAACACATCATTATATATATCAATTTTCACTTTAAGTAATACCGATATGATGACATTAAATGGGAATTCTATAGTAGTGTCTAAACAATACATATATAAAAGGAGATAGTCAAAATTAATTCAAAATTAGGTGGAGAGTCTGCATACCTAGTTGAATTGATTCATGAATCAATTATCTTGACATCTTATACTAGGGTGAATTGATTCAGGTATTGATTTATGACAAAATGAAACATTTTATCCCTTGATGAATTGATTACCCCATCTATTTTTACTATGGTATATTGATTTAGGAATCAATCCAAACCACACAAAAGCAATTTCCAAGCCATAAAATTAATTTATGAATTAATTCCCTTATGAATTTGTATAGATTTTTTTGTGTGTGTAAATCACCATTCTTCCACCAAATTGTGGCCCAAAATCACACCCATATGGATATCTTAAATCCAAGACTTAAATCACAAAAATCATTGATGACCTCTCTAGACTCTATAGTTGCAAAAATGTGAAAATAAATGGATTCAAGTTAAAATTCAAGTAGACCTCACAACTTTGAAGTAGGAGAGTTTGGAGTGAAATTGCTAATAGATATAGCAACTACACACCAAGAAGAGGATAAACTCAAGTTAGGGTATAAATTTCTTTAAATGGATTCAAGTTAAAAGTCTTCATGAAGATGGGAGGAATTGAGATCTCTTGAAGTTAAAGCAGCCAAGAATTTCTTATGTTGATGAGTTATAGAGGATGATGAAGAGGAAGAGAAAAGGCAGATTTCTATTGAGGAGGGAGGTGGTCTTTTGGGAGAGAAGATGAAGAAGAGAAAGGGTGCGGAGGATTTTATTGAAAAGGGGTCAGCTCCATCTAATGGCAAAATGAGAAAAAGAGAAGAGTAACTCCTTCAAACTTTCTTGATTAATTTTCTTTATACACCTACTCACTAATTCAATAATTATCTAACACTAATATTTTCATTGTCATGTTGTTCCTCAATAGATTTATTTATTCACTTTGGTTCCATATGATTTTTCAATGTAAATTCACATATTCAAATTTTATTTTGGAATTTTCCCCTTTTTACTTTGGATACTAACTCATTGCTAAATAAATCAACTAAATTTCAATCAATGTATACTTCCGCTTTCCACAGGCGTGGAACCCCACTTTCAGATCGGAAACACTCCGATTGGACGTACTCTAATTTCTTTGGATTTTCGGAAAATGACTCTGCGTGGCACGTTTGTTAATGGAGAGTCCAATGAGTGTAAAATTGCTGTGGATCGCAATATTATTTTCGGATTCATATTTAGGTTTATCGCAAGAAACAGATCTATGGTAATTTTCGCCGCTCGCCCAATGCGCCATGACCGGGACCATTCATACTGGGTGAATGATGGCTCGGTGCGCCGACACATCCTATACGATGGACTCGTGTGGCCGGAAAATCACCAACAACTATCTAGTCAGAGGGTTTCACCGACTATATGTATTGGTAACAAGGGTCTTCGTTCAAATCTACCGTGGATATCGAGGTAAACCTACCTACACCATTCTTATTTATTTTTATAACTAAAAACGCTGTTTCTTGTAACCTAGCTTTTGCACGAGTATTTATTTTTTCATCTAATAGAAGAATAAGAATAATAAGTATATAAGTAAAATATTACAAAAATTTTAAAATCTAGTTCATCATAGTTATTCTATAATTATATATTTAAATTTATAAATAACAAATTTTTAAAATGCAATATAAGAGTAAAAAATATGATATGTGATTAAGTAATTGATTAAATTAGATTTTTAAATTATCTAAAATATTTTTATAATAAAAATTACGTTACATTTGTATTATTTTGGTTATATTGACGTTTAAGTTGCAATGGAAAGTAGTGAACAAAAAGACACAAAAAATGTAAAAAAGTAGATAAAAAATAGAAATAATGTGTAAACTATAAAAAATGATATTTAGTTTGAAACATAATAATTAAAAGTTGATATAAAGAAAATATTGATAGAATTTAAATAAATAAATTTCATTTTATTGCTATTACTTTATTTAAAAGTAAAACTTTTATTATATAATTCAATTAGTACTTGCTAAATTAAAATTTTAATTTTTTTAAAATATTTTTACAATATATATAATATTTATATATAAAGAGGAAAAAATTGGTAATGTGAAAAATATGAAGAATATAAACTACAAATAGCATGAATGATATTATATTGAAAATAGGAAAGATCTAATAGAACAAATAAAAATAAAATGGTGTGGCTTTGATATTAAGTAATATAAAAATTAAAAATATAACATTTAGTTAAGAAAATTAATTATATTAAATCTTAAATTTATTTAAAATATTTTTAAAAAAATAAAATGCATTATATTTTATCCATATTACTTGATGATAATAGTGTATAGAGTTTAAATTTTATCCATTAATAGTATAAAATATTTTACATTATCAGTGAATAAAAAACACTTTAATACAAACATAATATTAATTAAGAATTTTTAATAGTAATGGATAATTTTTCACAATTTTTTTATTGATATAACTTTATATTAGCGAATGATAGTATAAAGTTAATTTACACTAGCAATGAATGAAATTTAAATCCTAATATTTGAATTGTCAATAAAATGAATGGATATAAAAAAATAATAGAAAGTAAAACAATGTGTTCATTGTAAAAACTTGATAAAATCTCAATTAATTTTAACCTAACTTAAAATATAGTACATAAAAAATAATATCAATATAATACTGATAAATTTTAAATAAATAAATTTCATTTTAAATTTTAAATATTTTGTTGAATAATAGAATGTGAAATTAATTTTTTCAATAAAAATCTTAAACTCATTTAAAATATTTTTTAAAAAATATAAATTTATCAATTTATATCTATAATACTTGGAAATATTAATTTCTACTTGATAAACGATAATAGTAAACATAAAAAGGAAAAGCATGCAATAACTTATAAATAAGAAAAAGGAGACAATTGGTGAGTTATACAAGAATAAAATAGTCTAAAATAGAAAATACAGTTAAGTATTTAAATTTAATTAAATTTTTAATTGATTTAAAATAAAAATAAAATGTATCATATTATATGTACAATTCTTAGTGATGTTAGTATTTAAGTTATAAATAAAAGGACCGATAATAAAAAAAAGAAAAAAAGCAAAATATACATTGAACTAAATAAATCTGTGACTCATTTAAAATATTTTTATAAATAAGTAGCATATATTATGCTACATCTATACTAATTAATAATATTTGTGTCCAGATTATAGATAATAAATGTGAAACATTAAAAAAAATACAATAAAGGTACTAAAAAAAGTGAAGGGTGCAAATTTATAGACTTCACAAAATTCCAATTAATATATATTTAATTTGATATATAAACACTGAAATTTAGAAAATATTAAAAAAATTTAAATAAAAAAATAAATAAAATTTTAATTTTCAAATATTTTAACAAAATAATAAATGAGGCAACTAGTTTTTCATATTGATATTTTTATATTAAAATTTTAACTTACTTAAATATTTTTATAACAAAATTAAATATATATATATACTTTATTTACATAATTTATAATATTATCTAAATTGAAAATAATTCTAATGATCATAAAAAAAGAGAAATATTAGCAAGTTTAAGAAAATAAAATTAAAATTAGATTATGTAATAAAGTATTTTAATTAAATTAAATCATTAAACTTTTTTGTAAAATATTTTTATAGAAATTATAAAATATGTCATGTTGTACATATATTTTTGTGATGATATCATTATTTGAGCTATAAATAATTGGAATATTAATGTAAAAAGAAAAGATGAAAAAATTGCAATAAAAATTGTAAATAATATAAAATAAAAAATAAAACATGAAATTAAGTACTTCAATTGAGATAAATATTTATGAATTTTAAAAATATTTTTATATTAAAAATAAAATGTATCATATTATATTTAAACTATTCAATGAGATTGGCATTTGAGATTGAAAAAACAAAATTATGCATAAAAAAAATATACAATGCCGCAGATAAAAAGAAATGAAATGATGCGTGAGTTGTGAATCCTTCAAAAAAGAAACCAATTCTTATAATTTAATTTGAAATCTTAAAAATTAATATTAAGAAAGCATTAATAAAATTAAAATAAATAATATTAATATTTACATATTTTTATTAAATAACAGTACATGTGATTAATTATTTCAGCAAATCCTTTCTTTGTTAGTTCATTGACTTATTTAAAATAATTTATAATAAAATGAAACATATCATGCTATATCTATAATACTTTAAACAATGGTAATAAAAGATGTAAATAATGGTAATTATTATTGAAAAATAAAAAAAGATAATCATGCAATAAAATAAATTATTGAAAAGAAATATAATCAATTAAATAAAATTTATCAATAAAATAAAATTTACCATTTTAATTAAGAGTTAAAAATAAAATATATAATTAAATATAATCAACTAAATTGAACTCTAACTTATTTCTAATATTTCTATAATTAAAATAAAAATATTGACATCTAAATTATAAACAATATGAGTGAATGTAAAAGGAATTATGAGAATTAAAAATAAAATATAGAGTTAAGTACAATTTAATTAAATTAATTATTAATTTTTTAAAATATTTTTATATTAGAAATAAAATGTGTCATGTCATATTTCTATTCAATGATATTGATATCTAAATTGTAAATAATATAAGTGAATATGGAAAAAAAATAAAGTAGATAAGTTTGTGTTATATGTATGTTAATTTGTGATATTAATGTCAATTTTATAAACAATAGTAGTAGACATGAAAAAAGAAAAAATACAATGGAGAAAATACAAAGCAAAGATATAATGGTTAAACTAAAAAGTAACATAAGAGTTAATATATATATATATATATATATATATATAATTTAGAAATTTAATTAAATTAAGACCTTTTTAACTTGTTTGAAATATTTTTGTAACAAATAAAATATATACTTGTTAATGGAATTGGCATTTAACCATAAATAACAAAAGTAACATGAAAAAAAAGTATGCAATAAAGTAAACAAAAAGAATCGTGTAAAATAATATATGATAAAAATAGAATATGTTGTTATGTAATAATTAAATTAAAATTTTAACTTATCTAAAATGTTTTTATAAAAATAATAAAATATATCGCGTTATTTCATACTACTTAATAATATTGGCATCTAAGTTATGAACAAAAGGAATGAATATAAAAAATACAATAATATAGATAAAATATATATAATGTAATAAAGTAATAAAGAAAATAAAAGGAAAAGAAATTGTGTGAAGAGAAAACAATAAATGCATGAATTTAAAGAAAAAAAAAAGGAGGAGAGACCTTTTGATGAGAAATGAAAACTATAAAAGTTAAGAAGTTGGCATGTGTCCGACTTCTAGGAAGAAACAAAACTATGTTTTAGTAGTGTGATGATGATTGAATTGATACATTATAATTTTAAATTGCAGTTGACAATAATAATATAGTATGTAATATCATTATTGTGAATTGTATTGTTACATCCTTATGTATTTATTTATAATTTAACTAATCACATTAAAATTAGAATCGCGATTATAACTGCATGTTGAACCACATAATACAGATTCTAAAAATGTGACAAAGTTTATTTATTAAAAATTGAAGTGACATGATCACATTAATTTAAAAAAAAAATTATAGCAGATATACAAGATGGGCATATGCTCGGCTAAAAGTTAAATTATAAACAGCAATGCATATGCCCGAAGTGAGATTTGTAATTGGATTTTAAATATAATTAAGGGTTATTAATTAAATATAAAATAATAAAATAAATTTATAAAGCTCAGTTCAATTGATATAAAAGATTTGGATTTCAATTTTGAATTTCACTACTAATGCATATAGCATTTTTTAATTATATAATTAGGATACACTTGGAATGGTGGTGCATAAATCACCCAACTAAATTTAATAATTCAAAAATACCATAGACACCTTTTTCGCATATCATCATTTGTTATTTAAAAAAATATTTGTTTAGCACTCAAGTATTACATATGTACCAAATAGCCTTGTTAGAAACTTGTGTATAGCTTAATTGATTTTATACATTTAGGGGGATAAAATGATCAATATATTTAATATAAGAAAGGGATCCATATTCTCTTACAGATAGTGGTTTGATAAAATAACTGTTAAAAGCAAATCAAATTTAAGAAAGACGTACTTTAATCAAGTACCAGCTTCTTATACTACAATAAAAGAGAATGATTTTGTCCCTTAAAGGTTTTATATTTTATGCTTTATTCAAAGTTTGATCTTTATTCTTTACATATTGTGTGTGTGTGTATATCCTTGATATAACCATTCCTCTATTTACTAAAAAAGAGAAAAAGGGATTGATTTGATCATAGAAAAAATAACATATCAAAAACATAGATAATCATCCTTTTTTGTGCTTACATTATAAGGTAAGATTTCTAGTTATCCTTTAAACTAAATTGTTGAGGATTTGTTTTGGTGCTTTCTTGATTAAAAAAGAGAGGATGTATACGAATTCAACCAAGTTTTTCATAAAATCTTCCAAACTTTTCACAAAGATTTACAATTTTCTCATAGAATTTCAAATATTTTTGTATTGCAACTATAATTGCTCATGTTGTAACTTTTTTATGAAAAAATTCAACTTCATATTTTAAACACTTATAACATTTTATAATAAGGTTGCAAATTGTATCTAAAAGTTTACAAGCAAGTTTTATGAAAAAAATTACAATTTTTTTTCATAAATTCAAGCAACTTCTTAAGAAGGGAACATGGAAGTAAGCACCAAGAAATAATCACCTCTAGAATCAAGGGCCATCTAAAAAAAGAAATAAAGTCACATTGGAAGAAAATATCATTAAAGATACATTAATTTTTTTTGTTAAAATAATAGTAATCAGTCATAGGGAAAAGACTATCTATTTTTCTTTTAAGGATGATTTAATGCATTATTTATGTCGTATGAAATTAAGGATTAAATTGTATAAATAGAAATCTCATTCCAATTGAGTAGCATGTATTACTCCACTCTGATGTTTGAAGAAGTATTAGTTCCTAATTGCATCTAATAATACAAAGGAAGGAAAGAAGATAATGAATAAATAAATAAATATAAATTATCTATTACACACATTTGGTCTTCAGATTAACTCTCGTACTTGTTTGAGGTATTTGTTTGGTGGTGTAATTACATGGATATTGAATGATTCAGGTATATTAGTGAAAATAAATAAATTGCTTGTTGCATAATGTTAACCATTGATATTAGAGAACTGATAGTAAGATTTGTTTGATATGGATTTAAAGGTCATTTTTTGTGCAAGATTTAACTTTGAATCTTTAAGAATAACATATGTGAAGCTAACTTTTAAGAATGGATTTATTAGATATCTTTTACATATTAGACTATTAGATTTAGTTATGCTATGAAAATGTGATTTTGAAAATAACAACAACATTTGCGAACATATAAGATTTGAGGAAGGTTTCTTTTATGGGGTAGGATAAGTTTATGGCTTGAAATTGGGAATTTGATACAATGCATTTTAATTTGTGTGTTTTATTCAAGTTCTACAATACCTTTTTTGCCTCCGAGTTCGAGGGAACTTATTGCTACATCAGAAATCCAAAATAAGTTGTGCTATTGTGGGAGAAGAGCTGCAGTGTGGCATCCAAATTCAGAGAGTAGCAGTGACTTAACCTACAGTTGTAATGAATATAAATGTCGATACTTTGAATATTATCGGTCTATGGAAAATGAAACCGGTGTTGTAGGAGAGGTTGCTAGCTATGACAATCCCTATGCACTTATGGAAAATGACACATGTGCAAAGGTTGTTAGCTATGGCAATTCCTTTGTGACTATGGAAAATGAAACTAGTGCTGTAGGAGAGGATACCAACCAAGATGCTTTGATTAATTCAAACAACAGAGAGAAAGAGAATGATGATATTGAAGAAATGTTAAGAAAATGCAGGTCTCTAATGGAACAACTACATCTAGTTCAAGGCATAGTTAATGGCCAACAGCAACACATTGCTACAATTGTGATGGTATGCTTCCTCAGCCTAATAATGAATTTTGTGATATTCATGTACAAGTGAAAGGGAATGTATTTGAAATTTGTATGTTGTGTCATTCAATGTAATAACTTGTCGGATGTCATATAGTATGTAATAACTTTTCTTAGAGTTTGAAATCTATATGCTATGTTTAACTTTAAAAGTTAGTTGTATCTCAATGCAATCCCATGCTTTCTTGGTGAGATGCTCATCGGAGTCTCATTTGTTCTTAATGTGGTATGCATATGCTATGTTAAAATCAATATGTTATGGAATATTACAAGTTAATTTTCTTTTATAACAAACTCATTGTAAAAGTCATAATTTTTTTGGGTGATTGCTCACCCAATAGCAAAAAAAGTATTACCCACACATGGTTTGTCATCTTCATAATATATGTATTCTTCATGGTAATTTTTTTTTTCATAAATAATGTGGTTTTGAATTCTTTTATTGCATAGTTTATTCAAATTCAAAATTTCAATATTTAATGAAAAAAATATTACCCGGATATGGTTTGTTATTTTCATAAAAATGTACTTCACAAAGTATGTTTTTCAATTTATTTTATTGCAACTTTGGCATTGCAATTTATTTAAAATTGCAATATTTTACAAAAATATTGCAACATAATCAAAATATTTTCATAAATTTGTCCATTTTTCATAAAACTAGTAAGACCGCGTGTGATGTATGGGGTAAATAAATTTTTAATTAATATTATATAATTAATAATAGTATGATCTTTTGGCGCAAATGAAAGAGTGGAATTAATAACTTCCACTTATGTGCAATTTACTGATCCCCAACACAATTACATAAGTGGTAAATATGTATGTTTTTCACTCAAAATGTAGAAAACAAATCTCACTTTTTTCTTTGGGGATTTAAACCTCTTGAATTATCATTGTTTGATTTTTTATTTTGAATCCAATTCATGATCTCAAGTTTTGAACAACAATAGATGACATTATTAGAGACAAAAATTTAGAACAAAGAAATCATCTAGTTCCATAAACTGGACATTTTTAGATAGATAGTGAAAATATAAGTTGTATGCTTACTACCAATAAAAATTGAGTAGTTGAAAAATTAATTAACTGTTCTTTTTTTTTGGTAGTTATCAATTCTTATTAATAATGGATATACAATTGATGTGTCCACTAGCTAAGTTAAATTTTTTATAAAATAAACAGATGATCTTACACTCATAACTAGTCAATGTAAAAAATTTGGTTATAAGAAATTATTAAAAGTTTAAAAACAATTTTATTTTGCGCCCTATGCAAAATTGTCTAAACAATATTTTTGTAACCAAAGAAGCACAATTGATAATTCAAAATAGAGTTACACTAATAAAAGTCTAAACAATAGTTTCATACCCTATGACTGACAAATTTATGCAAAAGCACAATTTTTTCTATAAAAGAAAAATGTCTCACCAATACTAGAAATTAATAATGTTACACTTATAGTTAAAAAACAATTTATAAAAAAATAAGAAGTTTAATATGCTAGTTCAAGATAATTTACCAAAAAATTTATAGCATACCATTGACACGGTGATGTATCAGAGAACAACCAAATTTAATAATTGATATATTATCTTGTGGCATGTCAAATCTAACTTTGAAAAAAAAAATAAACTTAACATGCAATCAAGTTTGATAGTACAATAATACATTATTGCATTAATAGTGTACCATAATTTTTCCCTACTTTTTTTTTTTTGGTAATTGTCTTTGCAAATTGTTGGTCCTCAAGACATTTCCTATAGCAGCACCAACTTTCTATATGAGAAGATTGAATAGAGGCAATGATGGTTGTGATAGAAAATGATAAATTGTTCAGTTCTACAAGATATATGTATTGCAAATTTTGAAGAGATAAAATGTTGAAGAAGAACACCTGCCAAAATACGCAAAGCAAGGCTATGTAAAGTAAGTTTAATTGATTCCACACTCTTCTAAATGAATAGGATAAACTCATGGCATGTTTGGGAGTAAAGACACAAGGAAAACAAAAGAAAATAGTGAATTATTTTTCCATTTTTAGTTTTTTTGGGGGAATAACATTTTCCTTTGTTTTCACTCTTAACATTATGAAATCTATTTTTTCCATTCAATTTCTTATTGTTTAAAGAAGCCTAATACTACGAGAAGCTCTATCTCTCAAGAGGTTGAATGTTTCACTATTAGATTGTTTTTTTTTTTAATCTCAAAGCAAGTGAATTAAAATTAAGATACAAATCTCAATGCACTATATGTAATCTAATGAAGAAATACTCAACCTCTAGAACTCCCTATAGCATTATACTTTGAAGAATTAGAGAGTTTTATGCTTAGAGGGTTCTAGGGTTCATCTGCTTGAACACAATCTAACATCCTATAAACTTCAAATTCAGTAATGTTGTTCTCATTGTGAAACAGCACCTCAATAGCTAAAAGAGAATTAATTTCATTTCCTTCACATAAAAAATATTCATATCTCCAACCTACCCAAATTGAGCACATGCTTTTGAATCCATTTGGCATAGCATATCAAATAAGTGTAAGAACCAAAAGATAAGATGGATATGAAAATTTCAATTTGGAGGAAAACATTAAGGTGCATTAAAAGAATCATTACACTAATCACATTATTTATAGAAGTTCAGTACAATTCATCAGACCTGCCATGTATAATAAAAATATGAAAACTCATTGTAATTTTAATTCAAGTTCTCACTAATGTAATGAATTTTAGGATTTAAAGTGTATTACATTAATATAGAATAAAATGAATTTTAACATGTAATCTTTTGTGAGGGACTTTGAGGAACAATAATTCTGTAACAAAACTAACTCACATAGTAAAACAAATTTGACTGCACAAGTAAAATGCTGCCATATAGAAATCTTATCAACATTTTCAAGTGAAACTCTAATTTAATCAATTCCAAAGCAGAAAGGGGGGAAAGAAGAAGATAATCGAAACAAATAGCCAAAAATAGAAAAATGCTAAAAAGACCTTCAATTTTAAAGAAGCCATTCATGTCCAAATTGCAACCCAAATTGAATTTTGCCAAAACCTGCCATATATTAAACGAAGAATATGAATTGAAATTGATAGTGGAAGCAAAAATATAGCTGACGAATCATGAGGCAGCAGAAAATGAGAAAATAATTTGGATCATTTTTCCATTTACACGTGTCATCCTTAGACAAATGCCGTGCTAATTTTCTTTGTATCATTTCAGTTTTATCGGATGACCCCCGAAGGGACAAACCTTAAAGCTTTCCTCTATTATATAATGTTGTAGGTTTTGTTGACTTGCTTGGTGTGGGACTCCAACAAATGTGAACAATTCTTACCTCAAAATCGACATAGGGTAAAATATCTCAGCTGCACGCTATTTTTCACAGATCCTTTCACTATGTCATTGTTTGTAGAGAAGAAGGAAGACGAAGCTCGCTATAAAATTTCAAACTTCCGAGACTCGGAAATTATTGTGGGCTCCTTCAAATACAAAAATCGAAAAATAGAAAATTCTTGTCATATTATTTTCTTTTTACATAATGTGTATGATTAATACTTTGGTACATATAAGCAAATTTGAAATTATTTTATGAATTCTTAATATAAAATCTTAATTTATCTATAAAATTCTATAATTAATTTTTGTAAAAATTATAAAATTATATAAAGTTTTGTTATAAGAAGCATATAAAAATATGAAATTCTATTGATTAAAGTTGTTTTAAAAATTTTAAAACTTTAAAATTCTTATCAAAGTTACCATTTTCAATGAAACAAGTATATATATATATATATATATATATATATATATATATATATATATATATATATATATATAATGAAAGGACCAAGATCTAAGAATAAACGGGAGCAGTAATAAAATACCTAAGCAAAGAAAAATTACATCATAATGAATCATTGTGATTTATAAAAAGGATTGAAATTGTAAATCAATTTTATATTATTATTCATTTATGCATTGTAATATCAATAAAAAATGTTAAAATTTATTTATTGCTATTAGTGGAGCCTCTTTGGGGTATAGGGGAGGCCCAAAAATTTTAAAATTATGTATTAATATCATGTAATTATGTAAAAAAATTAAAAATATTTTTACATAAGTCATTTAATTCCAAAAATTTTTTGGTCCTTTAAATTTTTTTTACATAAGTCATGTAATTAAAAATATTTTTTACTGATTTATTTTCTTATTCATTCACTAACGTATTTTACGATGATAATACATCAAATTTAAACACTTATATAAATAGATACGTCCATGTATCTCCACATCAATCATGCAAGGGATTGTTTATAATTTCCTTTTTCAGATTTTTTTTTTCAATAGGTGCAATAGCCAAAAGTAAAATTAGTACCAGCTTAACAAGTTAATAAATAAATAGTTTTTTTTATCCCAATATTTTAATTGAACAATGTGTGAACATTTTTAATGAAAGTGACCAAAGCCGGGAAGAAGCTTGTATGTGTGTAGGACCATGACCCTAAATTTTGAATATTTTTAAATATTATAGATAAAAAATTATCAATTTGGTTCTCCCTAAAAAATAATATAGTGTAAAAAATATTTAAAAATATTACTTTAATATTTAATTTATTAAAATAAAAATTAAAATTAAATTCTACTTATTTAATTTGTTAAGATCAAATATAAAATTGAGTAAAAATTTGTTGAATTCTTATAGCGGTTCAATATATTAGTCGCTGTTTACATATCGATGAGATTTTGTTTGAAAAATTTATCCAACATTATTTCTATTTTTGATATAATAATTTAACATATATTGTACATCACATCGTTTAAGGATCTGATATATAAAATTTTTAAAATTATAATTGAAAAAATTTAAATTCTGCGAGGTCTTAATATTTTGTAATTGTTTTTCAAATTATAAACTAAATTCAATAACTAAAATAAGAAACCATTTAAACACTATAAATTTATTACTTAATATATTTAATAATTAAAATTTAGTACTAAATATTTTAATGTTGTGAAACATACCCTGAATGTTATGTTTTCTTATGTTAAGAAAAAGGCAAGAAATTAGTTTAAAAATAGAGAAGAGAGTGAGGGAGAGAGAAATAATGTGAAAATAGGATTTACTGCATATTTTTTATTGGTATTTGTTAAAAATAATGAAAAAGAAAGTAATCAATTATTTGATTTATAACCGATAATTAAGATTTGTAATTGCTATATGAAACAAACACATCAAAACTCATTTAAGCTTGATTAGGTTCTTGTAATAGTTGTGTTCAAAATTTTTTATTTTTATTTAGTTTATATTTAAATAAGTATATGCTTAATTCGATTCAACGCATGTGTTGTTCTAATTTTTCACTTTACGTTTTTTTTACAGTCATTCCTGTGCCTTAAAAATCGTTCCCCCTTTCACCCTTTAAGTGAGGTGTACAAAAACGCTAAAATCTATTGCATATTAACTTTAAAATCTCACATGCTATTATAAATAATAGCATGCGAGATTCAACTATAAAATCACACATATTAATTTTTTTTATTTTTATTGAGTTTAAATTCGAATGAGTATATGCTTCATTCCATTCAACTTATTAGTTGTTCTAATTTTTCACTTTATCCTTTTTTTTATTGTCATTCCCAGTTCCCTAAAAAACGTTCCCCCTTTCACCCTTAAGTTAGGTGTACAAAAACTATAAAATCTACTGCATATTAACTTTAAAATCTCACATGCTATTGTAAATAATTTTTAAAATGACCCACTGAATCTCAAATTTTTATGAGAATATTAAAAAAATTATAAATTACTTATTAAACTACTGAACGCCAAAATCGTTAACATATCGTAAGGCTTCACCGCTACAATTTGATCATGGTTATATATTTTTTTCTAGTTTATGACTTCCTATATCTTCTTATAATTATTGGAAAAAGAAATACTCTCTGAAATAACATATATGATAAATACATTTAAAAAAGTGGAATTTAATAGAATTAATTGTGTGAGTTTTCATATTGATTGAGTAGCCACAATTTACATGCTTGGATGAACGACTATTTAGTTATACTTATCGAGAAAGATATATATTTATGACAGTTAATAATAATTTGATTTTACAATAATTTTGAAACAAAATTACATCATGGACATTTTTATTATGTAATTATATATTTTTAAGTTATAATACCTATAATTTGACATATATATAATTTAAAACTATATATTAATTATACTAATATAATTTATTTTTTATTTTTTAATGATGTATTTTTGTGTCCTATTAATTTTTAGGTCTTGGTCCTTTCAATTTTTACTTTTTAGTGACATGCATAATATGCATAATAGTAAGTCAATGTGCGTCTGAAGGTATTAAAACTTTATAAGAAGATTGCAAAATCCTTATTTCAATTCTAAGATGGTGGGATTTTATCTTCTTCAATTTTAAAAATTTAGAAATTATCCCTTTAAACTTTATAAAATTTGGAAGTAGCACCCTTTCTCCACTTAATTAACCATTTTTATCAAAATATATGACTTTTTATGAAGTTTTTAAACAAAAGTCACAACATTATAAAAATTTAATTTATTTTGTTGTTTTGATATAATTTCACATCTTATATACTAGTATTAAATTAAAAATTTTATATATATTTTAATTTTTATAAATCATATGGCATGAAAATTTTATGTAAAAAAATGTCAAAAAAAACTAACATAGTATATAATTGTGATTTTTGTTTGAAAACTTGATGAAAAAAACACATTTTGAGAACATCATCAATTAAGTGAATGATGAATGTTAATTCTAAATTTTATAAAATTTAAGGGGTTGATTTTTAAGTTTCAAAAATTAAAAGAGGTAATATTCAATCATTCCAAAATTGAAAGAGATAAATTGTATTTTTTTCCAAACTTTTTATTAAAAATGTAAGATTACACATCGGTATAATTTCTTTATACATTAACAAAAAAATATTTGAATTTAATATTTTCAATGTATTCCTAAATTTCACACTAATAAACTACTTAATAATTTTATCAATATAAATTTTTAATTATATATGTTGAAGCATAACCCAATACATATTGAAGGTAAAATCTCGCGAGTATACTAAGTACATGGCCATATGCAACATTTAAATTTCTTTTGAAACAAACTCCTTAATAATTCTTTCATAAATTTATATTGTTTTTGTGATGCTTGTATCCTCTAAAAGAATTTTTACAAACAGATCTAAAAAAAAGAAAAAAAAACATATATATAAGCTGTTGGATCTTTTCTTTTACTCACAAGATAAATGTATGTTATTCCAAAAAAGATATTTTCTTGTTTTGATTAAGGTATGGTATTATTTATTTTATCATTATCAATGAAATAGTTCCAATTACTGTGAAAGTCTGGGTTTAAATTAATAAGCGTGAAATATCTATATGCTAAAGATAGAGAGAATTTTATACATTTAGAAATGTGTTTCGTAAGCTATTATGCTAAATCGTAAAACTAACTCTATTTATGATTTGTAGTTTACACATTAAATTATATTCTCGATGATTAAGTTAGTTGCTTTAGTTAATTTGTTATATCATATATGAAACTTTACATTTTATTTACTTTTAGATCATTGCTTTACATCTTACCCTCTGTATTTTATATTTTATACTTATATGTTAGTTTTATATTTTAACTTTGGCTTTTGCATTCAATTTCATTATAGTATTGAAATGTTAAAAAAATGGAAAATAAAATGCTAAATGCAACCATTTGTTTCCTCTATATTACTTTCTTATTAATTCCCCAAAATGCAATTGTGTTATATTATTAGCTTACAACTAACTAAAGTAAGCCCCACTTAACCAGTGATTAGCTTGCATAGCACAGTACCCCATTTTATATTCCCCTTTTATCTGGCTTTTCGTGTTCATTTTAAAATGTATAATTTTTTAACCATTATATTTTTACTGTCATTTTCATTTTGCTTCCGCCTTAACAGCGCTTTAGGGTTGCCATTTTATGGGAAAGTACCCATTTTCATAAAGCCAACGTACCCCATTTTTTGCTCTGCAATTTAGACACCAGTAGGGTAGTGGGCGTGGTGCTCTCAATCACGGCGGACCAACCACCTGACAAAGTCGTTCCCACCGGCCGTAGCGGTCGTGCACTCCAAAGGCTTGATAAACTGTTGGAGCTCCTTCACTTAGCAACAACTTGAGGTAGCACCCCTATCCAGCCAATGGAACCTATTGCAATAGTTCAGGTTGTTTCCTATTTCGATTTGAGTTGGCAACCACCTCTCATGAAAGTGGCAAACCTTTCAAGAACACTATTTTACTCCTACACTAGGGTTCCCAACTTATTTCAAGTTCTAAGTTTTGAAGCCCTGTCCCTAACTCAAAACATGAATTTTATGACATGAGCAATTGTAGTTGTTAATTTCTAGTTGACCCAAGAACCAATTCTCAACTTAATCGAAGATTTTAGGTATGCAAAAGTGGTAGATGGTTTTAATTAGAAACCCCAAGGTCTTATCATTCTAGTAGTCTTGGTCAATTGGTTACAATGAGATTGTGAGTTGTTTATGGTTTGTTGGGAATTTCAGAAACTTGAAAATACTTGACGATATTGAAGCTTGGTGACTCTATGTTCTTGATACTCTTGAGCAAAGGATTTGGCTTTCAAAGGAAACTATCAGCGTTAGTGGATATTCTACTCTATCTTGTAATTATTATATATATATATATATATATATATATATATATATATATATATGATAATTTTTATTAAAAATGCATATTGTGCATGTTTATATAAATATTTGAAAAAGTTTGTTTATATGAAAGCATGGTATTGAACTTGTTTGAGTGATTTTGTAAGAAAAAGAAATGAATGTAAACTCAATATGTTTAAAAATTCTTAATGAGAATTGAAATATTCATGTGAATTCTTTATTTTTGTATAAGGTATGATGAATGAATGACTTCCTTACTAAAATTTAAAAATGTTACAAACTAATTGTATTCTATAAATTTGGATTCTTGGGGAAATTTTTCTTTAAAAAATTCGAATTGCATTTGGAAATTGAATTGTTCAAGGGATAAGGAGTGATTGAATTTTTGGAGGGAAAAAGGGAGAATGAATTGCTGGAGACACAAGGTGAATGATGATAATAAATATTGAATTTTAATTGTTGGTTCTCCACTAAAATGACTAATGGATCCTGCCAATTTTCCATATCTTGAGTATTAAAATGATAAACTAAAGTTTCAAATATTTTGAACTTTGCATAATTTTGTTTTATGTAGAATAAATTTGGACTTCAAAATAATTGTCTTTGTTAAACGAGCTTTTAAAAAAAGTTTGCATTTGAGACTTTATGATTTAGATTTGTTATCTATAACGGTAGGATTTATTGTTGAATATATTTTTCCTAATTTACTATTTCACAAAATTGTAATATTTGTCATGTTTTGAGAATATTAAGGTTTTTATTTATAAAAAAGTAAAAAATATTTTAAGTTGTGAATTTTAGTAGTTTATTCATTTATTGGGTTCTTGTGACTCACCTTTCTTAATAACATTTTTAGGCTTGAAATTAATGTTGTAAGGTCATGAACTTTTATGGTCATTGAAAACATTATCTTGAAAACATTTGACAGTTGGAATAGAATTGTGTTACATGTATCATACATATAGTATCATGGTTGTTTTTGTGTTATAGGTTTCAATTTTAAGATATATGATGCTTTGTAAAGTATTCAAAAAATTGGAGAAACTCTTTGATTTTCCATAAATTTTCATATGAATTTTTGAATAATTGTTATTTTTATGAACTTTTCATCATTTATACCAAGTGAAGTCTACATCATCTATAAATTAGACTTGTGAGAAGTCATTCGCCAATGAATTCCTATGACTTCTGCCAGTGATTTCCTACACTAATCATTTGCCCATGCATGACACCACATGTCTTTATGAATATTTTAAGTAGAAAGCTCAAGTAAAATTATTTACCTTGTAATAAACATTTAAGGATTTTTACTTAAAATTTCTTCTTTTTTAATTCTTTTAATAATTATAAAAATGATTAAATTACTAGATATATACATACAAAATTTTCTATTTTCCCTTAGTATACAGAGAAAAATAAATTATTCAAACAACATTACATACCACCTGAACCAAAAATTCTCAATTTTTTTTTAACTACATATTGAAACATAATTCATTGTAAACTGCAGCAAAGCATCATGAGATTTGTTTCATAAATTTATTTTAACTATTTGATTTAATGATATTTAAATTTAATTAGTTTTATTTAGAATATAAATAGTAAAAAATGGTTAAATGTATATCAAACTTACCACATAATGAAAGTGAGCAAAGAATCAATGAGAAGTATCGTGCACGTAATTCTGTCATGTAAAAATAAAATTAGGCACATGTCTATTTTGAGCATGTGCTTGGCCGCACTTCGTTTATGAATAATTTATCATAATTTAAATATAATTAAAATAAAATTTACTTAAAATAAAGGTTAAATTTACATTGAAATTGAATGTTAATTTTAAACTTTCTAATAAAGGGTATGAGGTCCATAGTAAGGTCTAGTTTTTTCTATGAAAAAAAATGAGGGTAAAAAATAACATTGTGGATCTTTAACAATTTAGACCAAGTAGTATTAGTCAAATAATGAAAATGCAAGTTATTAAACTACAGAAACTATAAAAATTAAAGGCTTAACTGAATTTTTGTTTTTTTAGGAGTGTCAAATGGACTCAAGTTTGAAACTAGTCCCTAAACTTAAGTAAGTTTGGACCACCTAAAATTTGATCCTTTTTTTTCATGAGTAATATGGATTGAATTTATCATGGACTAAGCAGATATAAACTGGTTTGCAGATTTTGGTGAACTTTAATCCCCAAAATTTGATCCTTTTTTTTTCACAAATGATACAAATTGATCTATCATGAATTGAGTCTATATTTGGCCTAATTTGCCCGCTTCTAAATTTTTCACACTAGACACCTATTTTAATTCTTACTTTAACTAATATCCAAATAGTCCTTTTGATATTAGGTGTTGACACTATAATTTTGCTTGTTTTAATAGAAAATATTTTTGTGCAATAATTATAAAATGTTTAAATAAAGATATATTTTATTTGTTTAATACTAAATATAAATAATTTGAAAAAAATTCTTCTATTTTAAAAAAGAATTTACCTTTCTCCACTACTATTCCTTTATGTTTCTTTTTTTAAACAATCAATATAGTTGCAAATACTCATTTTGTTAATATATATATGTAGATTATATTTTTCTTCTAAAAAATACTTTTTAACAAAATAAACGGAGTCTATATTCTACTTGATCTCGAAGAGTAAGTCCCTTCTAATACGAGGCATAAGTTAAATCCTTGTAGCAGTTAGTCAGTCCAAGCCAATGGTTCGAAGCGTCATAATTTGGTTCCCATGGAAACGGAGGAACTAAACCATTTTAAGGATAATTATTAGTATCCTTCAGGTAGCTCATTGACTCCTTTGTTTTCAAGATATTGAAATTGGACTATCTTCTTGAATTTTTTCTTGTTCCCTCAAGTTTCATACAGTATGTAAAACCACGAAAGTTCCAAGTTCTTTTTATAAAGCTTACACAAAAATGGCTCACCAAGTCAAGTACATATTTAAGTATTATCTTTCTTTGCCATTTAGCCCCTACCAATACTATTGGAGATCTTGTCTCTACAAATTCTTGGTTCTCAAGAGGATTCTTGCAGCAGCACTAGCTTACTATGTAAAAAATTTAATGCAATAATGCATGTAATAGAAAATGATAAATTATTTAGTTTTTGTGATTGCGTTTGTACTGAAGGGCCCAAAAGTTGAATTGGATTCCCTGGCAAATCACATACCTGTATAAATGTTAGGACAGTGGTTCCTTGAATTTCCTTCTATGATTGCTACAACACTCACATTTCTTGCAATAAGAATCTTAGACAGATCAAAACACCAAGTTGCTATCTCATATGCATTTTCTTTGTAGGCACAACTATGTAAATGAAGCACAACCATTCACAAGACCTTCATCAATGTTGCACTTTTCTAATTGAATAGAGCGTGCTAATAATATGTTTGGATGTAAAGATACTGGAAGAGAAGGAAAGGGAAATAAGGGCTATTTTCCCATATTTACTTTACTTTTTTGGGGATAACTTTCCTTTCATTCTCTCTCATCCAAACAGATTGTGAAGAGAGAGATAAATGAACTTCTACTCTTAAAATTTTAAAATGCATTTCATTCAATTGAGTCATGATTTGGACTTAAGTGTCGTACTTTTTGGTCAAACATAACCTAACATCTTTCACACTTCTAATTTCAATGGTGCTATATTCTTTATAGCAGAGCATCTCAATAGCTAAGGAAGAATAATTTTCTATTCCTTCACTTTGATGATATTCAAGCATATCTTACCCATGTAAGACAAGGTAAACTTAAAAGGGTCTGGCTATCATATATCCAAAGTGAACACTCATCTTTTAATACATTTGAGACAGCTTATGAAATAAGTGCAAGAATAAAAAATGAAGAAGAATATGAAACTTACAATTTGAAGGAATGCATGAAGTTGCAATAATAGAATTATTACGTTAATAAATTATTGATAAAAGTTTAGTACAATTCATCTAACCCACCATATATAAAATATGAGAGTTCATTGTAAAGCAAGTTCTCGATGCTGTAATGAATTTTAAGATATATATATATATATATATATATATATATATATATAGCAAACAAAATAAAATGTATTTTAACATATGATCATTAGTTAGAAAAAGGGCTTTTGAGGTTGATAATCTTAAACAAACTTGTAACAAAACTTACCCACATGGTAAAACAACAATGACTGAACAAGAAAGATGTTGCCATATAGAAATTTTTATCAAAGGCATTTTCAAATGAAGTTGTAATTTATCAAATCCAAAGCAAAAGGGAAAACAACTTGGGAACCAAAAAATTACTGATAGTTCATACAAATAGTGATACTAGGATGACGTCAATAGAGGCGCTCCTATCTCACGACAACATATATGAAAAAGAAAGGTTGCACAGCCCTTTTAGGCGTGAGCCCTACTTGCTGTGCGAGGGTGTGTTTCTGACATTCACCTAAGGCATGCCTCTGACCATACTCTTATATAAGGACAAGCATTTTACATTCAAATCCATGACATGACCATCAATTTGTACTCAATGTATGTTAATAGAAATTATCTTGGTAATCAAAGAAGCACGAATTGTGCTTCACATCAAAGTCACACCATACAAGAGGGGAGGCATATTGGATTTCTGGAAGGATTTGAAGTTAGAACTTGCCAAGATAATTTCATAAAGTATGAAAACACAAAAGTTACAAGTTTTTCATAAAATTTACCAAAAAATGTCTCACGAAGGAGTTGAATCGCTATCATTATTTGTTATTTGGTCTA